>CM044317.1:9687500-10147129 GCA_024291935.2 Okapia johnstoni
AGAAAATGGCTGAAAAGTTTCCAAATTTGATGAACTGTAAATACACAGATCCAAAACAGTCAGTGAACTCCAAGCAAAAGACAAGTAAAACTACAGCCACACAGTTATACATATGACTACAGCCATACCATGATCAAATTGCCTAAACCCAGCTGATAATCTTGAGGGGGTTGGTGGGTGGGGAAATGACAGGGGACACACACCCCACACCCCCACACCCAAATGTTATGTAAAGAACAAGACAGAAAGAAAACCAGAAGACAACAGAGGAATATCTTCAAAGTACTGAAAGAAAAATACTGTCAAACCAGAATTCTATATTCAGTGAAAATATCTATCAAAAATGAATCAATCATACACTTCACACATAAATTACAAGTGATTTTAAAAATGATAAACTGAACTTCAGTAAAATTAAAGACCTTGGGGGAGGGAGTCTTCAAAAGATACCTTTAAGAAAGCGAAAAGATAAACCACACTAGCAGAAAATATATGCTAGTTATATCTGATACAGATAGCCAGGATATATAAAGAATTAAAAAACTCAATAAGACAAAATAAATTCAATTTAAAAATGACAAAAGATTTGAATAGACATTTCCCTTAAAGAAGGTATACAAATGGTCAATGCCACATAAAAAGAGGTCCAATATCATCAGCAATTAGGGAAACACAAATTAAAACCTGTCACACCCACAAGAACAGCTACAAAGAAGAGAAAGCAAATACTTGTTGGTGAGGATGTGAAGAAGAATGCTGCTGGCAGAAATGTAAAATGGTATATAGCTACTTTGGAAACCAGCTTAGCACTTTCTTAAGTTGTTAAAACAGAAATTTACCACATGTCCTAGCAAAATTCCACTAGTAGGTAACTACCCAAGAGAAATGAATATATTATGTCTTCAGAAAGACTCACACGTGACTGTTCCTTGCAGAAGTATTCATAATAACCAAAAAGTGCTCCCCTGTCCATGGGGATTCTCCAGGCAAGAATACTGGAGTGGGTTGCAATGCCCTCCCTCCAGGGATCTTCCCAACCCAGGGATTGAACCCAGGTCTCCTGCATTGCAGGTGAATTCTTTAACATCTGAGCCACCAGGGAAGCCCAAATATCCATCAAATGGAGGGTAAATAAAATGTTTAAGTAGGTACTTAAACTTATGACAATAGCAAAAAGGCCCAAGGCGAGAAAACAGTACACTACTGCAAGGTTCTTACACTACCTGTGAAGTGGTATAATAAAAGTTGAAGATAGGATGTGATAAGTAAAAATGTATATTTGAAACCCTGAGGCTGCAACTAAAACAACACAACAAATCACAGCCAATAAATTCTATGTTCCAGGTGAAGCTACCCACTGAGTTATAACAAACCTGCCAATATCTAACAAAAGGTAAACTAAAAGGCAGAGGAGATTTTTATACATGCTTTCATTTGGCTTTTTAGTTATCTGAATTTCACTGACATAATATGTCTTGTGTGAAGATGGCAGAGAATAGTATTGGAGGTCATTTTCTATTCTCTTTATGTTTTCAAGGAACAATTCAACCTTTGCCCTCTCCAATCTTAGACAAAATTGCAACACTTTGCACTCTACTGCCACATAATTAGCCTTCCATGCACATTAACCAAACAAGATTATTTGCTATGACACTATTTGATAATCATAATTCAACAAGGTTTAAAATAAGGTATGTTGCAGAAAGAAGAGTCAATAAAGCTTTCCTTGTGAGGAAATAAGCAAGTATAAGTAATGACTGTAGCACTCTTATGGCTTCGTTATTACAAGGTTTATAAAGCTAAAGCTCCTCAAAGCTTTACATGCTTTAAATCCCTGAACTGTAGTCAATCTGAACTTGTTTAGACTGCACATCTTAATTCAGAGTATTAAAAGTAAAACGTACATAGATACCTTTGAAATATACCCACAGTGAAAACTAAAAATTCAAAACTACATTACAGTTTTTACTTCACCCCTCCCCATCCTCTCTGGGGTTTTTTGGTTCTCCTAAAATCTGGACATTGTCAGTCCCTGAATGAATAAAATAATTTTTTCGAGTCAGGTTCCCTTTGGAAAATCACAACTAACTTAGTCAAACGAAATGTTGTAGAAAGATGTTCCAAAAGGAAAACTTTTGAGATAAAACAAAAATCTGTTTAAGCCATATAAAAACTAACCAGAATAGCCAAGAAGTTTGGGAGTTGGAAATAAAACAAAAGCACATAGACCATAGCACATTTTCATCACAACCACAAATATATATCTCAATATTTTATTTTCTATTCATAATCACAGTAAAAAATTGTCACTAAATGGTCATGCAAGAATTTTAAAATAAATTTGATGTTATTTAACTATTGAGATAAATTAGTAAATCAAGCCAAACCAAAAATAAGTGTATTCATGGGGACAGCAGGCACATTCATTCAAGGAATGGTTTTGGAGAGTTAAAAATAGAAATGGAATATTCTTTATTAATTTCATGTGCCTCTAACTTTTTTATTTTAATAGTGGAATTCTATGATGCTTAAAAAAAACTTAAGTTCCTTTTAAATCAACAATAAAAATTGGTTTCAGTGCATAAAAGTAAAAATACATATTAAGGAAGATGAGCAAGTTAAGACACCATTAATAAAATAAGCCTACACATCCTAAAAGAGATCAATCCTGGGTGTTCACTGGAAGGTCTGATGTTGAAGCTGAAACTCCAATACTTTGGCCACCTCATGTGAAGGGGTGACTTATTGGAAAAGACCCTAATGCTGGGTAGGATTGGGGGAGGGAGGAGAAGGGGACGACAGAGGATGAGATGGTTGGATGGCATCGCCAACTCGATGGACGTGGGTTTGGGTAGACTCCGGGAGTTGGTGATGGACAGGGAGGCCTGGCGTGCTGCAGTTCATGGGGTCGCAAAGAGTCGGACACGACTGAGCGACTGAACTGAACTGAACATATCCTATTAAAATGCATTTATAGTAATTTATAGGAAACAATTAAAGCACAGAATTTGAGAACCAGAACGGATATTAAAACTCATTTAGTTGGCTCTTTATTACATGAACTTATAAACCACATTCACTTTCACCAGCACTGCTCAAAAGAACTTGCTGTGACAAGAGAAACGTTCTATACTCTGTGCTGTCCAATATGACACCCACTAACCACATGTACTTACTTAACTTTAAATTCATTAAATAAAGATTCAAATTCAGCTCCTCAGTTGTACTAGTCACACTTCAACTGCTCAACAGCCACACGTGCCCAAAGGCTACTTGCAACACAGCACACCTGAGACTAACACTTCTCACTTATACAGTATATAATGCAAGACTACAATAACATGGTTTGAATAGGTGCCAACCAATAAACAATGACTTATTGCTAAGATTTTTCCATTTATTTCCTTCAAAAGAGTCAAAATACAAAAAAAAATTCCTGAATTTAAAGTGTCCTCTTAACAGATTTTTTTTTTAACCAGAATTCCTAGGATAACCTTTTTTTGTGGTTCTGTTAGAAGACTGTTTACTTCGAAGAGAAGTATCTCTGAACCACAGTCAATTCCATGTCTGAGTTCCATAGGTTCCTTTGGCAAGATCCAGTCCCGTTAAGAACATGAAGAGACTGCTGTAATTCAACTGCTCACCTGAGTCCTAAATGATTGCTAAGGAGAGAGCAAGGGTCTCCCTGAAAAGATGTGACAGACAGCCTCCTATGTTAACAAACAGTGGGTAAGCTTCTCAGGCTAGGGGACTGATTTCAAACTACGGTACTCAAGTTTAGTCTCACCTGCTTACTAAATGTTCATCCTCCACTGTTACTATGGAAACGAAGTTACTAAGATTACTAAGGAAAAATTCTTAATAATGTAGATCTGTACTCAGAGAGGCAAAGGTGAGGGCAGCAGGTGAAATACACAGCTCACTGCCACCCCTCACTCACTGGGCTGACACTGAGAAAATCACCAGGCTCCCAGGGGCCTTCAGTTGCCCCCACCCTGTGACCCCCATCTACGAAATAAAGTTATTTACCAGCCTAGGCCATTTACATCTTACTTTTGGTTGTCAGTCCCTCAGAGGTGCTAAGTGCTCAAGAAAATTTGAACTGCTATGTTGACTACGTAGATATGAGCTAAAATTCCTTCTAGAACTTCCAATCTTATAATTTTTACTTAGGAGTTCTAGAGGAACTCACCTGTCAAGTAAATTTTTTTTTTAAAAATTATCTTGGGCTTCTGAACTGTTACTCTTCAAAAATTGTTAAAAGTTCAGAACTCTACAAACTAAGGACTGTAAATCATTCCCAATCCACTCCTTTGCTGTGGTAGGTCCCCAAGATGCCCAGCCCCTGATGTATGTACCTTCAATAATTCTCTCTCCATCAGCACAGAAGGGGCCTGTGAATATGTTGGGATATTAAACCCATGAGTGTGGATCACAGTAAACTGTGGAAAATTATGAAAGACATGGGAATACCAGACCACCTGACCTGCCTCTTGAGAAATCTATATGCAGGTCAGGAAGCAACAGTTAGAACTGGACATGGAACAACAGACTGGTTCCAAATAGGAAAAGGAGTACGTCAAGGCTGTATATTGTCACCCTGCTTATTTAACTTATATGCAGAGTACATCATGAGAAACACTGGGCTGGAGGAAGCACAAACTGGAATCAAGATTGCCGGGAGAAATAGCAATAACCTCAGATATGCAGATGATACCACCCTTATGGCAGAAAGTGAAGAAGAACTAAAGAGCCTCTTGATGAAAGTGAAAGAGGAGAGTGAAAAAGTTGGCTTAAAGCTCAACATTCAGAAAACTAAGATCATGGCATCCGGTCTCATCACTTCACGGCAAATAGATGGGGAAACAGTGGAAACAGTGACAGGCTTTATTTTTGGGGGCTCCAAAATCACTGCAGATAGTGATTGCAGCCATGAAATTAAAAGCCACTTACTCCTTGGAAGGAAAGTTATGACCAACCTAGAGAGCATATTAAAAAGCAGAGACATTACTTTGTCAACAAAGGTCCATCTAGTCAAGGCTATGGTTTTTCCAGTAGTCATGTATGGATGTGAGAGTTGGACGGTGAAGAAAGCTGAGCACAAAAGAACGGATGCTTTTGAACTGTGGTGTTGGAGAAGACTCTTGAGAGTCCCTTGGACTGCAAGGAGATCCAACCAGTCCATCCTAAAGGAGATCAGTCCTGGGTGTTTATTGGAAGGACTGATGTTGAAGCTGAAACTCCAATACTTTGGCCACCTGATGCAAAGAGCTGGCTCACTGGAAAAGACCCCGATGCTGGGAAAGATTGAAGGTAGGAGAAGGGGACAACAGAGGATGAGATGGTTGGATGGCATCACCGACTCAATAGACATGGGTTTGGGTGGACTCCGGGAGCTGGTGATGGACAGGGAGGCCTGGCATGCTGCAGGTTCATGGGGTCACAAAGAGTCAGACACGACTGAGCGACTGAACTGAACTGACTCACATTATATAGCAAGGTCAGAAACTTTGCAGATGAAATTAAGGTTTCTATTCAATTGACTTTGAATTAATCAAGAGGGAGGTTATCTTGGGTGGGCCTGATTTAATCAGGGGAGCCCTTTTAACAGGGTCAGGTAGACTCCCTCCAGCTGGCCTTGAAAAAGCTAGCTGCCATAAGTTTTACAGCTGTAAGGAAGATAAATTCTGACAATAACCACAGGAGCTTAAAGGAGAACCCCATGCCTTAGATGATACCCCGGCCCTAACTGATTCACTGAGCAGAGGACTCAGAGGTTTTCTCTGGATACACACTCACACTCTGCTCAGGAACTCTGTTATATGATGCTACATGTTACCATCTCCATTTTAAAGATGAGGAGCTTGAGGCTAAATGACATGGGAATAAAGTCCTAAAGTAAGAAGGACTCTGTTAGCTCTTTGCATTAAGTAGCTCATATAATCTTCTATCAATAAGTACAGGAGATTCATTTTACTGAAGACATGGCAGTTTCAAAGAAGTTATAATTTTTTCAGGATCACAAGCAAGTAAAAGCAATCAAGAACGTCTGAATTCAATCTCTTTGAATCCGAAGCCCAAGGCCACCTCAAATTTGTTTTTACTCTATGATAATTATTCTTATTAATAATTAGAAATAAATTTCCAGGAATGTCATCTACAGTGAATTTTAGGACACATGAGGGTGAATGAGAACACAGTAGTCTGTCGTTTGTATGTATGCCCGCATCAAAGCTTCCCTGGCTAAGGAAACCAGTAGCAAGAGAGGAAAATCAGCACCCAGAGAAAATTAGCCACTCACACTTCGACACAAGACACAAACGAGGGCAAAATTATGTTTCTCCACTAGAGATTCAGAATAGGCAGGACGGTCCATACAAGGCTGAGAGAGAACCAGGCCCAGCAACTGGCAGGCAGGCAGTATTGAGCAAGACACAAACACACTTCATAACACTCAGAGAACCAAAGCAAAATCTGAGGCAGCTGAAGGTAAAAGGTACCCAAATTGTTCTATCATGTCAGTGAGAAGAGAGAGAAAATGAGAGAGAAGTACACAATACAGGAGGACTACAGGACATGAAATAATGTTTCCCCATTAGCTACAAGCAGCTGTTCTGTAACTAAGGATCTGTCTTTTCAATGTTGTTTACTAATCACAAAACTTTGGCAGTATTAATGAAATGGGATTAAAATAGTTTAGAACAAATTGCTAATATTTTAAAATTTAAAACATCACAGCAGACTTACTAAGCAATCTTGATTAAAATTGTAAAGTACATTTTGAATGTTAAAGAATGAAATGTCACACGTTTTTTAAAATGTAAAACCAAATGTTCTAAAAATTCAGAGCCTTTATTCATAGTAATTAAATACAAAATTCTACATAATGTTTACAATCTATAGTTCACTAATTGACACTGAAAAGGTAAACATTAATTTTCCTTACAAAATCGGAATTGCTTTAACCTAGAATTGGTTTGTCTTGTACCAGCCAACTCACAAAAGCATTATAGAATAAAAAGTAAGCAGGACAGAAAAAAAACTAAATTGAAGTTATTGAGGCTTCTAAGTTATTAGACATTGTTTTCCTTAGAAAATCAGGATATAATAATGATGTATGCTTTTAGCTTCTATTTCAATAAATGTTCTAGTGTTCAAGTTGCTCTAGCCACATAAAGCTCACATATATTAATTCATATTTCTATACTTAAGAGATTAATAGCTATAAAACTAGTACCACTGGAGTAAGGTTGAATAATTCAGTTCCCTTGACTGGAGAATCTCATAGAGGAGACTGGCAGGCTACAGTTCATAGGGTCACAAAAAGTCGGACACAACTGAAGCAACTTAGTACGGCAGGTAGGCTGCAGTCCAGTGGGTCGCTAAGGGTTGGACACGACTGAGCGACTTCACTTTCACTTTTAACTTTCATGCATTGGAGAAGGAAATGGCAACCCACTCCAGTGTTCTTGCCTGGAGAATCCCAGGGACGGGGGAGCCTGGTGGGCTGCCATCTATGGGGTCGCACAGAGTCGGACACGACTGAAGTGACTTAGCAGTACGGCAGGACACAAGGTTAATTAACTTGGCTTTTCGGTAACTATTATACATAAAGAAATTGTTGTACTATTAAGGGTCCTTAAATTTTTTTACTGACACTCCTTTGCAATAAATGCAGAAAATTCTGGCTCACTGACTACCATGAAGTTCAATGGCTTAAACAAAATTAATTCAAACTACACTCCTTTCTCTAGCTGGTAAGTCTTAAAACATATACCAGCACTCGGAGTGAATGTACAGCACAATTCCAACCAGTTCAACAGTACAACTCTAACCACTACCCACTCTTGGGCTGGAATGGGATATAATTCTAGCCTAGACCAAGAAGCTTATTCTGAATAGATATTTGCATTCATATTGAATATTTTCCGGAAAATTTTGTTCCACACAAGCACAAATAAAATCAACTGAGATACTAATAGCAGGGCATGTTTTTACTTAGTGTCTGTTCTTGAAATAATTTACAAAAAAGTTACACTTTTCAAGTTCATCTCTAAGTCAAGTTCTTTGGAACCTAGAATGCATTTTCCAGAAACACACTAAATTGAAGTTAAATTTCTCAGCCCAAGAACAATTTTAACCAGTACCAATGTCACCAGAAGCTAACCATCCTTCACAACAGTGCTTCCCTCTGGAGCAAAAGTCATCCAACTGCAGGCTGAGGGCCCAGCCTTCATGTGTCTGGGTTCCATTCACAAGCTGTGAGAGATCTGTTCCTATTTCTTCACACAAAGCAGCCAGCACAGAACTTTAAGCCAGAATAACCATTAACAACAAAAATTAGCTACCATTAACTGAGGTGCTGTACATACGTGATCTAAAGTAATCCAGACAATAATCTTGTGAAAAAAGAATTTTATTCCCATTTTCAGCAAAACAAACAGGTGAAAAGTCAAATAAACTGCTCAGATCACAGGGCTAGAACTGGTGGTACTGAGGTTCAAATGCAGATCCAACTAACCTCAGCAGACTCCATTCTTATAACCACTGGTTATTCTTATAACCACTCAGCGACTCCATTCTTATAACCACTTTTGAGATTAGACATTATCCTACACTCACACTAGAGATTTCTAAAAACACATACAAAACCCAAGAGCAAAGGTAATCCCGATGGGGCTTCTACGCCAGACACAGTGATGGTGATGATGAAGAAGATGAGCATGAAAATGACGCAGGAAGAAGATAAGAATGGCTTAAATTTACACTTTTCCTTCTAAAACATTATCTCCAAGGAAGAGTAACTTTCTTGTGAAGGGGCAATGAATCTTCTGCAAATGTTTCACGTCTTTGTATATTTTTCAGATTTCTCATCACTAATATTATCATCCTCAATTTCCCATTTTACCCTCATTTTTGTAAAACGTTTGTAATGTAAGGGCGAAATGAGCAAAAACACTCAAATATTTGTTTCAATTCACAATACTTAGTAACTAAAATTAAAATACTGGATACCAAGCAGCATTACCAATAACAATGGTTTAACAGAGTCATTTCCAGGTGATGGACAACACCCAGGTGTGGTGTTCAAGGGTGTCTAGCTAACCACACAGGAGAGAGGGGCTCTGTGCACACCAGCAGTGCTGCACGCCACCCCAGTGGGCACAGTAAGGAACACAGGGACTGGGAAAGGTCACTAGTGACCTAACGTGAAAGAAAGGACAATCCTTGCTTCTAGGACAGAATGAACAGGAAACAAATTCAGTGCCCAAAAACCTACACACATAAAATAAAATTTGCATATTATCTACTACAAAGATTTGGGCTTCCCTGGTAGCTCAGCTGGTAAAGAATCCGCCTGCAATGCAGGAGACCCCGGTTCGATTTCTGGGTTGGGAAGATCCCCTGGAGAAGGGATAGGCTACCCACTCCAGGATTCTTGAATCCACCTGCAATTTGGGAGACCTGGGTCCAGTCCCTGCATTGGGAAGATCCCCTGAGTGGGCAGCATGGCATCCCACTCCAGTATTCTTGCCTGGACAATCTCCATAAACAGAGGAGCCTCATGTGGTTGTAAAGAGTTGGACATAGCACAGCACAGCACAGCACAACACTACAAAGATTTACCTAACTGAAAGAAAACATAAATTTTGTACCTAAGTTCCCTATTGAATGAATCGAAGTTGTTTGTGAATCTTATTTTCACCACATCAAAATAACCCCAAGTCCCCCAAAGGAGGTTCACACAATATTGATGTTTCAAATACAATTGTAAGTTGATCTTCTAAGAAAGATAATTTCAACTCACTGATCAATTCAAACAATATTAAATACATTCAGAAAAGTCTAAAGCTTAAATTTTCACTATGATAATAATAACAAATACAACATATGCTTTAACCTATAACAGCAGATTAGAAATTTTTATCTCAAATGAAACATATAAGGTAAATTAATATTACTGTATTTTAAAACACTGAAGTAAATTTTATGCACCATTTGTACAAATATACACCCACTCCTTCCCTCTTTCTCTCTCTTTCTTTTATTCATCATTCAGAGAGCAGTGAAAATCAGTCAAAAAAGGGAAGCATTAGGAGGGAAAAAAAATTCCATTTCCAAATTAATCATTAATGTCATTGATGACAGCTGATAAATCTTCATGACTTTTTCATACCTATTCAATGATATCTCCTATGGTGATTCTTGTCTTAATACTATGACTATTCTTATCTAAAAAGTGTGTGTGTGTATACATGTACATATGCATGTATGAAACTAATTTGTATCCAGTAATGCTTATCTTCAAATGTTCAAATGAAAGCTATATTTCGAAAAACAGCAAGCATATTATGACTCTTTTAAAGTCCCAAAAAGAATAGGCTTATGTATCTCTAATGATGGTTGAGATAAAATCTTTAATCAAGGTAATTTAAAAGCAGAACAACATTATTATCATTAACAAACAGCAAATACAGTGAAAAAGGAAATGGACTAAGTTATCAAAAGAGCTAGAAAAAGAGGCTATTGAAAGTTACCTGTGTTTGTACTATAATAACTTATTCCACAAATTGAAACTACTCCTTCAAAGCATTCGCACTCTCAAAATAAGACTAACAAGATTTTAAAGTCGTGGTGTACTGTGAACAGCAGTATACCAAGAAGTAATAAAATACACCACACTCGTGGTGCTCAGTCACTAAGTTGTGTCTGACTCTGTGACTACCAGGCTCCTCTGTCCATGGGACTTCCCAGGCAAAAATGCTGGAGTGGGTTGCCATTTCCTCCTCCAGGGGATCTTTCAAAGCCAGGGATAGAACCAGCATCTTCTTCATTTCCTGGCAGGTGGATTCTTTACCACTGAGCCACCTGGGAAGCCCAATAAAATATATACCAATAAATAATAAGATATTTGCCCACTCTAAAGTCTTAATATGAATTTCCAGTTAAGCAAGAAATCGTTAACTACAATTTGTTTGGCTGTAGGTCTACCTGGTTGAATGGTATGTTAACAGTATATACAAATGGAGACTCATCCCATTCACTGGAAAGAAAATGGGTAGCATATCCTAAATATCTTAGATACTATGAGAAGCTGTAGTCTCTCTGCTGAGGCCAGAGACACCATCCAGTTCTGCTAGTACTGTATCAGCAAGCAGTAAATAAAAGCAAAGCATGTAAATATACAGAGAATATAGCTCAGTAATTAGTACACAAAACGTATATACTACCTACATCTTAAAGACAAAATTAAGTAAGTTTAATCTGAAAATTCTCAGACCGTAGAAGATTATTAAATTTTCAAATAATCAGCAATAAACTCCAAAGTACATTTAAATATAACTTCTGGATAATCAAGCTAACAACAAAAAAAGTTTTATTGTTCACAAATTCCCCCCAAAGATAACTAGCAAGCTATAAAGTTATTTATATTTGTACAACAAAGCTTTTCCCCTATACTGAAATTACAAAGATTTTAAACTTAATATAGGTATTCTAAGCTTTCTACAACTATAAATACATACTCATGAACAGAAGTGCAAATTTTATTCCTAGAAAAACAGTCAGGGAATAATCAACAGTAATTTTTCTTAAATTTGCATGCTGTTAAGATAAAGTAGAAGGGAGAGTGGCTAAGAAAGATAGCTGCTTCAGAGAAACAGGCCTCATCCAGATAACAGAAGTGTTTGTGTGAAGGTGGAAAACACCAGTGTTATATTCTTAACAGGGACAAGCCTAAATAAAATTTACTGTGCCGTCACATTAAACCTATGAAAGCACTGCTAAATTTTATTACTTTGAACCATATATATTTTTTTTAAATAAACTCAATCATAGCTACTCTAAGTAAAAAAAAAAAAAGGTGGGGGCAGTGGTGGATAACTGAATTTCAAACTGCTGCTAACCAATGTCTACCACATGGGGAACAGAATATATATGTAGAAGTATATTCAATGAAAAAATAACTATTATGAAATATTCACTTGGAAAGTAAGTACAGCAATTTAAAAGCTAACCTTTCACAAAACAAAAATCCTCATGCAGCTTTGAGATTAACACATCCTTATGTCCTCTGGTGCTCATTACACTTTATTTAGCACCTCATCCATGTTAATATTTTGATTGTTCGTATATTTTTCAATTCCTACAAGCTAAAATAAAAAAGAACCAAAGAATGCCTCTCCCCAAATATCTGAAACAAAACCTTTATAGACCACATAAACTTCAGTAAGTTTTCCTAAAATATGAAAAATAAGCCTTTTCAAATAAGAGAATCCACACTTCAACCAAGGTTAAGCTGTTTAAAAGAGATGGTTTAAAAACATATCTTCTTTCTTGCAAAACCAGTAACTCCAAATTTACAATTTTTACAAGCACAGAAGCACATAAACACATACACACAACCTTCTATGACTGAGTATACACATATGATTATATTATCGAAAAAGAATTTAAAACCATAAAGCTCACAAATAATCCTATCCTAATTTTCCCTACACAGAGTATCAAATTAGTCAGTCAGTAGTCTTGGCATATAAACATGAAGAGATTTTTTTTTGTCAGGGGAAGAAATTAGTAGGATTTTTGGCTTCACTGGCCCAAAGACTATTAGCTTCCATTTGGCCATTAGTCAAACAAGCAGAGTGGTCTCTGAAGTGTCCCCAACAAATAGCAATAAATTTTCAAAATGAGAGTTAGTGCCTGCTTTTCTCATTGGGAAGGGACCCAAAAAAAGCTGATTCAGCGTATATAGTACATCTGTGCAAGTCTCATACTACTGATGTCACAAGGAGTCTTGACAGCTCCTACTCCTGAGGAGCCAGAGGTTGCAAGATGAGTTAATAAGGCATGCAACTGAGTCCAAGACAAGGCCAGGCCTGGAGAGGAGAGAACGGGACACAGCAAGCCAGAATGCAGAATCTCTATGATTCTCTCCAACACAGAAAAGATTCTGAAATAGAAACAAAAGCATGGTATGCAGGAAGTTCTCATTCAAGCGTTATCCATGAGAGTGTCTTCCCACACTTGGCAAGCACGTGTTTATTCTGAAGACAGAGAGAACAGAAAACTGTCTCAGAACCCAGACTGACGCCATGCCTAGTTCATGCTATAGATTATCTATCACCCACCTCAGATTGCTACCCTTATAAGCACATTAAAATTTTTTCTTTTCAAAATAAACATGATACAGTTTCTGTAAACAAGAGGAATCTCAAATAAACACATCAAGAGAAAAAGTTTGTTTTGAGGAGTTGTTTGTTTATACAACAAACTCTTCCATGGTCTTGGTTTAAAGTAGCATCTGATCATTCTTAATAAATACCATTCAGAATTTTTAAAAAAGCATCTAAATATCATTTTGAACACTAAAGATCAATATAAAAAAAGAAGACAGATCAAAACTGCGATGCTTAATTATACAGTATATTTAGGTTTCATATTTTCTTAAATGTGCTCATTCATCATTCCATACAGATACTATGCAATCATTTAAAATGATGGCATACAACTATATTTGATAAGAAATTATGTTCAGTTTTCTAAGCAGGTTATAAGATAGCACACAGATGATAGGGACACTGTTTTTCTAAAAGAAATTAATTATTTATGAATGTACACAGATAAAAAAATCTAAGATGCAAAAAATGGTAATCTCAACTTTATAATGAATATATTATTACTAACATCACTAAAATAACCAGTAAAGCTATTTTTAAACAAAGAAAACTTCCATCACAGAACTGTAGGCTTATTAATTTCCTAAACTAACTCCACATTCCTTATTTGATGCAAGAATTTAACACAGTTAAAGTGTAAGTAAAACAAAGAGTGATTTTTAAACATACTAAAATAAACTGAACCTATCAAATTAAGTTATGTCAACTATAAGCTAAAGAAATTGACACAGGCACAAATTTCTGAAACACTATCTTCTAAAACTAGAAACAAAATTAAGAAACACTGAGCAGCATTTTACCCTGGTTTTATTTTGAAATTTTAGAAAGAACTGTTTAAAGATAATTAAGGAGGGAAAAAGGAAATTTGAATTTACTGCTGAATTGCCATTTACCCTTTTGTAGTATTTTTAAAAGAGTATATATGAATATATATACATAGAGTTACTCTAGGAAGGAAATAAATCAGTATATTCATTCTTTCTAGTAAAAATAGTTGATTTATTTTTGTAAGACAAAATACTGGCCAGCTACCTCTCCCCACCCCCACATGATGTTTCTTATTTTATTTTGGAATACACAGAAATAAATTTTCTTTTTTAAAAATGTATTCTCCAGTAAACAAAACCTCAACCGTACAAGATCAGACTGAGAGC
The DNA here is from genome assembly GCA_024291935.2 of Okapia johnstoni. Classification (NCBI taxonomy): domain Eukaryota; kingdom Metazoa; phylum Chordata; class Mammalia; order Artiodactyla; family Giraffidae; genus Okapia; species Okapia johnstoni. The sequence goes on from CM044317.1 coordinate 9,701,833, forward strand.
TATCCTTTCGCCTGGTGTGGCCATTTATTTCTAGTTCAAGAAACAACTAGCAAATACTAGCTGAGTATGGATTTTGCCTTCAACAGGAGATAAAAGCTATGCATACAGTGATCTTGCCCTTCACGCCTAATTTCAAGTTTCTATCAGGAGGTGACTCAAGGGGTGACCCGAGAGAGGGAGCGAGCGTCGGCAAAGGGCCTGACACACGTGCTCCTGGAAGAGCTCCAAGTCTGTCACCCCAGATGAGGACACAGGCTTGGAGGGGCGATACTTGCCAAAGGGCAACAACCAGCAAGCAGCTGAAGGGCTGGACCTGGTGCTGTGCAAAGGAAGTGACCTCAGCTTCACATGGAAGAGCCAAAGTCACAATTTTCTAAGTCAGCATTCACTGCCTCCCAAAGGTCCTTACTGGTTACTTCTTTCATTTCTCTCTCCAAAATACACACCTCAGTTGTATGGAACAGAATCACATTTTTAAAATGTGGTTTGGCTTGAAATCTGACAGTGAAAGAAAGTTGAATAAGGCTAAAAACTAGCTTAGTTCTAGGTTTTGATGAAGCTCCCCAAGGCCAGGGAGCTCAGCCCCGGAGGGAGCACCGACCCCAGGCCTCCCGCACTGGGCAATGCTCTAAGTGAGCAACACTTCTCCACAAGAGCTGAGGGCCGTGTGGCTTCTTTCTCTGATTTCTAGGAGGCTGATTTCTTACCTTTCCTGTGCGAACTCAGAAACTTCAAATTTAGAAATCAATGTTCCATTTTACAACTATTTGTTACTCTTTAACAAGTAAAAAGGTAACCCATTTTGCAATGGTTTTGCAGAGTGGCACCCCAAACTGTATACAAGAAAACACAGTAGGCTCTCTAGACTCCCCAGTGCTCTTTTTCATAAGATGCTCAGGGAATTATCCTGCTTTTTCACTGAACAAAATCACCTAAGTTCAAGCCTTAAAAAACACAGGAAAGTGCTGTGTGCCTATAATTCTAAAATCCTGTAACTTGGCTAAACCCAAACCTTCTCCTAGTTTACCAGGCTCCTTCCCCCCCAACCCCGAGAGTAATTTCGGGTTCTCTCCCATTTAACAGCTGGCCTAGCAGTACATAAAAATAAATGCAAAGACTAGAAGTGAAATTATTGCTTTAATTTTTAAGGCTTTAGCCAATAGCTGCCCAATGGAAACCGACTCAAAGGAATGTATGCCAAACCCACACAAACTAAATACAACTGCTCATAAACAAAAATAGTGCTTTTAAGGGCAACATTTTGTCAATAAAACAAAGTTTATGCATATTACTTCTTGCTGATTGAATATAATTACCAAATGAAAATATAACTTTTGCTTACTATAAATTTAGATAAATTATTTTTAAAACAATAATTCCATTATATCAATGCACAAGGGAACTTATTTACAATGAGTCAATAAAGGACATCTGTCATACAAACAGATGCCACATCACACATGTAGAAGGCCTAATTCCTCATCAGAAAACAAAAATTACTGTTTTATTCTTAATCAAAGAAATTTAGGAACTGTAAAGTTAATTTTATTCTTAATCAAAGAAATTTAGGAACTGTAAAGTTAAGTGAAATACAGCTTAAAAAAAAAATCACAACAGTAGTTTAGGGTGAACATAATGTTCTTGGGTAATCAAGAAATGGATGATCTTCAAAGACAATTCTGAATGAAAATTTAACCAGGAAACATGGGCAGCCACAGAGCAAACCAGAGAAAGAGGCCTGGTGTGCAGACTTCTCATGCACCAGTAACAATTAAAGAAGGGCCCGGGGTGGGGGCAAGAAAGTCAATACAACTCAACTCATTCAAAGAGTAGACAGTTTCCATCCTGATTTGAGAAAATGAAATGCTCTTATAACAACCAGACTGACTGAGTGCTCGTTAAATATCCTTTAGATCAACAAAGAGTGACCACAAGAAGAAATCATTATTCACTCTCCCTCCACCCCCATTTTAAGTTCATACCTTGGTGCTTTCTCAGCAGAAACAAAGTTTTAATAGCCAAATGCCTTGTCTGTATCTGCTGAATCACTTCTCACTCTGAACAGTCCTCTTACAGATTTCATCCAACTCAACTACATACAAAGAAAACTGCAGTGGGGGAAATCTAAAGCTTTAAATATTATTTCTTTATTGAGGGAATGTGAGGAAGGATCCATATTTGTAAAACTGACACTATATTTAAAACGACTGACTGAAGATAATGTAGTCAACAGCTCAACTCTACCACTGTTACACTCTTTTGAAAGACTTCTTATAAAATATCAGTAAACTACTAAAATTTTATTTAAAATAATAAATAAGACAGTACATCCACCCTTTGAAGAGGTTTTAAGAATGAAACCCTACACACGATAACGAACAACTCAAATGAGGCAAGACCTGTGTCCAACAAAGTGAAGAAATGGTCGTTTTCTTGCTTTTTCCTCCTTCACAGACTAAACAAAGAAGCAGAATATTATATTCAACCATTAAAAAAGAACACAAGCCAAGTATTCTTATTAATAGAAGAATACCATTTTTGCAGATCATCTTTCCTGTGCAAGTCTCACCAACTCATTTAATAACCTTCCCATAATCTTATTAACAAAAGTATGATAATTAAACTGTCTTTGAGGTTTTGTGTTCAGTTTGAGGCATATATAAGTAGTTAACAATTCTATCTAACTAAAAGTTCCAGGTAACGACCAGGCTGGAAGAAAGCGAAGAGGGCTTCTTTATTTTTCCTTACGTTTCAAAGTACTTTGCTTCATTAGTGAACTAACTCCCTATCGCTCCTGTCCTCATCTTCTTTTGTGCTTTGCTTCATTAGCTGGACTACAATCACTCCTTGGTTTTAATAGAGGTTTCTTAATAGAAATTACCCAGATTACTGACTTTTCCAAAAGGCAAGGGGTGAGGGAAGAGAGAACTACTATTTCTCAAAAGAGGAAAGAGAAATCTGAACTGTAATTAAAATAATGACTATTTAAAAGAAATACTGAAGACATCTGTAGAACACTTAAAAACCTCACAACATGATGGGTAAATGCATACATATCACAACAGAACACACTCGTCGAAAAGCACTTCATAATTTCGGGGACTCTGGATTTCTTCATCTTTCTTCAAAACAGGAATGTATCCGTCATAATGGCATACTACAAAGACTCAAGAATTGCTTAGTAAAATGAATTCATAAATTCCCATTCTCCCATCATAAATAAAGCAAATTAGGTTTATAGACTGAATGAGTAAGAACAACTAGCAATAATAACCCATCCATCTACTTTTGATGCTGAAGTGTACAGTATGCCACCAAATTGAACAAATATTGAGAAATTATTATTACTTATTCCTAATGTTTTCCTCTTGATGGTAGGTGGGGAGAGGTAAACAGTTTAAAAATAAAAAGATGTTCCCAGGTGTGGGATAACAACTAAGGCAGGGGAAAAAACCCCGCACAGTCAATATTTAATCCTTTGCTATCAGAAAACAGATGCATCACACTGACTGTGCCACGACTGTTAGAATATAGTATTTAGTGAAATGAACGTAGACAACAAGCAAAAGTTGAATTCTGAAGGCAGTGACGAGTGAATCGGAAATCCTGGAACATACTATTCTAACTACATTGTTCTGAATGTAAAATATAGTTCCTATAAAAATTCTAAACATGTAGAGCACTTGAAAAGTGAATGAAGCAGCTGCTTTTAAATCTAAGAAGAAGGCACTATTTACATACAAATTCTCTAACAGGTACAATATTCCAGTTGTCTGGGTGACCGGGAAGTGGCTGTGATATGGACTGAGTGAAACATTCAGGTTTCACTGGGCATCATCCTCTTTATCATCACCTGGCAAATGAGGAAATCAGCTTGAAAAAGTCAAGAGTCCAAAAATTTCCTATCCTGCCTTGAAACTGTCACCTGTTCTCATGATCTACATATAAAATTATCTGAGACTCATGGAAGAAAACTCCTTATTGCACTTCACAATCAAACAGAAGGAAAACAATCCTAAGTATCAGTAAACTCTGTCCACATTCAAGGAAATTATTGACAGCACCACAAGCTCAACCCTAACCTATTTCTCAAACATGATAATTCAAAGTCCAGAGAAACAGGCAAGTAGAGAGACATGTAGGCATGTCAGCTTTCTAACTTCTCACACAGCACTCAAATGCACAGCATTCATTCACTGGGTGTACAGTTATCCTTACCGCTGCAATTTTGATTTTCAACTTGTATGCCAAAGCTGTACAACAGAAAAATTCTACATCTAAAATATCTTGGTATCTATGCTCTCCTGTACACGTGTATGAATGAGTTACATTTAAATGCCAGTTTAGGAGGCACTGCAAATCAATGATTTATATGCCAAGAACTTGAAAGCCTTAATGTAAATAAGCACATTATTATTTTCACCCAATCCACTTTGGAGTAAAAACATGACTACACAGGATCCAAAATCTAGAACTGCACTGCCTAATAATGGTGGCTATTAGCCACATGTGGTTATTTAAATTTAATTAAAATTTAAAATTCAATTGCTCACACTAGCTGTATTCAAGTGCTATATAACAACACATGGTTATCAGAGAACACAGCGTATTTCCAACACTGCAGAATGTTCTACTGGACAGTGCTGATATAGAATATCCAAAAGTTCCTATAACATAAATTTTTGCTACAAATGCTATAAACAGGGAAATATTCAGAACCAAAACTCATCCACACTTTCCCTTTGGGGGAGATTCATTTAATGAAACTCTCATTTAGACTTTCAGTGGAGTTAGAATCTGCCCTTCCCTCACCTCAAATTCAACCAAAGCTGCTGGTCAGTTAGAAAAGCTTAAGGGTCACCAGTCACAGAGTGCCTACTAAAGGACGAAGGAGGGAACAATGTCCCTAGAGACCACCTCTAGAGGCCTACTTTCCACCTGCCTTCTGTGAAGCAGCAATGGACTGAAGCAATTTTTGTTTTCCAGTGTACAAAACTTAAGTGTCAGATTTTTCATTTGTGAGTGTTCTGCCTCCCAGGTACCTCTCCCTCTAGAACTGGAACCCTGGCTACTGCAGAGAAAGAAGGTGTGCATATGGGTATGGGGAGGGAGGAGATGGCTTATTATTTAAAACAAGCCTCAACAGAAATTGTGTACCTACCCTCCACCAATACATGAAAGGGCCTGGGACCCATTCACAAAATGTCTTTTTTGTTAATGACCCACTAGGCTTACCCTTCCACTTCCCTGGCACAGGCAGTGCTGAGCAAGGAGGTAAAGCCCATACTAAGAAGCGGGTACTCTGGTCTCTGTCCCAGTAGCAGGCACCCAGTGTACGTCTTCTCCAAGGTTTGGATGCTCGGAAGACACTACACCCATTTTACTTCCCCAGTACTCAGAACCTCCACAGTTCCAGACAGCTGCTAATGAAAAGTAAAGCCTGAGGCTTGTGTCAGATACACAGATAAATACAAAGAAATGTGGAAGTAGTAGAGGAGGTGCGTGCATCCACTACCTGCCGTCTCCAGTGACCATCTTGACAGAAAAGGCCATGGCTTCTGGGTCTCATTACCTGAAATCTTAAGCTGCTCAAACGGGATGACTTCATTTCTAAGACTCCCAACAACCAGGGGAAATCTCTTCTGTCTTGGACCTATGACAGTCAGGGTTCTGTTTCTAGGGCCCTTCTGGGAATGAACACAAGTTGTTCTACCTTTTCTTCACATTTATCTTGAATATTCCTCGTGGATATAGAGAAAAAGCCAATGCATATAATCAGATGCAGCAATATTAACTGGTTTACAAAGTAGATTCTCTTGTCTCACAGAGAAGTTAGGTTTGATAAAACTAAAATTATCTCAGTAGCAAATTATGTATAACTTTCAATATTATAAAGCTTTTATATGTATTATTTCATTGCAAAAATCATGTATAACCCACAGTGAATAATTCTGAAAAGTAGTACTATAGCATACACAATAGGAATATGGTTCTATTTGTTCTGGATACCCAATCTAGCCACTGACCAAGTGTCTTAGGATTGTGCTGTGGTTAACACGTTGGGTATGACCTAGAATATATTTATTATACTTGGATGAATGGCAAAACCAGAATGTTAAAAAGTTCTGCATTTGGTCCATTTAATTTTTTATATCAAGAGCTATTATGAGATAAAATTGACAGATGACACAAAAGTAGGAATTATACTAAATAGCTGTATATTGTCACTTTGCTTATTTAATTTATATGCAGAGCACATCATGAGAAATGCTGGGCTGGATGAAGCACAAGCTGGAATCAAGATTGCCAGGAGAAATAGCAATAACCTCAGATATGCAGCTGACACCATGCTTATGGGCAGAAAGTGAAGAAGAACTAAAGAGCCTCTTGATGAAAGTGAAAGAGGAGAGTGAAAAAGTTGGCTTAAAGCTCAACATTCAGAAAACTAAGATCATGGCATCCGGTCCCATCACTTCATGGCAAACAGATGGAGAAACAGTGGAAACAGTGAGAGACTTTATTTTCTTGGGCCCTAAAATCACTGCAGATGGTGACTGTAGCCATGAAATTAAAAGACGCTTGCTTCTTGGAAGAAAAGCTGTGACCAACCTAGACAGCATATTAAAAAGCAGAGACATTACTTTGCCAACAAAGGTCCAAGCTATGGTTTCTCCAGTAGTCATGTATGGATGTGAGAGTTGGACTATAAAGAAAGCTGAGCACCGAAGAATTGATGCTTTTGAACCGTGGTGTTGGAGAAGACTCTTGAGAGTTCCTTGGACTGCAAGGAGATCCAACCAGTCCATCCGAAAGGAAATCAGTCCTGAATATTCATTGGAAGGACTGATGCTGAAGCTGAAACTCCAATACTTTGGTCACCGGATGCAAAGAACTGATTCACTGGAAAAGACCCTGATACTGGGAAAGATTGAAGGCAGGAGGAGAAGGGGATGACAGAGGATGAGATGGTTGGATGGCATCACCGATTCAATTGCCAAGAGTTTGGGCAAGCTCCGGGAGTTGGTGATGGACAGGGAAGCCTGGCATGCTGCAGTCCATGGGGTCACAAAGAGTTGGACACGACTGAGTGACTGAACTGACTGACAATGGATGATACCGGATCCAACTACACATGAGCAGGCTTGAACTATGGCCTCAGACAAGACCACATTCAGAAAGGGTAAATATGAAAACTACACTTGGGTTCAGGTGCAGGATGGATGAGACCTATGCCTTAGAAGTATGAATAGTCCCCACTAGAGTGCCAGTGTGGGATGCAACTGTTATAGAACTTGGCCCCCTCGCATCATAACAGTCCAGAAAAAGTGGGTGTCAGGCTGGCTCTATACTAGCCATAACTTTGAAGTTTTTAGTTTTGTTTTGGATTCATATTTCAAGGTGCTTACACAAAAATGAAGTTTATCAGAGTTAAGAACATGGTAGTAGAGGGACTTGAACCCACATAATTGGTAAAATACTTAAAGGAACAAATTAGTTAGCCTAGTGAAAACTCAGTTAAAAACTATCTTCAAATATATGAATAAGCATGATATAGAAGACAGATATAGATTTATCTTGTGTGGTTTAAAAACACAGAAGTAGAATACAAATCCAAGGGAACATTTCAAGTTAGTATGAGGAAGAATTCCCTAACAATTTAAATTATCAGAAATAAAATACTTAATGAAGTAGTAATTTCCACTGCAAAAGGCCTTCAAAATTATATTTTAGAAGCAATTTACATATCAGGTAGGGATGGACATGTGTATATTTTATGAACTTTTAAGATTCACCATGACTGTAATGACAAAACAATCAAGAATCAACAAATCACATGTAAATATAAGCAGCTGTCTTCAGATCAGATTTAATAAGCGAGAATATAACATATTAAAACTTGAAAAGTTATATGCACTAAAACCTTTATAAGATGTCCCACAGTTCCCCACAACTGTAAAGAGTCTCTCCTTCAATATCCCATGTGAGGGTATAGTATAAGAGAAGGATTAAACAGAAACCTGAAACAAAAGAAACATTGAAAAATAAAGTTACTGCTGCAATTCACAGGAAAAGACTGATCAATTATCAGTTTTATTCAGAGCTTTAAAAAAATATACATCATTCATTTTTAATATTTTAAAAGCTTAGTTCCTCCTCAGAACTTTGTCTCCTCTGAAATCTTCCAAGATCAGGCCCACAATGAGTTAAGTCCAAAAATAAAGGAGCAACAGAGCAAATCTGACTGCATGTTTGGAAAAGCCTATAAAATGTTACAAGCAAAACAGGAAAGCCTGTGTTAATAATGCATAAACCAAAAGAGAAAAAAAAACCTACCCATTTAATGGAATAATGCTTTTACCCTTGCAGTTAAAATGAAATAAACCATGACTATTAATCTAGTAAGACCATGTAAAAATGTAATTTTTAAACATTTACTAAAAGGGGATAGTTCAGTAACCACTCTAAATATCAAGGCCTTGTGTACAGCAGCATTTAAACGCTAAATACCAATCTCCTGTCTGTGGACGCCATTACCCACCCTGTCGCCATAGCAACGCTAACAGTATGCCTGACTTCAAAGACAAAGATGTAATTTCAGACTTCCAGCAGCCAGAGGGAGTGGTAAGAATATTCTACCCAGGCGGTGTCAGCTGATGATAAATTATAAAAATATCCAGGAAGGTTATGAGGCGGACTGTACCATATATTCTCATATTCCTGGGGGAAGACTTACATTAGTCAAACACACTGGGAGACAGCAAGAGTAAAACAAAAAGTAAACAAGAAAGAATCTCAATGGAATTTGATTTTTTCTTTTTTTTAAATTATATGGTACAGACTTCAGCCTTCCTTTTCTCTTGTTCCCAGGAGAAAATAAAAATAGCTTCCACCATCCCATTTCTCATTCAAATTAAGAATGACTGAAGATGTGCATGGATGTTCCAAAGGACTTGCAAAACCACCTCCGTAACTGCTACTCCTACGTTTGTGAACTCCAGCATTTGTCAAACATTGTTTTAAGCTCAAGCAGCCAGCTAAGGGAGCAAAATTGATTTGTGCACTTCAGCTACTGGAGAACAGCTACCCAACTCTTGGAGCTGTTTTCCAATGACCCAATATTCCCAACATACTCAAGATATTTTTCTAAGCCCTTTGAAGGGAAAAATCCTTAGAAATTTTTTTTGCCAATTTATAGATTTTTGTGTCTTAAAAGGAAAAAAAGAAAACATAAATAAAGCTGACACAATGTTACTTCATGATTTTGCAGCTGAACAATTTTTAAAAGCACAAACCCTTATAAGCTTAGAAAGCCACAAAATCCTGAGCAAGTAATTTTCCTACGGGCAATGAAATCCTGACAAAGCTATGACAAACTCAGACAGCGTATTAAAAAGCAGAGACATAACTTTGCCAACAAAGGTCCATCTAGTCAAAGCTATGGTTTTTCCAGTAGTCATGTACAGATGTGACAGTTGGCCCATAAAGAAGGCTGAGCGCTAAAAGAATTGATGCTTTTGAACTGTGGCGCTGGAGAAGACTCTTGAGAAGCCCCTTGGACAGCAAGGAGATCAAACCAGTAACTCTCATAGGAAATCAACCCTGAATATTCACTGGGGGGACTGATACTAAAGCTGAAGCTCCAATACTCTGGCCACCTGATGTGAAGAGCTGACTCAGTGGAAAAGAGCCTGATGCTGGGAAAGATTGAGGGCAGGAGGAGAAGCAGGCAACGGAGGATGAGATGGTTGGATGGCATCACCAACTCATTGGAGATAAGTTCAAGCAAACTCTGGGAGATAGTGAAAGACAGGGAAGCCTGGCCTGCTGCAGTCCATGGGGTTGCAAAGAGTCGGACATGACTTAGCGACTGAACAACAACAACAAATGAAATACAAAACTTGGAGTTAAAGTCTTTTTGAAGATTCATTCTCTATAAGGAGGAACTACCAAAATACTAGAATTTGTTTTTACTTGAAGGAGGTTGTAAATGACTCAACAGGCCAGCAAATGAACAGAGGTTTATTGTATTATAATGCTATTGCTGTTAAGTTTTCTTCTTCTCAAATTCATTTTATTGGTTTGTATGTGTGCGCTCAGTTGTATCTGACTCTTTACAATCCCAAGGACTGTAGCCCTCCAGGGTCCTCTGTCCATGGAATTTTCCAGGCAAGAATACTGGAGTGGGTAGCCATTTACTAAAGTCCCATTTCTTTACAGAAAGAGGAGCATAATACAGCTGTCCCTTCTCAACAGATCTAAAGGGCCCACTTGGTTGCCCAGCCCTGCAAAGGCTGCTGAATGGCCAAAAAGGAAAGATAAGTTGTAGACTGAAAATCAGGCTGCTGTCAAGACCCTTTTCTGCTACTGGGTCACTGGCCTGCTACCCCATACCCACTCTCTATAAAGCACAAGCCACAACCACCAAAATAGAGCTGTTCTCTCATGGCCAGTCCTGAGGGCTGGGGGTGGGGGTGAGGGTATACAGATACATCAACCTGTTTTAACATCCCCCCCCACTATAACTCTGAAGGAACTAGACACATTATGGATTTATTCTTTTTCTCCTGAAAAACACATCTCCAACTTTATAGTGAACTCAAGCCAAGAAGGCCAAGAAAAATAAATCGCATAAATTTTGCCATGAGATATAAACGGGAGTAATGATAATTAAGCCATTTAGTGTAATGTTGCATTGTAAAATTTAGGACATCACCAGCCTCATCAATTAACCTTAAGTCCAAATGTCTCTTATAACCCAAAGATTATCAATATTCTCCCATAAAAACAAACAACAGGAAAATGCCAAAGTACAAAACAAAATACCATTTATCCTTCAAAAAATTGATAAAATATACTCGTTACAACTGAACTATTTTCTCACTAAATGACTTTCATTCTATAATATATAATATACTTACAAAATAATTATTTTTAAAAACGACTGTGAAATGAAAATGGTTCAATAAGCTACTCACTTGGACAAGTCTGCTGAATTTATAATTTTGACACTTGAGCAAGTTATAGAAAAAAAGAGCCTATCATTCATTCGTGTGGCAGGATGCCTAATGCAGGCCCTGAATAATCACCCCAAGTAAAGAAGAAAACACTTCTTTAATATTATAAAAACCCAGAAAACCCATATTTTGGCATTATTCATTATTTTAACAGGAGAATTTTATATGTTCCTTTATAGCATATTCCTTTTAAAAAGTAATAGGTGAAAAGTGATATTCCTTCCTTTAAAAATGTTTTTTCATTGTTTATAAATTACATAACCTCATTTCCCTCTTCTACCTTGGTAGTAAGGAATGCAGCCTTAAATTTAATTTATTTCTGGTACTGCATTATCATGGTTTGTTTGTGTCTACCTTTTTAAAACATTTTTTAAAAATTTGTATTCCACTTTCAGTAGTTTCAGTTTATACAAATACCTTCCTGTAGGTCAACTGAAACCTTTTTTAGAAGCACCCAGGTTGTAAATTCTATATAAAAACATCCTTGGAAATGAAAACCTCTCTCACAACAGGACTCTTTTGAGTTAAAAGGGGCCATTGGTATATTTAAAAATAAACAAATTTATTTATATTTCATAGGAACACATGCTGAAAGACATCCAAGCTGTTATTTAAGCACTTTTGTACATGAAAAAAAAAAATCTATATTCTTAAATGTGGTCACTAAGTTATACAATATCTGGGTCACACTTTATATTGGAATGCTACAATATAAAAAATTCAGTCACAGAGGCCAAAAAATGTATTAATTACATTAAACTTTATATATTTTAATAAGAAACTAGGTTTGTAATAGTTATAGGTAAATTCAGAAGTAAAAATGGTGATGGTCAGCATAATGAAAAAGGAGGAGCTTCCCAAGTGGTGTTAGAGGTAAAGAATCCACTTGCCAATTCAGGAGACATAAGAGACATGGGTTTGATACATGGGTTGGGAAGATCCCCAGGAGGAGGGCATGGCAACCCACCCCAGTACTCTTGCATGGAGAATCCCATGGACAGAGGAGCCTGGCAGGCTATGATCCATAGGGTTGCAAAGAGTCGGACACAACTTATGCGACAGCACGCGCACATAACAAGATAGTAATGTTGAAAAAAAGTACAATATCTAAATCTGTTTATAATTGTAAAGTCATATTCATTCCCTCTATCATTTGTCCTATCAATAGCTTCCACTGCTGGCTAAACAGAGTTGACTTATGAATTTGCAAAAGTGCCTTATTTAGGATGCATACTTTAAACATCAATAAATACAACTCTCTGAAAGAGCAATACTGAAAAACCAGGTGTTTCTCCCATGCAAAATGCCACCTGATTCGCAAAATGCCACCTGATTCACAATATATTTATTTAACCTCACTGAAAAATCAGTTGAGATTAAAAAATCAGAATTCAAAAGGTATATTATTTTCTACATCAATATAATTAGGCATGTCACTTAGATAGACCGACACACACAGAGACAGATAATATGTTATGTATTTGACTTAAAAGGATATCTTGTTATTTCACATGTGTGCATGGCATGCTCAATTGCTAAGTCATGTCCAACTCTTTGAGACCCCACAGACTTGTAGCCTGCCAGGCTCCTCTGTCCATGGGATTCTCCAGGCAAGAATACTAGAGTTGGTTGCCATTTCCTTCTCTGGGGATCTTCCTGACCCAGGGATCAAACCCGTGTCTCCTGCATTAGCAGGCAGATTCTTTACCATTGTGCCACCTGGGAAGCCCCTAAATTGTTACAGGAAAGAACAAGTACTAATAAGTTAGTGAAATAATTAAAAATTTTATTTTATTTTATTACATCTAATATAAAATTTTAAACAAAGGAGGCAGTCAATAAATGATTGTTAAATGTAGTTGAATTTTTCCATGTAAAGTGACATCTTGCGCCTTAATAAAGGATGTCAACATTTAGGCATGCTAGTTCAGGAAAAGCATAAATGCAGTAACTGTGAAAAGTAAAAACCTGGGGAAATTTGAACAGATTCATATTCATTCAAGGATGCTCATGAATTTAATCAAATTGATAAAACCATTTTATTTTTTAAAAAAGAAGGACTTTTAGGTTTAACAACCAAAGTTTATAAGGATGCTGAGGAGTGTGCATGTAGGCAGCTGCTATAATGGAATAAGTTACAGACTCAATGTAACTCCGCTGCTGTAGAACTGTGAGGCAAGTTTCCTGCCATTTTTGAGTCTCTATTTTCACATTTGGTAAACAGAATTTTTAAAAACCTGAATCAAATTAAATATGTAAAAATACACACATTTTAAGAATTCGTTTATATTAAACCTTTGCTCTGTATGTAGGAAGTGAAATGACAGCACTTTAAAAAGGAAAGAGAAATGGGAGGGGGTGCGGGGGTGGGGCTTGACAAAAAACAGAGTATCCCTTTAGAGTTCAAGGTAATATCCCTGAGATCCCACTCAGCTGGGATTCCAATGTATCACAGAAACTCACGGTGCTCAAAGGGTCAACGACTTCTAAAATAAAAGAGAACATCTTTCAAAAACAGCATGTTAAAACTAGGTTCCCTGCCCTCTCGTACAGTTACCATTAAGGAAGAAAACACACACTGCCCCCACCCGCCACCACAAGACATAAATTTGTATACTAGGCTCACAAACACACATACTCAAAACAAGTTATGGAAAAAAGAAATTATAATGAGATAACTAAGGAATGTTCCTCCAAAATGAATTGGTACAGCAAGAAAAAAAGTCTAAATCATTCAAAAGTAAACCAAACACAGCAATATAAAACAACCTGGCCCTATCTAAGGAAAGTAACATATTAGGATATAACTTACTACACTATCCTAAAAGCAAAGAAAATGAGACCAGCCATGAATGTCAACTGAAGAAAAAAAAAACAATAAAGTTTCACCTATTTCTTGAGATTGTCTTATTCAAATTAGAGGTGGAAACTCTCTGGAATGATCCGCTGAGTTATTTATACAAACTCTGATATTAGTCTTCAAATCATCTCCAAGAATTTAAATGAAATGTAAAGTTAAAGCCTATGCAAACATTCTTATAACATCAATTCCTATTTATGACAATATTTTAACTCATATAAAGAACTATACAAAAAATAAGGCTGTGGGAGCAAAGCTGACTTGCTTTCTTATAGGAGCTTTAGAATTGCAGCACAGTTGTTCAGTTATTATGCTTTTTAATCTCAAAAATCTCTAGGTATTCTTTTCTCCCCAAACCAACTCCCCACCACCATTTCTGTGTTTGTCATCAACACTATCGTACCTCCTGGTCACTAAGCTTAAAAACCTTAAAAGTATCCACCATTCACCCCTCCTTTTATTTCCACAACAGTCTCCCTTTGCATTCTCACTGCTATCACTTTTTAAAAATTTATTTAATTGGAGGCTAATTACTTTACAATATTGTGGTGGGTTTTGCCATACATTGACATGAATCAGCCACGGGTATACATGTGTCTCCCCATCTTGAATGCCCCATCATTTTTTAAAAATTTATTTAATTGGAGGCTAATTACTTTACAATATTGTGGTGGGTTTTGCCATACATTGACATGAATCAGCCACGGGTATACATGTGTCTCCCCATCTTGAATGCCCCTCCCCCCTCCCTCCCCACCCCACCCTTCTGGGGTGTTCCAAAGCTCCAGCTTTGAGTGCCCTGCTTCATGTATCGAACTTGCACTGGTCATCTACTCTACCTATGGTAATATAATAATCTGACTCACCTCATTACTGACATAATACAAGAGCTAAAGTTGTCTGTCTCTGGCAGTAATAAGTGCATTTTGAAAATGAAGGCTTTTCATAACTAAAAAGCCTGGTATAATTCACTTGTCTTGGTAACCTGAAAGTCCCAGACATTCAAAAATAGAAGAATGGGGTGGGATGTGGCTTTGAGAAGGCACAACAGATGTCAGGAAGTCCTGTCTTTAAAGTTCATGTACTTTATCTAGAATATTCACTAAAAATCTACTCTGGGCATATTTATTTTTCTGTTACTAGCACTTTCCAGGGTCAATTAATTGAAAATTTTACTTATATAAAATATTATAAATGATACCAAATAAATTATTACATATAATTAATGTATTATTATTTTGAAGCCAAATTTTATCCAGATACAGATACTTACAAAAGACCAACCACATATTTTTAGTGGCAGAAAGTATTAAGTGGTTCACTGCACTCAACCACCCAAATCTATGGAAAAAATAGACCAGTGAAAATCCCTACTTACATTAGAAAATTCTGAAAAAGGAGAAGAGTATCAGTATCGGGGCGGGTTTCAGATGGGAGCAGGAAGCCACTGTTGTACTGTCCTGTTACTCGGTGGTCTCCAGGTTCACTCACTCTAGCCTACTTTGAGAGAAGGCATTTACCTGTGGATCAGGTGGTGTCTATGCTAACCATCTCAAGGTACACCATTATGTTCTTTGATAGAAAGAGAAGTAAAGTGACAAGTAAAAGTAAGACTTGTATTAATAGCCTAGCATTCTACCCAGATCAAGCCAACAAGCTCCAAAGCCTTAAAAAACACACAGAAACATAATGCAGAAATGCAGGGGGGCATTAAAACTGGTTTGGGTTCATTAAAAAGAAATGGTGGCTTTTATATTCCTGGGTCACTAATATTTTCCACTGGTGATTAATCTCAGTTGAGAAAGCAGAGTTATTATTAAATTACTTTATGATATATAAATGTAAACCTGGAGTGTCAGAAGTAAATAGCATCCTCAGATATAGACTAGTAGGGCCTTTCTTTGAGTTTCCATTGGTCCAGGAGAAAAAGGCATTAGACTTTGCATTACACAGTGACAAGATGTCATTGTCCTGCAGCTTCTTTGTCATTTTTACCTGCCTCCCACCCCACACCCCACTTTAGCAGGAGTTCATAAAGAATCTGGAATATATACTTCTCAATTTCTCTGTGAACTTTTCTCCTCCCTAGATGCCCCTGACTCAAATACCTCAGACTCTCAGACATCACATGGGGAGAGAGGGGTACCTCTGCAATTCCTGAGAAGTTACAGACAGAGTCCACAAAAAGGCCCATGGCTCCCCAATGACCTAAAGAGTAAGGCTAGGCCCTCAATTAGGCAACCCCAAATCCCTAAATCCCAAAGGGTTTCCCTAGTAGCTCAGCTGGTAAAGAATCCGCCTGCAATGCAGGAGACCCTGGTTCAATTCCTGGGTCAGGAAAATCCGTTAGAGAAGGGATAGGCTACGCACTCAAGTATTCTTGGGCTTCCCTGGTGGCTCAGGTGATAAAGAATCTGCCCGCAATGCGGGAGACCTGGGTTCAATCCCTGGGTTGGGAAGATCCCCTGGAGAAGAGAATGGCTACCTACTCCAGTATTCTGGCCTGGAGAATTCCATGGAGTATACAGTCCATGGGATCACAAAGAGTTGGACATGACTGAGTGACTTTCACTTTCAAATCCCTAAATATGTTCAACAGCAAATGGCTCCTAAGAATGGGAGAGAAACGACCAAGGGCATACACAGGCCATTACTGACGATTACTAGATGGCTGCCCTTCTCTCATTCAATTTCTTCCTGAGAGCAAAGAGTTCATTTTTATCAGTGCCTTTTGTATATCCTAACAAAGAAAGCCTTTAATGTAAAATCTAGAAGTTGGAACATGCTCTAACATTCACTTTTCAGACACACACATCCTGAGCAGTGACATGATCTACTCAAGATCAGAACCTTGGCTGAGACTCAGCTCTGTTTCCCATTCAGCATTATCATTACAACAGGTTTCCAGTTCAAAATATACTATTTTATTAAAACAAAGTCATCATTCCTTCCATACAAGTCATTATAAGCTGTTCACTTTCATTTCTGTGAGAAGGGAGGCAAGTAATATAAAATGCTTCTTTCCAATGAATCATTTTTATAATGATCTGATAGTAAAAAATAATTACAGCTAAACATTTGTATCAGTCTAGTCTACTAATCTAGAGAAGGGAATGGCAACCCACTCCAATATTCTTGCCTGGAGAATTACATGGACACAGTCCACAGGGCTGCAACAAGTCAGACACGACTGAGCGACTAACACTTTCACTTTTAGTCTAATAATCAGGTACTACTTAAAACAAGAGAACTCTAGAAAATTAGCTATCAATAAGTGAATACTAAAGACTATGTGTTCAGTTTTAGAATCAGTCTTCTCACACACACTGTATGTGGACAACATGCACAGATGCACACAGCACACATAT
Source organism: Okapia johnstoni (assembly GCA_024291935.2). Taxonomy (NCBI): domain Eukaryota; kingdom Metazoa; phylum Chordata; class Mammalia; order Artiodactyla; family Giraffidae; genus Okapia; species Okapia johnstoni. The sequence goes on from CM044317.1 coordinate 9,719,076, forward strand.
TCCAGTGCAAATGAACACTACTCTGAACACTTTAAACAGTGAATGACAGCCCGATAATGAAATAAAGGGGAAAAAAACGCAAACACCACAGTCTAACACTGGATAAAATGCAGGTCATAAGGAAAGAGAAAACATCAGTACCTGGAAGCTTTTTTTTTTTCCATAAAATATATTATGAAGAAAAGTGGTTGTGAAAGCTTAGTCACTTTTTTGTGGCTTAAAGCTTTTTTCCCCCTCTTTTATTCAAGGCTTAAACAAAGTTCAGTGGGGCATCAAACTGCCTGTTTTAAATTACAGTCTGTATTTTAAAATAGAATGCATGCACGGCATGTTCCTGAAGCTAGGGGGTGGGAGTGTTATTCACGGAAAATTGAAGGCTTGTTGAGTCAATAATCTTCTTTCACACAGTAACAATTTTCAGCTAAAATTTCTTGACCCAAACAAAGGAAAACAAGACCATTCAGTTATTTTACAACAATTTTGCGAAGGCAGAGAAAAAAGATGAGAGAGAGACAACTCTAAAATCTTACATTGTGAAGGAAGAATAGGAATTTTTGCTCTCAGGTAAGAACCTTCTCTATATATATTTATTTCCTAAACCGACAGTTATTATTAAAAATAGTTACCTCCATTTCAAAAGACAAATAAGAGCAATTAACTAGTCCACAAATGTTACTATGAGTTCCTGCTGGTTATATATCTCTTGTTACATAAAACAGACCTGTGCCTTCAGTTACATACAAAGTAGAAATCTGCAAATTAAAATTTACTTTCCAACTAACTTGGCTAATATAAAGTTCAATGCATTCAAAGTCTTAACAATGGCTATGCCTGGATAATTCGGAGGAAGCCCACTACCCCTTTAGAGGGGTAGAACAGGAGAAGCACTAGGAAGAAAAAGGGGAGGCTTTCCAGCTCAACATGCCAAGAACTACCATTTGTAGAAACAGAAACGGTAGGTTAAAATAAGAAAGGGTACTTCTGAACATCACTCATTTTTTTTGTTCTAACATAAAAAATCAAAATTAAAACTCGAAGAAGCTACACTGCCAATGACCTACTTATCTAAAACTTCTTACATAAATTCTACTAGGAAAATACTTACTGAAAACATAATAAATACTATGAAAAGATTCTAGTCTGTTGGGGTGAGAGGGAGAGGCAAGACAACTATAAAATAATAAGAGGATGGCTAGTAAATGCCATAAGGGATAAAAAAAAGTTCAAAAGACTCAACAAAAATGGATTACATCGTATTTTGAGGCCCCATACCCACATATGAGAATCCCTAACATACAATGTTTTTTGTGGTTTGTACAAAAGTCCAACACTGCTGCCTGCCCCCTTCTGTTCAGAGACCATCCCTTTGGTTAGATAGGCTTATGTCCAGGTATGATTCTGTGGCTGTTTGCAGACAGACTTGCGAGTTACATGCATCCCAGCCTGTGAGGCCAGAGAAGGCTCCATGGTCTCACAGAGGCCACCTGAAGAGCCAAAAGCTGGTCAAAACCTCCCAGTCTCCCATGTGTTACAGCAAAATATGTATGCCGACTTTTCTATTAGCCAGGAATATCTGCATTTATCATCTCTTACTTAATGAGCCTCATTTATCAACTATAGATCATAGTTATCCTTCTATTATCAAAACCAATATCCTGAAAATCAGTTATGTTTCAGTCTCTCTTCATCTCCAATTTTATCTACTGTGTATTTTTTATGGGAATTCATTTTTTTTTGAATTGACAGTTCCATAAAATGGGTTAAAATTCATTTCCTCCATATTTTAAATGGAAAGCCTCAGAATATTACGTGAAAAGCTCTGCAGGAGGATATGCTTAGTTAAAATGTGCTTTTAAAAATTAGATGAATTTAAAAAAATAACACTTTGCTACTAAGCAAATATCTCAGCTATAATGAATTTAGAATTATCCATGTATTTCAAAAGGACTGAAAGATCTCAATTTAGAAACACTTTGCACACAACCATTTGAGTTATTTAAAACCAAACTATAGTTCTTTTTAAATATTTATTTATTCAGACTTTGCATATATTTAGCCTGCTGTAACCTGGAAGAAATCCAAACTGGTGAGGTTTTATTGAACATTCATTTACAGAACAAACATTTAAGTGGAAGATTGTTTTGAAAGAGGGAGAAACATACCTTCCCACTTCCTACGACTTCTTACCTTGCTCAAGTTCAACTATTTCCTCTATTTTCAAACTATCACAAAAATACTCTGGGGGATAAAATTACAGATTATCACAACTTAAAGAAATAATCCATGTTAGAAAATAAACATCTGTCAAAGTCACTATCATTTTTCCTAAATTAGGACTTTCAAGCAAGGTCTCTTCATATTTCTCTCAAATTTAATCTGAAAAAAAATTGACATCTCCATATACCATAGATCAGAGGCTAAAATTACATTTGCAAATATGGTAAATCCTAGTTAAGAAACAGAGTGTGCTGTGCTCCATTTAACACTTCTCCAAGGTATTAAAATGTGTCTGTACCTTCAGTTTCAAAACTGTGCCAAATGGTTGACCGTGTCTACAGACACTCGCACGGACAAGACACATCCTAAGAGAACCTCCTGCTCCCTTCACCAGGCGCCCCCTTTCTATGACTCTTCCATGACACCAAGACTCAACACAGTCTTACGACACTTAGGAAACAGTGATAACAAACACCTGATGTCTTCAGCTGCACATGGGGATAATCAATGCTGAACAACGAGATAAGGGAACAATAGATTAAACTTCTCTTTTATGAACTTGGAATTTTTTAAATGTTCAGGATGATTTGAGAACAATCAATCAACAAACAACAGTTATGCTCTTAACCTTTTAATGATAACCTTTAAATCAAGCTCAAGATACAAATAAAAAAAATTTTTTTAAAACATTCATTCAGTAGCCATACATCTAATTCTTACTTGACAGATTTTAAGTTTTGCAAAAACCTGCCAACTAACAGGTTAAGATCATCTTAATAATCTGTATTCTTAGATGGGTTGAAAACTTGGTAAAATGCAAAACCCAGTTTAAAAACAAAGTTCCATTTACTAAAGCTTTTTCCAATAGTTCCTAATCATTCATAGGAACTATATTATCAAATCCACACACTTCAAATGTTCTTACTAGCATACTACTTTTCTTGCATGCTTCCAAAGTACATGACAATTCACCCCTAACCCCACATATGTCATTAAAGATTAATAAAACAAACACACACGTAGAGTACTCTTTTTCAGTAAAGGCAAATGATTACATGCTCTGTTGCTAATGCCTAACCCCAAAGAATATTCCTGGTAATAACAGCTTTCCAAACATTCTTTTTCAGGCTTCCAACATCCTGTTTAACACTATTTCAAAGAACAACCAGCATTTACTACCTCCTTCCTTTCACAAAGTGGAAAAAAAATGTTTTATGTAATCCTCAGTACTTCCTTCTAATTGCAAACTCAACAGATGTATCATAAGCACTATTCCACAGGACATTTAGAGTTTTTACTAAACTTGGAAAGATCAAACCCTTTTCATGTCAACCTCTTTAACTGTTTCCTATTTAAGGACGAAAAGGTCAGAAAGAGGTTTTTAAAGACCTGATGGGCCTTCAAAGGCCTTTGAATGTGACTGACATTAGTCTGTATCTTAGGTAAACAGAATAATGGACCTGCTATCAGAAATACAAACCGGTGGCAGGTCACTCTACAGAAAACACAAATTAAGTTATTTCTAAAATGAGTAGTATCAGCAACTCTTCAGATCCCTAGAGGAGAGAGCACTATTTGCTTAAAACAAGGAAGATAAAAATTCAAAACCTGTTTTTTTAATTTTTTATATATATTTATAAATAATTCATTAGCAACATATTTTCTGTACTGTATTACTGAAATTATGATTACCATTTGTCAATTTATTTATTTTCACAATTAAAAATATATATTACTAAGAAAATAATCTTTTCACACTATTTTTAGATTAATAATACAAAACTGCCCACTTTTTCTTGGAGCTTAAGGTTATCAAAGTAAACTCAACTGTCATTTTACAATAAAAGAAAATAGTTTTAAGAATAAAACCATCCTGTCAATACAGATATCACATTCATATAATCTTTTAGAATAAATAGCATATGGAGAATATACACTCCTTGGATGTCAATTTGATACCTTGGAAAAGATTCTATAAGCAATTAAAAGAAAAATTCTGAAGCTGGGGGAAGGATGTATTTAAAAATTCTTACAAAAATTCTATTAGAAAACACTTACTGAATAAAACATAATAATTAGGTATGAACCTAACAGAAGCAGAAGATATTCAAAAGAGGTGGCAAGAATACACAGAAGAACTATACAAAAAGATCTTCATGACCCAGATAATCACGATGGGGTGATCACTCACCTAGAGCCAGACATCCTGGAATGTGAAGTCAAGTGGGCCTTAGGAAGCGTAACTACGAACAAAGCTAGTGGAACTGATGGAATTCCAGCTATTTCAAATCCTAAAAGATGATGCTGTGAAAGTGCTGCACTCAATATGTCGGCAAATTTGGAAAACTCGGCAGTGGCCACAAGACTGGAAAAGGTCAGTTTTCATTTCAATCCCAAAGAAAGGCAATGCCAAAGAATGCTCACACTACCGTGCAACTGCACTCATTTTACATGTTAGCCAAGTAATGCTCAAAATTCTTCAAGCCAGGCTTCAACAGTCCGTGAACCGACAAATTCCAGATGTTCAAGCTGGATTTAGAAAAGGCAGAAGAACCAGAGCTCAAGTTGCCAACATCCGTTAGATCATAGAAAAAGCAAGAGACTTCTAGAAAAACATCTATTTCTGCTTCATTGACTATGCTAAAGCCTTTGTGTGGATCACAACAAACTAGAAAATTCTTCAAGAGAAGGGAATGACCAGACCATTTGATCTGCCTCCTGAGAAACTTGTATGCAGGTCAAGAAGCAACAGTTAGAACTGGACATGGAACAACAGACTGGTTCCAAATTGGGAAAAGAGTGTGTCAAGGCTGTATACTGTCACCTTGCTTATTTAACTTATATGCTGACTACATCATGCAAAATGCAGGGCTGGATGAAGCACAAGCTGGAATCAAGATTGCCGGGAGAAATATCAATAACCTCAGATACGCAGATGACACCACTCTTATGGCACAAAGTGAAGAGGAACTAAGAGTCTTTTGATGAAAATGAAAGAGAAGAGTGAAAAAGTTGGGTTAAAACTCAACATTCAGAAAACTAAGATCATGGCATCCAGTCCCATCACTTTATGGCAAATAGATGGGGGAAACAATGGAAACAGTCAGAGCCTTTATTTTCTTGGGCTCCAAAATGACTGTAGATGGTGAACTGCAGCCATGAAACTAAAAGACGCTTGCTCCTTGGAAGAAAAGCTATGACCAACCTAGACAGCATATTAAAAAGCAGAGACATTGCTTTGCTGACAAAGGTCCATCTACTCAAAGCCATGGTTTTTCCAGTTCAGTTCAGCTGCTCAGTCGTGTCCGACTCTTTGCGACCCCATGGACTGCAGCATGCCAGGCCTACCTGTCCATCATCAACTCCTGGAGTTTACTCAAACTCATGTCCATTGTGGAGAAGGAAATGGCAACCCACTCCAGTAGTCTTGCCTGGAAAATCCCATGGACGGAGGAGCCTAGTAGGCTACAGTCCATGGGGTCGCGAAGAGTCGGACACGACTGAGCAACTTCACTTTCACTTTTCACTTTCATGCATTAGAGAAGGAAATGGCAACTCACTCCAGTGTTCCTGCCTGGAGAATTCCAGGGACGGGGGAACCTGGTGGGCTGCTGTCTATGGGGTCACACAGAGTCGGACACGACTGAAGCGACTTAGCAGCAGCATGTCCATTGAGTCGGTGATGCCATCCAACCATCTCATCCTCTTCTCCCGCCTTCAATCTTGTCAAGCATCAGGGTCTTTTCAGATGAATCAGTTCTTCGCATCAGGTGGCCAAAGTATTGGAGTTTCAGCTTCAACATCAGTCCTTCCGGTAGTCACGTACAGATGTGAGAGTTGGACCATAAAGGAAGTTGAGCGCCAAAGAATTGATGCTTTTGAACTGTGGTGTTGGAGAAGACTCTTGTAGAGTCCCTTGGATTGGAATACGATCCAACCAGTCAGTCTTTTGTAGCTGAAGCCCCAATACTTTGGCCACCTGATGCAATGAACTGACTCATTGGAAAAGACCCTGATCCTGGGAAAGACTGAAAGCAGGAGGAAAGGGGGATGACAGAGGATTTGATGGTTGGATGGCATCACCGACTCGATGGACATGAGTTTGAGCAAGCTCCAGGAGTTGGTGATGGACAAGGAAGCCTGGCGTGCTGCAGTCCACGAGGTCACAAAGAATCAGACATGACTGAGTGATTGAACTGAACTGAAAACATAATAAATACTATAAAAAAGATCCTTGTCTCTTAGGGATGAGAGGGTCAGGCAAGACAACTATGAAAGCAATAAGAGGATTAGTAGCAAATGCCATAAGTGATGAAAAAGTTAAAAAGACTCAACAGAAACGTATTAAAATTGCATTTTGGGAGTTATCTTCAAGTGCAAATTAAGATATATTCAATGTTTACAAAATAAAAGTGTCGATAAGGTATAGCAGTTTTTTTTAGCATTCCACTGCAGATTTTGCTTAATGATGGCTTCATTTCATATCAATATTAGAGGCAGAAAACAACTGTAGAATGTGCTAAAATTTTAAGTGGTAATATCCCAAGGAGAGAATTCTTCAAGCTAATTTTTATATCATATGTTATATACTAAGATTTCTTAATAATGGTAACATCAAGGATATGTAAGCTACTGAACTTCAACAGGAAAAAGGTTATATGATTAAGAGGTAAAGAAATCAGTATAGAAATCTCATTAAGGAAGATTTGTTCTGAGCTTAGGTCTGAGTGCATAAAGTGAAAAGTAAACATTACTAGTCATGGCCCCAAGACAGCAAGACAACAAATATTAATTTATCTGTCACTGGCTTTATGTGGATGATCTAAAGAGCCTTGTCAGCCAGAAAACAAAACTGCATTAGCTACTGAAGATCATCAAGAATTTATTGACATGCAAATATAGACAAATATCAATTTAAACAATGGTGAGAGGACAGCTTGCTGAGGGAATCAAATTCTAGATCAAGCATAAGGAAATGCCTTGATTTCTTGTAATGGAGAGTTAACTGTATTACAAAAATACACTAAAGAAAATACCAAACATGCAGAGCTATAAGAAAACACTACAAACTCTATCAATCTAACTCAATTTAAGCAAAAAATTAAGAAACAATTACTTCAAAAGCTTCCTTCTTACACTCACATATACAATCGTTATAGACTTGATTATACATTAGAATAATTTTTACCACATATTCTTAAATGAACAGGTAAGACCCACAATTTCTTTGACTCAAAATTACAAAAATAGAGACTAAAAATATGATGGATTGCCTTTAATCTTCAGTAAAAAGACAAAATTTTATCACTGACACTTGAAAAGGAAAAAACGCAGCCTTAACCCACAAAAGATCTAAAAACAAATTCAGATACAATAACAAATATATATAGTTTCATGGTACTTATACAATTAATTTACCCAAGTTAGGGAACTAAAATATTTAGTAAGAGTAAAAATACATGATATTAGAGCCATGCAGAATAACAACAAATCTCTCCCTCAAACTGTAATTACCTTAGTTTTATATAACTTATTGATGTAGCATTTACATAAATAAAAATATATTTGTAAACCCTACATAGAAAACCTTTCTACACAAACAAAGCCTGTTGAAAGAAAAGCAGAGCACTAAAATTCATTTAAATAAAACCAATTTTTATCTTAAGAGATTGAGGGCAGGGGGTTTAGGTAGGTACAACCAACTGCTCTACGATTTTTCCTTAATTCAGTAACTGATGCTTTTATGTACTCACCATAAAACCTGGAAACTTTCATCTCTAAAAAAAGATTATTGAAATGTTATTGAGTCAATCAACATCCTATTTATCTGTGAGTTACAAAAACCAAACAGAAAATACCAATCAGGGCATTTCTTTTTTTAATAGGTTCATAAGAATATTTATATTATGAGCAACCTTAAATCCTCTAGGGGAGGAGGCAAGATAAACATTAAGGAAGAAGGTAAGCCATTATACATATACAAATAGAATAATCCAAAAGACTTAACTTGTTGAAGAATATACTGGTTCACTTCCTAAAATACTTTGTGTCTCTTCTCTAATAACTGACTTAAAAAGCAGCATCCCAAAGCAAAACTCGTCAGTCTTCTGGGACTACCACACTTCTTGTCACCCCAACCCTCCCCTAATTATGCTATAAAGTTAGCTGAACATCAACCATTCATTCCAAAGCAGAGCAATGAAAAGAAGCATAGCCTAGTAAGTGACCCAAAAGTTCAAGTGGATATTAAGAAAGCATTACACGGCAAACTACTCTTAGACCTATGCAGAAAACCGGCATCAATTTATAACAAACTTTCCAACCAGCAAAATAGTACACATCACCAGCCAATGACAAACCTATAAGGATGGGCTTATCTAAAACACTAAAAATCTGAGTGGAAAAAAGTAGAATTCACTGTCCACCTTTCCATGATTCAATTTAAATTTCCTAAAACAACAAGCCAATTTCCAAATATTCAGCAAATGTTGCATTTATCATCAGCATTCACGTGCATTTTCATGCACGCACACAGAGACACACACACACACTTCACCAAACTGCGGATTATCTGCTGAAGAAAAAAGTTTACAGCATAAAACAGAGTCCATTACTTTTTTCATCCCTTTAAAAACCAAATAACTGGACAATAAATATTTCAATGTCACTAAAAAAATGACCACAGTAAATTTTGCATACCTCCCACCATAGAAATAAAATCTGTAAAAATTAGAGTTTCAAGTTACATGTGCATCAGATGCAAAGATATTAAGTATCACGTAGCCTTTACTTACCTTCTACTCTAAGGCTATATGTAACTTAGAAACGGGTATGTTACATATAACATTCTTCACAAATGCTGGTTCTCAAATGTTTAGCAACATTATGATAAATATTATTTAATGTAAACATATTTAAAATTCAAATTACAATCATGGCTTGTTTGAACTCCTACCTAAAACACTATCTCTTAATAGAGGTTAAGCAATAACAATAATTCTTTAAATCAAAATATTTTAACAAGAAAATAAGTATAAAAATTTGTTTGCACACATATATTCTTTAAATTTATAAGGAAAACCTCATTTAAATGAGGTTGCCTATGGGAGGAAAAAGGAAAATTAAGCACAGATGAACTATTAAAGGAAATTAACATGTAACCTGTAACTCAGCTACTACTGTAGTCAACAGACCCAATACAGTGATTTGCTAATGGAAATACTTATAAGCTGTATTTTCCAATTTTAAATTAAATATTTTCTTTTGGGTAAAAGAAAGATTAAGTCATTTCTCATGACATAAAGTCTCTGAAGAAATTCAAACTACCACTGGACACTTTATCTCATCATTTATATTATTTGCCAAATGGAAATTTCCTTTCCATTTAACTCTATATAGATACCTCTGTTCTGAATCACTACCAGAAAGCAACATGTTAGGCAAAGCACAACTGTACAACAGTAACATCTTTCTGCCACAAAACCTACCAGCCAAATAAAGGCTTCCAACTGGATTCAGAGATACCTACAACACTGGACTCGGAGAGACCTACTAATGAAACAGACTTATTCAGAACTACACAGCTCCTTTAAGAAGGAAATGCACAAAAATTAATAAATCACAAATACATCTGAAATCTAGAAACTTCTCCCCCAAGTCTTAATATACAGTACAATAAACAAAAGCAAATGCTTGTTTCAGAAATTCATAACTCATTGCATTTCCAAATCAATTAACTGTCTTACTGGTAAACTCGATGGTCTTTCTTGTTGCATTAAGTTCAAGTCTTCATGGTTAGGTTTTCCAGAAGCCAGAGGAGGTTGAGACCTAGCTCCATAGCCTTCCTGAGACATATCCTAAACAAACACAAATATAAAGAAATATCTCAATGAATTATAAGCTTCTTTGGTAATTAAGATGAAGCAAAGACTTATCACAAAGTATCAACTTATGTTACTTTAAGCAGACATATAATTATCACTTCTGTAACACTTTCTCAGACGCAAAAATAAAATACAAAAAGGCAGCATATCATCAAGAGCAAAAACATGTATAATTAACAATTAAATTTATTATGCGACCATACAAACTAAAGACTGTATTTGAGTTTTGCAGGAAGGTGATAGTCAGTAAAAGATGGGAAAGAAAGCTAGCAATAACTAAACTCTCTTAAAACAGAGCAAACCAAAAGTTCATCAGTTCAGTTCAGTTCAGTCGCTCAGTCGTGTCCGACTCTTTGCGACCCCATGAATCGCAGCATGCCAGGCCTCCCTGTCCATCACCACCTCCCAGAGTTTACCCAAACCCATGTCCACCGAGTCAGTGATGCCATCCAACCATCTCATCCTCTGTCTTCCCCTTCTCCTCCTGCCCCCAATCCTTCCCAGCATTAGGGTCTTTTCCAATGAGTCAACTCTTCGCATGAGGTGGCCAAAGTATTGGAGTTTCAGCTTCAACATCAGTCCTTCCAATGAACACCCAGGATTGCTCTCCTTTAGGATGGACTGGTTGGATCTCCCTGCAGACCAAGGGACTCTCAAGAGTCTTCTCCAACACCACAGTTCAAAAGCATCAATTCTGCTGCACTCAGCTTTCTTCACCGTCCAACTCTCACATCCATACATGACCACTGGAAAAAACACAGCCTTGACTAGCCGGACTTTTGTTGGCAAAGTAATGTCTCTGTTTTTAGATATGCTATCTAGGTTGGTCATAACCTTCCTTCCAAGGAGTAAGCGTCTTTTAATTTCATGGCTGCAATCACCCTCAGCACTGATTTTGGAACCCAAAAAAATAAAGTCTGACACTGTTTCCAATGTTTCCCCATCTATTTCCCATGAAGTGATGGGACCAGACGCCATGATCTTAGTTTTCTGAACGTTGAGCTTTAAGCCAACTTTTTCACTCTCCACTTTCACTTTCATCAAGAGGCTATTTAGTTCTTCTTCACTTTCTGCCATAAGGGTGGTGTCATCTGCATATCTGAGGTTATTGATATTTCTCCCGGCAATCTTGATTCCAGCTTGTGTTTCTTCCACACCAGCGTTTCTCGTGATGTACTCTGCATATAAGTTAAATAAGCAGGGTGACAATATACAGCCTTGACGTACTCCTTTTCCTATTTGGAACCAGTCTGTTGTTCCATGTCCAGTTCTAACTGTTGCTTCCTGACCTGCATACAGGTTTCTCAAGAGACAGGTCAGATGGTCTGGTATTCCCATCTCTTTCAGAATTTTGTTTAATTTTGATTTTGGTTGAATTGCCTTTAATATTACCTTGAAAATGTTAAAATAATTAATGAAACCTTTATTATCAGCTGACTTTTAAGATGTCCTCTCAATAACCCATAAAACAACACAGTTATTAAGCTGACAGTATCCTGAGGTTTCTACAAAACCAATAAACACTCATATATAGAATTCCATATGTTCACACAGCACAGTTATCAAAGAACCATAATAAAATATAAAACAGTAGTGGGGAAGAAAATGCACTCAACATCTACTTAAGTAGAGAAACGTATTATTAACATGGCCTTTCTGGCATCCTCTTGAATACTTTTCCAGAAGGAATTCTGCATGGTTTTAGTATTATGTTGAAATAATATTATACAAACCAAATATCACACCAAACTTACTGGATGTCAGCTCTCTAGTTGTTTAACTATGTACACTTAGTTACTAAACATTCTAGGCCCATTTACACCTGAAGTCAAATAGCAGGACAGAATGTAAAATGCTTATTATAGCATTTCTTAATTGGCACTGAAAGTTGAAGAATCAGTTTGTGATAGGGAAGAAAAAAAAGAATGAAAAATATCACTTGAAAATAAAATTCTCTTCTTTTCCCTGTCAGTTTAAATATGTGTTAGAATTAAAGAAACATTACATACAAGTTTTACTTCCCCTGTTAAATTCTCAAAATACTACTTTAGAAATTAATGGTAATGAGCTGAAACCCTATAAAAAGCTTCTGTTGCCCCACCCCTTTCTCATACAGTATACACTTGAACTTACACAGCTTCTGAAGCCAAGAAACTTTGGACCAACAGCTGGTACTAAAAGTACACAAGCTGTACAAACTAGACTTAACTAGCAAAGTTTTGGTGCAACATGCCTTTAAAGAGGCTCTGAGGTAAAGAGCATGCCAACAATATAGCATTTCCCAAGTAATTCCTCTTCCCTATACATAAACCCACACAAACAACAGGTCAAGACATCTAATCTCTAATAGTAGTGCAGAATGCCCTACACTTTGGGAAGAGAATTATACCCAGTTGTCCAGGTTTTTATCTGATAACATTTAGGTGAGGTCTCGAGCACACGCAACTGGAGAATATTTAAAGCAGTAGCTCTTCAATCAGGCTGCTGGTAGAGGGTAACACCTGGGCTGTGGGGGACAAAAGTCAAGGCTGAGAGACGATTACCACCCATACACATACACGCTCCACTTGCTTCTGGATTCCAGACTCTGATTTGTTACACAGACTTCCAACCGCATGTCCTGCAGGTTCCTTTAGATGAAGAGCAAAGATTTCAAAACCAAGCAGGGCACAAGGCCTCCATTCAGGGACCTTCACTCTGTTACAAAATCCCCAAAAAGGCACAAGACAGCCTCACAATGGGCAAACAAATGAGCAGATCCCCACCTGCGCCTCAAACACACACGTGTGCACATGATTTATGGGTAGTGGTTAGACACTCCTTTTAGTAAACTGTTAATAAAGAGCAACGGGCAAGCTTACATGCTCTATGCTAATAAGTCTTTTAAATTTCTTTTTGTTTTCTCTTTGTTGCTAAATGAACTGATTTCTAAACAACTTGGAAATGATCACTGCAACTACAGTAAACACACATTTTAAATTGGGTACTATCCCCTCTAAAATAAGCAATGCTGAACAGACTATGAAAGCCATCAGAAAATTTCACTATGACTTTACATTTCACTTATTAAGGCTTAAAAGTTTAAAATAATTAGATTCCACAAAAGTCTCAAACATTATTCCTAACCACAAGAGGCTCTCAATTATTAAATATAGATGGAAAAACAAAATTTAGTGAGAATCACTGAAAATGCAACATGTTCTGCTTCAATTTATGTTTGAACATAAGGATTAATTTAATTGAGAGAACATCTAGATAAGGTACCAAGTTTTACCCTAAAACAATCATCTATATATAACTTACACTGGGACTACAAAGTCTACATTTGGTAGCTTTAATAAAGACACAAAAGTTACATCTCTTAACAAACCTGAGCTTTTTCCTCTTCAGAGCTATATTTATTTTCTGGTAGGTACTTATTTTCATCTCAGGAAGAGTAAGTAGGAATAAGTAATTTAACAGACAACAGGAGGGCAATGTCAGTTATCAGAAAATAAGAAATACATCCAGCACTATATTTTATAAACTAACAACAACAAAGAACAGCCTGCAAGCTTAACACATCACTGCAATCTCAGTTATTCACACATTTAAACCACTGCACACAAGCTTACACATTAGTTCACACATAGACTGTGACTGTGACAATACACAACTGTGACTATTTAAGAGAATACCGCACTATGATAATACTAGAGCACAAAGGAGCCACACAAGGAAGTGTGGTCTACCCTTCCAGAGTCATTTATCAGTATTATTTTTCTTCATCTCACCCTCAAGCTTTTCGCTATTGACGGATTATGGCTTTAACCTTCTTCATATTATACATCAAAGGTGAAACAGAGACTCACAAAACAGCAAAAGTGTGAAAGGAGCTTGGGACAGCAGCATGTACATGTGTTCCAAAAGTTTTCAGGTTAGGTGTTACTTTCACCACATGTCTAAACATTGATTGAGTATCTTGTATCACAATAAATGGTGGAAAATTCTTAAAAGGGATGGGGATACAAGATCACTTGATCTTGCCTCTGAGAAACCTGTATGTAGGTCAAGGAGCAACAGTTAGAACCAGACATGGAACAAAAGACAGGTTCCAAATTGGGAAAGGAGCGTGTCAAGTCTGTGTATCGTCATCTTGTTTATTTAACTTATATGCAGAGTACATCATGCAAAATGCAGGGCTGGATGAATAACAAGCTGGAATCAAGAATGCCAGGAGAAATATCAATAACTTCAGATATGCAGATGACACCACTCTCACAGCAGCAAGCGAAGAGGAACTAGAGAACCTCTTGATGAAAGTGAAAGAGGACAGTGAAAGAGTTGGGTTAAAACTCAACATTCAGAAAACTAAGATCTTGGCATCCGGCCCCATCATGGCAAATAGATGGAGAAACAATGGAAACAGTGAGAGACTTTATTTTCTTGGGCTCCAAAATGACTGCAGATTGTGACTGCACCCATGAAAGTAAAAGGCGTATGCTCGTTGGAAGAAAAGCTATGACCAATCTAGACAGTATATTAAAAAGCAGAGACATTACTTTGCTGACAAAGGTCCAGACAGTCAAAGCCACGGTTTTTCCAGCAGTCATGTACGGATGTGAGAGTTGAACCATAAAAAAGCTGAGCACCAAAGAACTGATGCTTTTGAACTGTGGTGTTGGAGAAGACTCTTGGGGAGTCCCTTGGACTGCAAGGAAAGCAAACCAATCAATCCTAAAGGAAATCAGTCCTGAATATTCATTGAAAGGACTGATGCTGAAGCTGAAACTCCAATACTTTGGCCACCTGACAGGAAGAACTGACTCACTGGAAAAGACCCTGATGCTGGGAAAGATTGAAGGCAGGAGGAGAAGAGGACAACAGAGGATGAGATGGTTGGATGGCATCACCGACTCAATGGACACGAGTTTGAGCAAGCTCCGGGAGATGGTGGAGGACAGGGAAGTGCATGCTGCAGTTCATGGTGTGGCAAAAAGTCGGAAATGACTGAGCAACTGAACAACAACAAAATATTTAGTAAACATCTTACAGGGACTACTCCCCTTCCTGGGTACCTAACATCTCACAGTGTGAAGCGTGACCAGGAAGGAAACAGCAGTTATACTTTGTTATTGTGAGGAGGGAAGAGACCAACCCAGCTCTGGTATAATGGCCAAAAGCAGGAGTACTTCTGTTTCCTTCTATAATGAAATGAATTAAATACCAATGGCAATATGAGACTGTGAAGAAAATGCAGAATAAAATGTAAAGGACACTTTAAAAAATTCAAAACAGAAAAATATTCCCATGGTATGTATGACCTCAAAAGATACAAAGATACAAACAAAGCAAAGAAAGTTGTCCTCCTACTTTCCAGGAGTCCCTCGAAAAGGTCCCTGTTAATAAGCTATTATTTATTGTTCCAAATTGTTCAAGGCACAACCAAGTATGAAGTGAAATTAAAACCCTTTTTCTTTCAAAACAACTTGGCGGATTTGTTCTGTACAGTCTATGCTGTGGTCCTGTAACAATAGATGTGTGCATGTGTGTGTATATATGTGTATATATATATATAATGTATATATATATCTCTTTCTATATCTGCACCTAAATATCTTTTTCTTTTGGTACACAGTATTGTTGACTCATTGGAAAAGACCCTAATGCTGGGAAGGATTGGGGGCAGGAGGAGAAGGGGACGACAGAGGATGAGATGGCTGGATGGCATCACTGACTCAATGGACATGGGTTTGGGTAGACTCCAGGAGTTGGTGATTGACAGGGAGGCCTGGCGTGCTGCAATTCATGGGGTCGCAAAGAGTCGGACACAACTGAGTGACTGAACTCAACTGATTGTATTAATTCTGTGATTTATTTAACCAGTCTCCTACTGATGGATATTTAGGCTGTCCCCAGTCTTTCTCTACTTACTACAGCATTATAATAAACATCCTTGTGCACATAACTTCAGGTGAAATACTTCTGCGGCATAAATCTCCATCGGTTTCCCTGGAGGCTCAGTGGTAAAGAAGCCACCTGCCAATGCAGAAAACTCAGGAGACACTGATTTAATCTCTGGGTCAGGAAGATTCCCTGCAGGAGGATATGACAAGCCACTCCAGTATTCCTGCCTGGGAAACCCCATGGACAAGGGAGCCTGGCAGACTGCAGTCCACGGGGTCACAAGAGAGACGGACACGACTTAGCCACTAAATAACAGCAACAACATTAAGTCTCCACAAGGGGAATATCTGCCAAAAGGTTGGCACATTTAAAATTTTGATGGAGGCCAGCAAAGTGCTTTCAGCAAAAGAAGTGTCAAATTAAGAGTCACAGTCCATCACTTTACTACACATGTTTACCTTAGCATCACAATATGCCTAACCTCAGTACAGAAAGCAGCAAACTCACACCAGGAGAGTGGTGGGAGGACTGGTCATTGGCATTCATTTGCTCAGAAGTGTCCCAATCTTTGTGAACCAATGAACTGTAGCACTACAGGCTTTTCTGTTCCTTAACCATCTCTCAGAGCTTGCTCAAACCATGTCCATTGAGTCGGTGATGCCATCCAACCATCTCATCCTCTGGCATCCCCTTTTCCTCCTTCCTTCAATCATTCCCAGCATCAGGGTCTTTTCTAATGAGTCAGCTCGTTGCACCAGGTGGCCAAAAGTATTGGAGCTTCAGCTTCAACACCAGTCCTTCCAATGAATAGTCAGGGTCGATTTCCTTTAGGAGTGACTGGTGTGATTTCCTTGCAATCTAAGGGACGCTCTAGAGTCTTCTCCAACACCATAGTTCGAAGCATCAGTTCTTCAGCCCTCAGCCTTCTTTATGGTCCAACTCTCACATCCGTACATGACTACTAGAAAAACTATAGCTTTGACTACACAGACCATCATTGGTAAGGTGATGTGTCTGCTTTGTGATATGCTGTCTAGGTTTGTCATAGCTTTTCTTCCAAGGAGCAAGTGTCTTTTAATTTCATGGCTGCAGTCATCATGGGTTTTCCAGGTGGCACTGGTGTTTAAGGAACCTGCCTGCCAATGCAGGAGACAAAGAGACATGGGTTTGATCCCCGAGTATGGAAGATTCCCTGGAGGAGAGGCATGGCAACCCACTCCAATATTCTTGCCTGGAGAATATTGTCCAGAGAGTCGGACACCACTGAAGTGACTTGGCGCACACACATGCAGTCACTGTCCACAGTGATTTTAGAGCTGAAGAATATAAAATCTATTACAGCTTCCACTTTTTCTCCCTTTATTTGCCAGGAAGTTACGGGAGTCAATGCCATGATCTTAAGTTTTCTGAATGTTGAGTTTTAAGCCAGCTTTTTCACTCTTCACTTTCACCCTCATCAAGAGGCCCTTTAGCTCCTCTCAACTTCTGCCATCAGAGTGGTATCATCTGCAAATCTGAGGTTCTTGACATTTCTCCTGGCAATCTTGATCATATCTTGTGATTGATCCAGCCCAGCATTTCCATGATACACTCTGCACAGAAGTTAAATAAGCAGGGTGACAATATACAGCCTTTGCAGTACGCCTTTCCCAATTTTGAACTGTTCATTGTTACATGGCCAGTTCTAACAACTGCTTCTTGACCTGTATACAGGTTTCTCAGGAGACAGGTAAGGTGGTCTGGTATTCCCAGCTCTTTAAGAATTTTCTACAGTTTGTTGTGATAAACACAGTCAAAGGCTGTTGAGTAGTCAATGAAGTATAAGTAGATATTTTTCTGGAATTCTCTTGCTTTCTCTATGATCCAACAAATGCTGGCAATTTGATCTCTGGTTCCTCTGCCTTTTCTAAATTCAGCTTGAACATCTGGAAGTTCTTGGTTTGTGTCCTGCTGAAGCTTAGTTCGAAGCATTTTTAGTATTACTGTGCTAGCGTGTGAAATGAGCACAATCACATGCTACTTACAACATTCTTTGACATTGCCCTTCTTTGGGACTAGAATGAGAACTGACCTTTTCTAGTCCTATGGCCACTGCTGAGTTTTCCAAATTTGCTGGCATATTGAGTGCAGCACTTTCACAGCATCATCTTTTAGGATTTTGAATAACTCAGCGGGAACTCCATCACCTCCACTAGCTTTGTTTGTTCAAGTGCTTCCTAAGGCCCACTTGACTTCACCCTCCAAGATGTCTGGATCCAGATGAGTGACCACACCATGATGGTGATCTGGGTCTTTAATATAGCCCTTCTGTATATTCTTGCCATCTCGTCTTAATTCCTTTTGCTTCTGTTAGGTCCTTATAGTTTCTGTCCTTTATCATGCCCATCTTTGCACAAAATGTTCCCTTGGTATCTCCAATTTTCTTGCAGGTATCTCTAGTCTTTCTCATTCTATCTTTTCCTCTAATTCTTTGCATTGTTCATTTAAGAAGGCCTTCTGATCTCTCCTTGCTATTCTCTGGAACTTTGCTTTCAGTTGAATATATCTTTCCCTTTCTACCTTGCAGTTGCATAAATTTAAAATATCCTTTCCAAAAAGAAAGCAATGTAAACCTATAAAGTATCCACTTCGAGAATGGTGCAATCAATCACCGCCTTGCCTCCTCAGGAATGCCCTAATGGAAATATTATTAACTAGGACAGATGACATTTCAGGCAGGGCTCTATGACAGGTACTGTGCCCAGTCCACCTTTACAATAACCCAGGAGAGAGGCCCTATTAACTATCATCTTGTTTTTCACCATGAGGAAACAAAACCTTAAGCAATTTGCACAGCTAGTATCTGAGCACATTGCTAGCATCTCAACGTGATGGACTAATCTTCCTTTCTCCCCTAACTGCACTCTACAAATAACTGGAAGCTTCAAGTACTATCCTAAGGATTGGATGTAATCTTAACTTTTTAAAGGTATTATTCTAGGCTTCCACTTATTCTCCTACATTACCTTTTCAAAAATTATTAATCTTAAGCATTTTATATGTGGAATACTTCCAAAATATTAAATTATATTATGAAAAGAAATGTTAAAATTTCAAACTCCCCAAAAATCTGAATACAAAGCCACTCAATGTATGACTCATTATCATCAAGTAGTTTAAGGTCCACAGGCTGATGGAAAGCAAGGTAAAAGACCCATTTGCCTCCTCAGGTTATGTTTGTTTAAGTGTCTTCTGCTGCTTCCTCTCTTTCAACTAAAGACTCTATGTTGACCCCTGGATGGTGATGATTCTTGAATCTCTACTTCAAGTCCCCTGTATTTTTACTGTATTTTGAAGGAGTCCCTTGTGCTCACATCAAGAAATGACTCTCCTAACTGTCCTCCTCAACTCTGATCCCCTTCCTTCAGGTTATCACCTGGTCAGGGGTGTTCCCATCCACATGGGACTTCTCAGAGCCATCCCATGTTCCTTACCTCCTTCATGACCGAAACACCTGTGACAGATGAACAATCCTAAAATCACTGTCAGGTCCATCCCCTTCATCCTCCGTCCAGCTGCCATCCCCTTCATCCTCCGTCCAGCTGCCAGCCCCTTTGCACTACAGCTTCTTGTTTGCTACACCACGAGAGCCGACTTGCTAAAATGCAAACGGCCACGGTGTGCTGCTGCGTGGAGAAGCCTCCTCCATGATGCCTACAGAATGAGGCCCACAGTCCATAGTCTGGTAGAGAAAAGCCTGTCAGTCTCCAGCTGCCACTGCAGTGTCATCTCCGCCTTCCCTGGGGCCCACGGCAAGTCCTCAGCTTCACCCACTGGCTTGCTCAGAGGCTCCCATGGGGCCATCTGTCTGCACATGCAACACTCTTGGTCCGGGTGGACGCTCTTCCAGCTGTGTCTGCAAAGCATCGCTGTCTTCAAGATCCTGCCAGAAGTTAATTCTTCCATTCCCCCAAACAACTACCTCACACCGACTTCTGATGTACTCTTAAAATACAGCATTATAAATTAATTATCTGTTTGCATATCTCCTGACCTGGACATTTACTTCCTCTTGGGTTCCCAGCACTGACCACTGACAGCTACTCAAAAGCCTGGTGAATTACTGACTTACTGCCTTCTAAGAGGTTACATTTAGAATTAGACACAGCAATACAAAAATAAATGTATGAGGACAAACATAAAACTGAACAAAACTTGGGCTCATGTCCAAGAATATTTATCATGTTAACAGCTACACTGCCTGGTAGCAATGTGCTATATAAAACACATTTTGCTATTTGTTACTGGCAGTCTTAAGGCAAAAAGATGACTACAAAAAAATGTAGTAAAAATACTGGAAATGAAGAGGGAGGGAGGGAAAAGACTATCATGAGTATCAGTGGTGCCATCAAAAAAGGAAAAAATCAAGACATCCTATACCTCCTAATGAACAAAACAGCAATGAAATATTCTTGCAGGAAATAAAAAAAAACCTGATAATGAGCTCAGTAAGGGGTTTCCAGGTGGCACAGTAGTAAAGAAACTGCTTGCCAATGTAGGAGGCACAAGAGACATGGGTTTGATCCCTGGGTTGGGAAGATCCCCTAGAGAAGGAAACGGCAACCAGCTCCAATATTCTTGCTTTGAAAATTCCACGGACAGAGGAGCCTGGTAGGCTTACAGTCCATGGGGTCACAAAGAGTTGGGCACAATGAGTGTCTGGGTGTGCACACAGGTGCTTGATAAAGCCTTGTATTTCTAACTATTGATTTATAGGAAATTAAAAAGGACCAAAAGATAAATTAAACCATAGCTAATCAATCAGTAAATCTCAAACTGTAGAAACTTCTACTAGAAAAACAACCTAGTTTCTTCAACAAATAAATTGTAACACTAAAAAGGAAAGGAGAGAGGGAGAGAGAAAAGGAGAGATTAAGAGGAAAACAATAAATATGAAAAGGTATTAAAATCAAGATTTTATTTCGATCTGGATTCAAACTACCCCATAATGCAAATAAAACAAAAACATTTAATCTATTTATGTTCAGTTCAGTCGCTCAGTCATGTCTGACTCTTTGCGACCCCATGGACTGCAGCACACCAGGCCTCCCTGTCCATCACCAACTCCCAGAGCTTGCTCAAACTCATGTCCATTGAGCCGGTGATGCCATCCAACCATCTCATCCTCTTTCGTCCCCTTCTCCTCCTGCCTTCAATCTTTCCCAGCATCAGGGTCTTTTTCAATGAGTCACTTCTTCGAATCCGGTAGCCAAAGTATTGGAACTTCAGCTACAGTATCAGTCCTTCCAATGAATATTCAGAACTGATTTCCTTTAGGATGGACTGGTTTGACCTCCTTGCAGCACAAGGGACTCTCCAAGAGTCTTCTTCCAACACCACAGTTCAAAAGCATCAATTCTTCAGTGCTCAGCTTTCTTTATGGTCCAACTCTCACATCCATACGTGACTACTGGAAAAACCATAGATTTGACTATTCATGAAACTACTGGAAATTTGAATATTGGATAATTGGTATGAAAAAATATTTTTTAAATGTGATAACTGTATTATGTTTGTTTTTTTTTTAAGCCTTTTTTCTTTTTAGATAAAATTATATGCTGAAATATTGACAGATTAACTGATACAATATCTGGGATTTACTTCAAAATAATATTGAGGGCAGGGATTTGGGGGTAAAGGAAGAAACAGTTTACATACAACAAAACTAGCCATATAATTATTGAAATCTGAGTGACGGGTTCATGGGGCCCATTATACTTTCATCTACTTCTGTTCATTGTTTGAAAATGTCCATTTAAAGGAAAATGGAGATAATGGAATGAAAGACAAATTCAGGAATCCAGCATTGGGGTGAGACTGTGGCGCTGACACTGGGTTTTACCTGAAAGACTTTCTGACTATAACTTCTGAGTTGGTCCCTTGCCTTCAGCCCTCAGTCTCCCACAAAAGCCCCAGAAAGTTTTTTTTTTTAATTTTTTATTATTAAACAATATTGTAATAGTTTCAGGAAACAGAGAAGGGACTCAGCCATACATATACATGTATCCATTCTCTCCCAAACTTCCCTCCCATCCAAGCTGCCATATAATATTGAGCAGAGTTCCACGTGCTATACAGTAGGTCCCTCGCTGGTGATCCATTCTAAACATAGCAATGTGCACATGTCCACCCCAAACTCCCTAACTATCCACCCCTTCCACACCTCCGTCCTTCCCCAGGACAGCCATAGCTTGTTCTCTAAGTTGGAGAGTCTGTTTCTGTTTTGTAAGTTAAGTTCACTTGTATCATTTCTGTTTAGACTACACAATATAAGCGATGTCATTGGATATTTCTCCTTCTCTGACATCCCTCAGTTTCTTAACCCATTTTATCTTTAATATGTTTGCTGTACTATTTAATCCTAACACTTAAGTGTCTTTAAAAAAAAAAAAATCTCTCCATAATCTTAACCAAATTAACCCTGCCAGTTTCATCTTCCCCTAGTTTTACCTTCCCCAGCTCATATAGTTTAGGCACACAATACTTCAGGAATAGGAACTGAGTGGGTTTTGTTTTTTTTCAAACATACCATGACTGGCATGTTTTAGGATAATGGTAAGTGACTTTAATTCTAAGTCCATATCAATATTTTCCCCTGCATCTTCCTTTATCCTTGCTCCAAAAATCTTTTATATTAGATTAAAAAAATCATAGGTCCAAAGTTCAAATGGTTTTTCACTGCTACTGATTTCATAGGCTTATAAGACTCTAAGCTTATATTAAAACCTTATTATATGTAATATACTATATATACTGATGAGTCCAAATGCTTGATTCAGAATATCATTTATTTTCTATTAATTTAAATGAATAATTATTTCCATATTTTTAAAAACTTTTTGAAAAGAAACAGCATTGTCCAAACTGCTTTACAATGTTTTACAATGATGAGTCTCATTCAGTTCAGTCGCTCAATCATGTCTGACTCTTTGCCACCCCATGGACTGCAGCATGCCAAGCCTCCCTGTCCATCACCAACTCCCGGAGTCCACCCAAGCCCATGTTCATTGAGTTGGTGATGCCATCCAACCATCTCATCCTCTGTCGTCCCTTTCTCCTCCTGCCCTCAATCTTTCCCAGCATCAGGATCTTTTCAAATGAGTCAGTTCTTCGCATCAGGTGGCCAAAGCATTGGAGTTTCAGCTTCAGCATCAGTCCTTCCAATGAATATTCAGGACTGATTTCCTTTAGGATGGACTGGTTGGATCTCCTTGCAGTCCAAGGGACTCTCAAGAGTCTTCCCCAAACCCACAGTTCAAAAGCATCAATTCTTCTGCACTCTGCTTGCTTTATAGTCCAACTCTCACATCCATACATGACCACTGGAAAAACCATAGCCTTGACTAGATGGACCTTTGTTGGCAAAGTAATGTCTCTGCTTCCTAACATGCTGTCTAGGTTGGTCATAACTTTTCTCCCAAGGAGTAAGCATCTTTTAATTTCATGGCTGCAATCACCATCTGCCGTGATTTTAGAGCCCCCCAAAATAAAGTCAGCCACTGTTTCCCCATCTATTTGCCGTGAAGTGATGGGACCGGATGCCATGATCTTAGTTTTCTGAATGTTGAGTTTTAAGCCAACTTTTTCACTCTCCTCTTTCACTTTCACCAAGAGGCTCTTTAGTTCTTCACTTTCTACTATAAGGGTTGTGTCATATGCATATCTGAGGTTATTGATATTTCTCCTGGCAATCTTGATTCCAGCTTGTGCTTCATCCAGTCCAGCGTTTCTCAAGATGTACTCTGCATATAAATTAAATAAGCAGGGTGACAGTATACAGCCTTGATGTACTCCTTTTTCTATTTGGAACCAGTCTGTTGTTCCATGTCCAGTTCTAAGTGTTGACTCCTGACTTGCATACAGATTTCTCAAGAGGCAGGTCAGATGGTCTGGTATTCCCTTCTCTTTCAGAATGTTCCACAGTTTGTGGTGATCCACACAGTCAAAGGCTCTGGCATATTCAATAAAGCAGAAGTAGATGTTTTTCTGGAACTCTCTTGCTTTTTCAATGATCCAGCTGATGTTGACAATTTGATCTCTGGTTCCTCTGCCTTTTCTAAATTCAGCTTGAACATCTGGAAGTTCATAGTTCACATAATGTTGAAGCCTGGCTTGGAGAATTTTGAGCACTACTTTACTAGCCCCTGTGAGATGAGTGCAATTGTGCGGTAGTTTGAGCATTCTTTGGCATTGCCTTTCTTTGGGATTGGAATGAAAACTGACCTTTTCCAGTCCTGTGGTCACTGCTGAGTTTTCCAAATTTGCTGGCATATTGAGTGAAGCACTTTCACAGCATCATCTTTCAGGATTTGAAATAGCTCAACTGGCATTCCATCAGTTCCACTAGCTTTGTTGGTAGTGATGCTTCCTAAGGCCCACTTGACTTCACATTCCAGGATGTCTGGCTCTAGGTGAGTCATCACCCCATACTACAATTGTGGCCTGCCATCAACAAGAACGTTACTACAACACAGGACCTACCAGTGTTCCTGAGGCGGCAGCTGCCCCTACGACTGCAGGAAGAGGACCCTGAGAGGACTGGAGATTAGCGAGACTGCCAGTGAGAGTAGCTGCCTCCCTTAGGTTAATCAAGTTAGGACCCTGGAGGCCACTACTCTGGCATTTAAGACTTAAGAAAATCTTTTCTTTTCTTCTATTTTTTGCAAGAACTTCTTCCTAAACTAACAAGGCATCCAGAGGGAAAAGGGAAGCCACATGGTTGCCTATATTTCACTTCTCCTAAAATACTGAAGAGAAATATGAAGATACTCAAGAGCTAAGGACTAAAGTAACTAAGATTTTTAATAGATCCACTTACTTTATTGAACTCACAAAGCAAGTGAGCCACAGTAAATATTTGGGTGTGCTTTTTATAGAGAATAACAGTATATGTAATAATAATAATAATACACACAGCAAAATACACATATATAAAAAATATAATTTTATTATATAATAATAATACATAACTTACCACTTGAAGAATTCCCTTATCCATAAAACCAAGATACAGGAACTGTCTTCAAAAGTCATACTAATGATTAAAGGAGAGACTAACTTTAAGCATCAGCACTGTGCTTGTCACATTTAAATGTTCAATAAATGTCAGCTATTGTTATTTACATTATCTAAAACCACATTTAAGAATAAGAATCAAAAATTTCACTGAACCCACTGGGAGTTTATCCGGTGGTGACCATGGGCCGCTGACAGCAGCAGCTAATAATCAGTAATAGTTTACTATTCACCAGGCACTCTTCAGAGTGCTTTACTCACTGAGTAAATGCTTATGGTCTTGACATCAACTCCACAAAGTTAAGTACTATTCTCAGATGAAGAAACTGAGGCACGGAGGTTGAGTAACTTACGCAAGGTCCAAACTACAGAGTCAGAAACTCTGAGTATAGAGTTCAACAGTTTGTGTTTTAACAGGCCTTCTGGGAGATTCTAATGCTTACTAAAATCTGAAAAACCCTAGGTTAACAAATGCAAAAGCCCATACCAGTGATTTTAAAGGCTTGAATACCAGCCTATCTCTAGAACAAAATGTATCTCTACTGTAAACAGCAATAATGATAGCAGTAAATATAGATTAAAGTAGAATCAGGATCAAAACCAAGCCCCACCACATTCAGGCATCACTTGCTATATGACCTCAGGGTTATTATTAACATGATATATGAGGTAATATCCACCCACCATGCTAGAGTAAAAGACACTGGAAAGCACTGGTCAGAGCTTCTGCTCTCCAATGGCTCTCAAACCTGGAAATGCATCAGAACTGCCTGTCAGAGTTAAATGCAGACTCCCAGGTTCCCTCCTCATCACCCTCCACGCCCCAGAACCGTTTTGGTGTAAGAGAACTTACTTGAGTCTAGGGCCATACCACCCTGAACACACCTGATAGTGTCTGATCTCGGAAGCTAAGCAGGGTTGGGCCTGGTTACTACTTGGATGGGAGAACTTACTTGAGGAGACACTCCAAGTGATTCTGACACAGACAATCCCTCCATTTTTTTTTTTTTTTTTAGAAAACCACAGCTGTATACTTATCCAACAGATCCCCTTTACTTCAACTTCCATCCTTTCTTCACCTCCCCAAGGCTAATGCAAAGAGACATGAATACATTTCTCTCCCCTAAAGTCCAGCACTCTTGAGAAAAATCAGTCAGTGAGCCAAACCTGGTTCTGCTATCTTCACAGAAAAAAAGGTGGTCATTGCCCACACTAGCAATACAATTCTCAAAGTAATCTGATGTTTCAAACATCTACAGATAATCATTTTCCAGAATACAAATACGTGGAGCTTGTTACTCTAAGAATTTTTAAAATCAAAGACATTAATGAAGGAAGAATTTTAATGCTATACATGTAAGTTATGTTTCGCTTTATTTTCTGTACTTCAATAAACTGAAATGAGCATTAAAAGACAAACGAAGACAGCTGAGAGCAGCAAAAAGCAATCTAGGAAAAACAAAAATCCTTCCCTCTCTCTAGTGTCGGAATTTAAATATCAAGGGAAAAGAATTGTATGGATAAACATAATGAGCCTCAATGATGCTTTTAACTGCACGATCTAATCCTCAACTGCATCCCTCAGTACCAGTGGGGGAAAGTGGGGGTGGGGTCCTCAAAAAGAAGAAGAAGTTGAAGGGGCACCTAGAGACTCACATCAGGTGTGTCAGCTCCATGCAGAGTCCCCGCCTACCGAGGACAGTCTTCCTCCTCCCCGCGCTGGCCAAGTCTGGGCAACCAGGATAAAGAGTTAGAGAACAAGTCCCCAGTGCACCTAAGGTCAGGGCATCCAGTCCAACCCCACAGCGCCATCTCTACTGGGGACTGAGACAGAGACAGGGGAAGAGGGAGGGAGAAAAAACTGAGGGGAAGAACCTAGAAAGCTCACCCCCTATTACAGCTACATTAGAAACAGGGAATGGTGTGGAGTTTAAATGATTTTTACCAAATCCTGCCCTTGGGATTGATATTTTTCTTCAGCTTTTAATAAAACATATCTTAATGTAAGATTTTCCTCTTTTATCACCACAGCGGACACTCACAGACAGCGGATCTGATCTTCTGCTCATTTCTAGACAAGCCTGATATTCTGATGAGCAGCTGCTGGACAGCATGGAGCAGAGCCTAAACCAGAACCAGGCTGCACACAGGCTCCAGGTCTGCCTGTGGCTTTCAGGTTGCTCTTTTCAGGAGGAAGCCTCCAATCACCTTTCTCAAAGTAAATTAAGTACTGAAAATATTGCTATTACTATATAATTCCTCACTGGCTTTATTTTCCTTTAATTCTGGTATTTGAAAGGAAAAAAAAAACTCTTTTCTTAACTATTTTAAACATGACCATGAATAAAATTATCAAAATTATAATCCAACACAGAGTCGCAGTTATAATCCAAAGCATAAAAAAAATAATAATTATTCAAAGTTTTCCATCAAAGAGCCAAAAATGCTTTATTACTGGAAATAATCTGTATAAAATGTAAGAATTTTTCTCTTCCTTTTCTCCACTTATAATAAAATAAAATGCAAAGACCCAGGCAGGCATAGCTGTATAGGCTAACCCTGATTTTTATAGCAAAACATTCATATCAAATTCTAATGTTATCAAAATGCTCTTCTTCATTCTCCAGTAGTTTTTTCTATTTGTTTATTTAAGAAGCTTTCAGGAATAACAAGAACCAAAACGAAAACACAAACACAAATATACACATGGAGCTGACCATTCTACACGAATTGAAACTTCAACGGCAGCAAATTATATACATAGTCTATTCAAAATTAGTGCTGAATTTTTAATATACTGCTCTGCTTCCCAAGGGAGAAAAAAATAGGATAGAGAGGAAAAGTCATGTTCTCATTCCCATCTTCCTAAGCTCTGACCACCCCACCAAGAGAGAGCTAAGCAGGCTGCTGGTTCTGGCAATGTGAGCGCCACCTGAGCCCTCAGAGTGGCTCCAACCTGAGTGCAGAAGCAGGTACATGGCTGGCTACTCAAGCCATCAAGTAGAAATCCAGTCTAGGAGTGGGCGTTGCTCAGACCTGAAAGTAACTTAGAAGTTTTCTCCTCAGATGCTCACAAGCTCTTCAAAGATAAAAGGAAATATCCAGCCCTGGTTCAAAGCCTGACAACTACAAGGTCAGCAAGAGGGAGAGTCAGATGCAAAGGAAACTCCAGGCTTCACTAGCAATCTCCTTTAAAGCAAAGAGTGTCTTCATCAATCGACATTTCGAAAGTTTTTATTATCAAGTTAATTAAAAGACTCCTGTGTTAATATCTAAATGCTAGGCAATTAATGGCAGCAAACTAAATGTCCTCATCTTTGCTCTGACAACAAAATCTTATAAAGCAAATGATACAAGCACTTCCGTAACTTAATACAGGCCTTCTATGCTTTTCTCCAAAAGCTGCAGAAGTGGCTTATAAATGAACAATCTGTTTTATAAATAATAAGAGCCAAAGATTAGAATAAGTAATAAGCAATAATAATAAAAAAATGTTTATGCCACGATGGATCAATGTCAACATGCTAATTAGTGTCTGAGCTCCATCAGAGACTTCAATGGCAAGTTATTAATTCTGAAGTATGTTACCCTCATGTCCAATACTATCACCTTTTCCCCAAACGATGCCCATTTGCCACTTTGTTTACTGCATCAGCTTTTGAAAAATTCTGTCCACAAAAATGTCCAAACAAAGCAGTACTTTAGAAAATATACACTTGTTTCTACCTATGCACATACAGACTTCAGACTTCCACTTAACTATTTATTGAGCAATCCACTACTACAAGTGAATTGCTGAGCTAGAACTATTTTGTTTTAAAAAGTTATTGAACAGTAACTTTTTATTTCATTCTTAATCACTGAGAAAAAACAATGAAAGGCACCAGTTCCGAGCATAATTAATATGTTCCTTCTAAATGACCTTGATACTGAAACCAACCTCAGAGTCTAGTTCAGTATCACTTCAGGGTTGGGCATTATCTCTGTTCTCACTAACAAAGAATTAGTCCTACCCTAAAATCATTTCTTCTCTCACCAGCAAACTCATTCATTCTTCCAGACCTCCTCTGAGACACGTAGTATCACGTCATACTTTGAAAACATACCTCTCCCACCGTGCTATCATCTGCCCGTGTTCCCTTTCAACTGGGAGTTCGTTCCTTCACTTCAAACACAATGTCTTATTAATCACTGGATTCCCAGCATACGGAACATTCCCAAGCAAAAAGGGATGCAATACATAGTTTATGTTTTCCTTTTTTTATCTTCTGCAACTTTTCCAGTAAGCCTGAGGTTTAAAAAAATATTAAAAAGATAAAAGCTGTACCTTGAGAAGTACACATTCATAATACCCAGTATTTCTCTCAAGAATCTGCGATAATTCTATCAGTTGGAAAAAAAACTATACCTAAAAAGGTAAAGTTTGAAATTCTCTCACTGCTTTAACCTAGTCTTTTTTTATTTTTTAAAGATCCTGACACATCCTCTTTAAGTAAACTGAAACTTAATTTGAATGGAGTTACCTCCTACAAACCTTCTCTAAGGAAAGAAAATTTTTTTTCTAGCTATGGAAACAATAGTGTAGTTTAAAGCCATGAAAACAGTGTTCTGCAAGACTGCCAACTGTCACAGTCCTGGAACCTGAGCTGAGTCAGCACAAGACCACTGTCAGAGGAAAGGGTATTGACAGACAGTCTAGTTTCCATACCAGGCGACTCCTTTCACATTACAGATCCTGGAACACTGCCTTCAACACCTAGCAGCTGCTTCCATTAAGAGCAGTGGGTAGAAGGTCTGGGAGAAACTTGTGCCACAATAAAAACATGACCTCTTCTTCAGCACCTCACAAGAGTAGATCTAAAGTAGAACTTGAGTTAGAGGTAGAAGGGAAAAGATGAGTCTATAGGTACAAGGAGGAGACAGGAAGGTAATGAAAGTTTGCCAGGAAGGGACAGAGAACCAGGAAACAAACCTACACATAAACTTTGTAGTTGCTGTTTAGTCGCTAACTTGTGTCCAACTCTTTGCAACCCCATGAACTGTAGCCTGCCTGGCTCCTCTGTTCTGGGATTTTATCATGAACCCAAAATGATAAAATGCAAACTTTAAAACAACAACAAAGAAGTTAAAATTTATGGCACTATAATTTTCTCTACTATACCAAATTATTAAATCTTGGGTAAAGCAGTTTGAGGAAGTAAGCTAGGATACAAAAATGCTTCCAAATGCATGGAACGTCTTCAAATAGCTATTCTTTTCTTAAAGACTCAAAAATTAACGCCTTTTGAAAGAAAGAAATATCATTATGTTGAGTAAATAAAATGTTTGATGGTGAATGGACAGTGCATTTATTAGTTAATCTCTTGGTCGACAACAGGAAGAATAAACCAGACCTATTCTTACTTATTGATTTTTTACTGTGGTATGTATTTTATTTACAAACTTAGAGGCCTCCACACTTTGGGGTAACACACTTCTTCTGTTCAACAACTCTGCTGAGTATGTTGTTTTAAATGTTAAATATTTTAATTTTACATAATCACTGTTGTAATAAATCCCATCAATTGAAACTTTGTTCACAATTTTTAGTTGTTTGTGCAGTATAACTATATCACTGTCACTTGTATCTGTGAAGTTCATGGTTATTATATAGATGCAAGCCTCTGACTATTTTACAAGTCTTCTAATGTAGACACATCTGAGCATTTACTTAGGAAAAACAATATTTTATTATAAACTTTCTGTCCTTTCTATTACATGAATGGCATTATCCTGATGTCTACTGAAATTTTGTATATAGGAAACTCATATTATGTATAAATTTTATTTCAGAAAAAAATGAGGGAGCCCAAGTTATCTGTAGTGATAAGATTTCAAGGGGGGCAGTTAGTTGTCATAAGGATAAGGAAATGAAACGAAATTTATGGGTGTAAGGTAAAAATGCTAGATTGTCCCATGATGTATAAGAGAGACTGATCCAACAGATTATTGCACCGCATCCCACTTTCATTTCCAAAGTCCCAGCATTCATTTAGATTTAAAACAACACAAAAAGCTCTTTGTCTAAGACTAGAACCCAACTCCATTCTACATATGAGAACAAAGTATTGTTAAAACAACTTTATACTGAATTTTCCAGGAATAAAACTATCCTCATGTACATCGAGAAAAGATTATATTTTATTTCAGTTGGAGTTTGACCAAGAGCTGCTTTCCATCTTAGAAGATGATATCTCCATTGACAACCCTAGCCAAGACATCTAAGAGGCAGATACCACACTCCTCTATCAGTCTCATGGTGTAGCTGTCAGGTTCACACTGATACCACGTATACGAGCAAGCATTAATTTCACAAGCCTTCAGTGTAGTCATACACAAGCATTTAGTTAAATATATAATATTTTATTATACAGTATGTATTTATTTAGTCATTATTACATACTACTTTCACTTTTCCATATGCAGTTAATGCATTTTTCTGATTTGTTTAAAATTTTGTGTAGTAATAGAGTATCTATGAATTTTATGTAGGTAACATATTCTTTATTTTTTATAACATATTCTTTATATTTCAAAAGAAAAAGAAGGCAGTAGGAAAGTTTCATTATGGTGAAGGACAGGGAAGCCTGGTGTGCTGCAGTCCAAGGGGTCACAAAGAGTTGGACACAACTGAGCAACTGAACAACAACAAATTAATATGTTCTAAATTACTTATTAAATTGCATATTCATATAGTTTTAAGTTGTATAAAAGACGTCAAATAAACAACTAGAAAAGAGAAGAGAGTACCAGTTCCAGCAGTGTAGCAGACTGGATACTGTAAATGTCTATAATTGAAATACTGAAAACACTGGGAAACATGGCTTTTTAAATGGATCACAAACCGGGAATGAATGTGAGTGAAACCAAGAACACATAAAGTAAACCAAGAACATGGAAAGTAAGAGAGCAATAGAAGCTGAACTCTGTTACAGATTTTAACTTTCCATCTGATGACTATACAGGGAACAGAAGAAAGGAGGAATCTAGGGCCGCCAAAAAAGAGCAAAATATCAGACGATACCTCTCAAATAAACAAGGGACTAAGAAGGGCTATATCCATCATGTAACAGCATTCACTAAAGAGAAAAGAAAAATACCTGTCTTGAACTTGATACTAAGAGGTAGGAAGAATTTTTAAATGACTCCTTTGAGAATTAGCAACCACAGGCTAACCATGATCAGGGTTTCTGGTCAAAATTAACACTTAATGGTGCACTCTATAAAACCTCAAAAAGAGAATTCCATTTAAAATGGTCCCAGAGGCCATACCACCTGAACCCACCAATCAATCTTAACACCATTTGTTGTAGGACAACAAAATATTAGGATGTTTATCTCCTGATGTAATACTCTCACAGCATCACCTATGAAGTATTCAAACCACATCAGTCAGTAACGATATGTAACATGCCACTCCAAATTTAGTGGCCTAAAGACAGCAGCATGTATTAGTCTCACAGATTCTGTGGGTGAGTAATCTAGACAGAGTCCAAAAGGGAAGGTCTGTCTTCATCATAATGGCTCTGTGCCTCAGCTGGAAGACAGCTGATGGTCACCAGACAGCCTAGGGCTGGAACCACTGGAGGTTCCTTCTCTCAAAGGGAGGGTCATGGACCTTCCACTAAACACAAGAGTGACCTAAATGCTGAGGACATGATTTACAATAATCACAAATAAAAATGTTTAACCTCAAGCCTGTGGATCTAACTTGCAATTTACAGGAAATAGAGGGGCTGGATGAACAAATTAAGCCACATCAAGGGAAAACATCCAGACAAAGCCATTTCATAGGAAAACCGACTCAAGTTTTTTTCAACACGCCAAGGGGATGAACGGGAGTGGGGTAAGACAGAACTGATCCAGATAAAACAATCTAAGGACCAAATCAATTTAGTAACCGCTGTTTGAATCTGGCTTGAAATGAATGAACTATAAAGGCATTCTGATGACAACTGGGGATATCTGAATATGGTTAGGCTAGTACATGAAGGAACTTATGCTGGCATGTGAGTGTGCATTCTATCATTCTGTTTATCAGTCTACTAAGATCTCTTTATATAATAAAACTTTAGAAAACAAAATATGAAATATGATTCCTAATGACTACTGCCCACAAGCAATTGGCAAAAGCATACACCAATCCTTCTGAGGGAATAAAACAGAAACTCAGGTCTCAGTAAAACCGTCTTTAAAAAATGAATGAAGGGAAGTAAGAAAATTCTTAGAACTAAAAGAGAATAAAAATAATGCATATCAAAATTTGAGAGACTTAGCCAAAGGAATACTTAAGAGGAAATTTTTTAGTCTTCTGTTTGGCTTCATCAGACAAAAAGTAAGACATAGTCAAAGTAAAGCACAGAATTTAATTAAACTTATAAAAAAGAGAATATGTAAAAATCCAGAAAATTCTTAAAATGATGCTCCTGGGACATGTGTAGGTACTCTCATACATCAATGGTTGGAGTATAAATTGGTACAACCCCTGAGAGGAATAATCTAGCAAAATTACAATCGCATGTACCCACTGACACAGCCAGGAATTTATCTGACAGAAAAACTCGAACATTTATGAAATGACACAAATACAAAGCATCATGACAGAGTTGTTTGAACTGCAAGTAACTAAAAATAACCTAAATGCCCATTGAAAGAGAACTGGTTAAACATATTATACTATGTCCATAAAATGGAATGAAGCTATAAAAAGGAATGGAGGATGGTTTTACTGCTCCTTTGTCAAGATCATAGAAAATATATTTAAGTGGGTGTGGAAGGGGGGGTGATAAAGAACAGAAGAATGTTTATAGTATATTATGGTGTACCAACATTTGTGTGAAAATAGAGCTAACAATTAAAAATGGTCCTTTGCTTCTTTGTAAGAAACTAAAGAAACATAACAAAGTGGTTATCTAGTAAAGGGTGAGCTTGCTGGTGAGCTAGGCAAGAGGAACTGTGGTGGGAGACTCGGATCTGTATCATTTCCTTGTACTTCAAAATTTTTGACACATAGTAATGTATTGATTATTCAAAACATCACACATTAAAAAATGTTAAAGAAACAAAGGTAGGTATCTTAATGGAACTCTAAAATTAACTTTTGCATCATTCACATTAACAAAAGACACAAAGTAATACTTTCTGATGATCTCCTAGTTCAAAAATCAACAGACTATGCATGCAATGTCTAGAAAGAAAAGGAAAGTCTACAGGAAGGAAAGCTCTGTCTGTCATGAAACACTGGCTTCTTAAATCAAAATAGTTGAGTTTCTTCGTTTTTTAAATGTGAACTCAGTATTACAAATTCTTATTAAAAGATTGATTTTGAAGACATTCTAGTGGCTATTTTTACTTTGTTTTGGGATAGATGTGGGGGGGTTGTTATTCTAGTTTTGGAGGTACTAACTACATGGATTGCCGGTAGAAATATCAATAACCTCAGATATGCAGATGACACCACCCTTATGGCAGAAAGTGAAGAAGAACTAAAGAGCCTCTTGATGAAAGTGAAAGAGGAGAGTGAAAAAGTTGGCTTAAAGCTCAACATTCAGAAAACTAAGATCATGGCATCTGGTCCCATCACTTCATGGCAAATAGATGGGGAAACAGTGGAAACAGTGTCAGACTTTATTTTTTTGGGCTCCAGAATCACTGCAGATGGTGATTGCAGCCATGAAATTAAAAGACGCTTACTCCTTGGAAGGAAGGTTATGACCAACCTAGATAGCATATTTAAAAGCAGAGACATTACTTTGCCAACAAAGGTCCGTCTAGTCAAGGCTATGGTTTTTCCAGTGGTCATGTATGGATGTGAGAGTTGGACGGTGAAGAAAGCTGAGTGCAGCAGAATTGATGCTTTTGAACTGTGGTGTTGGAGAAGACTCTTGAGAGTCCCTTGGACTGCAAGGAGATCAAACCAGTCCATCCTGAAGATCAGTTCTGGGTGTTCATTGGAAGGACTGATGTTGAAGCTGAAACTCCAATACTTTGGCCACCTCATGCGAAGAGTTGACTAATTGGAAAAGACCCTAATGCTGGGAAGGACTGGGGCAAGAGGAGAAGGGGACGACAGAGGATGAGATGGTTGGATGGCATCACGGACTCGATGGACATGAGTTTGGGTAAACTCTGGGAACTGGTGATGGACAGGGAGGCCTGGCGTGCTGCGATTCATGGGGTCGCAAACAGTCAGACACAACTGAGCGACTGAACTGAACTGAACTATATGGAAAATGCTAGATGTCATTTCCGAGATAAAACTTCCCAAATCTATATAAATATCTAATTCCCTAAAAATCAAAACTGTTCCTGTAAAACCAGACCCTCTGATTAAGGTCCCTAAATATCTCTGATTTCCACTTCTTTGTCCCAAAAGAGTTTATAGAAACTTGAAAAATATTTAGATATTCTATAGTGAAAAC
This sequence comes from Okapia johnstoni, assembly GCA_024291935.2. Classification (NCBI taxonomy): domain Eukaryota; kingdom Metazoa; phylum Chordata; class Mammalia; order Artiodactyla; family Giraffidae; genus Okapia; species Okapia johnstoni. The sequence goes on from CM044317.1 coordinate 9,754,576, forward strand.
AAGAAAAAAAATTCCAATATACTTTGGGAAATAATTGACTTTCCCCAGAATATACAGAAAAAAAAAAGACAGTATTTATATCGAATCATTTTTATACATTACTTCCTGACCTATAGTTTATTGTATTCAAGTCAATAAAACAATGGTAGTATCGCTCAAAGCATAAAATAGACCTAAACTAAGCACATTTGAATAGTACTCATTAAAATAAGATTTTACCTGTAGTATGCTTTAAATATTTAAATATAAAGGATATTAAATAACTAATTGCCATGTGGAAGAAGTCATCAGTGAATGCTTCATAAAGGAAGTAAATTTTGAACTTGGTCTTGAAGGAAATGACAGGCACTCAGAATCCTTAACCAAACTGGTTTTACAATCAGATTCATTTTAGCACACTGAAGTAAAATGAGTAATGTAATATCTCTGTTGAATCCTTCTTAAACTTTGATAACATGACAAAACATTTTGTCTACAGAGAAGTTCAATAAGGCTCTGAAAGCCCATGAAAAAGTCTTTAACTTTATATATTATAAACCCAGATACCAGTCTCTCACTTAAAAAGAAATGGTATTAAAAGGTTATTTAATTTTCCTGATTTTAATAAAACAGACTAAATAACTTTGAAATAATGTACATTCTTACATCTATAGATTGCTTTAAATTTTTCAAAAACACATGCAAAACACAAGATTCTATAGCATCTTCAATCTCAGCTGTTACACTGTTTTGTTTAAAGCTATAAACTCTTTTTGGAATTCTTAAATAAAAGTCACATGGGAAAAGCCCACAAAGAATCCAATAAAATACTTAAGAAATTGGCTGAATTTGTTAAAATTAAGCTTCATATATTTATACATTTTGCCTTGCATCAGCAATCACTCCACACTGTCTAGGAATCATTTTGAAGACTGAACAGTCAATGTCACTGTCTTCCCCTGTCTTCACCACCCTCACCCGCAAAAAAGAAAGAAGAGAGGAAAATACAAAATGCAAAGTTACAATTTGATGCTTATGACTGAAAGTGCTATGAAAGTTCTATTTGAATTCAGAGTACAGGTCCTGAGTTCATGATGTCTTTTAATATCTTCGGTGATAATCTCTAAAACAAGATGAAACTGAATCACTGTACCCAGTGCAAATGTACTATTTTTCAACAAATCATGTAAGCTGAAATATGCAGCCCAATAACCTAAAAGAGTATTTAATGAGGCTAATTTAAACTAGAAACTGTTTAACATACTCAAAGTACATGATTCCCTTTAGTATTTTAATATATTGTAATTGAAGTGATTATCTGTTTATAAGCTAGTTTAGGAAGAATAATACTGCCAAAGGCAACAATGTTTTGATACAGTAGCACTTACCATTAAAACAAATCAAAAGAAAGCTCAAGATAAAAACACCATGTATGTGCCAACTAGCAAGATTAAATGATCGATAAAACCATTTTCCTGAATAAGCCTCAACAAAGTGACAGAGCACTTTCTTGCAAGATTCGGAATACACATCACAAAGAACATGAAATGACTGACATTTTCTGCTGTCACTAACTGGTAATGTAAGAAGCTATTAAGCTAGTCATTCTTCCCACCCTTCAATCTCAAACATCCATTCATAAACAAACAGTTTAGGATATTGTTCCGCATTTTCTCAAAAGTTCATTTTTTCCCACTGAGAACAGAAATTCTCTAAGTGGGACAGGAAGATGTCTCAGAACCCGGTGTGGCCTTTGAACATAGGACAGAGGCCTGGGGACCAGGAATGCGCTCACCTGCTGCGGCTGGTACCTCTGCTGGGACTGGGAGGGCAGATAAGGCGCCTGCGGGGGAAGGTGTGGAGGCTGCGGCTGCTGGTTGTAGTAAGGCTGCTGGCCCTGCTGGCAGTAACCACTCACACCCTGCTGTCCGTACTGAGGTGGCATCTGTCAAGAGTCAAGCAGGGCAAGTGAGAGAAAGTCTAAACATGCAATTCAATGAAATCAAATATGGTTTCAATTCAGCAACTTGAAGTGGGTTCTTTGCTAAGCAACTGAATTCAGTATTTTTAATATTCTCTCCATTAGATAAATCAGCCTACTGCCTTCTCCTCACATACTATCAATGAAGACAAAAGATAATTTAACTCTACTTTAAAAAATACTTTATCAGGTATCAAATACTGATAATTTCACAAAAATCCAGAGGGGGTAAAAAGCTCCGAATACTAACATCAAAAAAATTGTTTCTGCCAAGAAAGTCAGAAAAAGATTATGCTAATCCATTCTCATTCGATACTCAAATGAAAATGAACTCCAGTTCAAGATCCCTTACTAGTATTTTGTAGGATGCTTGTGATTTGGGTACATGTTTGTTTCAACTAAGGTCAGAATGCCTCAATTACATTTTAGCAAATACCAGTTACATTAGCAATTCCATTTACTATTTTTGCTAAAAAGAAGGAACATTGCTTTACAATAAAATGAAACCCATTTAGAAAACAATACTATGTATATCAAACTACGTAACTATCAATATGAGCAAGATATTCATCGCTATACAAGGATAGTATTTTCCTAGATGATAAACAGTCAATGATGTAAACCAAAGTGCCCAAGGCAAAGTGTTTGTTACTCAGTTGTATCCGACTCTTTGTGACCCCATGGACTACAGACCTCCAGGCTCCTCTGTCCATGGAGTTTTCCAGGCAAGAATACTGGAGTGGGTTGCAATTCTCTTCTCCAGGGGATCTTCCTTACCCAGGGATGGAACGATTCTTTACCATCTGAGCTACCAGGGAAGCCCTTTGCTGCAAATACCCAAGATACACACAGAATAACCTAAAATGGGTCTTCTCCATTTCTAGTTACATGAACCTAAAAATATTGAAATTGTTCAAAGAAAAGTTCTTCCTCATGCAATAAATACACCATCGATGATATTTTCTGATGTTCTTTCAAATCATGTATCTATTGACACATTTTTTTTCCTAATTGAGAGAAAGAATAGGAGAGGAAAAGAAAAACAAGTTATCAGAATGGCAAAAAGCACTCCTGGGACGAGAATGGTGAAGTCCCTGTTAATACCACAAAACAGTTCATTTGAGAAGTCCAAGAACTTCATCCCCATAAGCCTACACACTTCTAAGAATTAAGTCATCAGTTCCAGATATACACTTAAAAAACAAATTGACTACAGAATATTGAATGAGAGGGAAAAAGAGTAAGGAATATATTAAACACTTTGCCTCTAAGACCAATTAGCACAGTAATTTGTAACATGTACTATGAAGTAAAAAGAAAAATTGCAAAATGCTAAAGTTCATACTCCTTTTGACCCAATCTAGATTATTTTCAAACTTCTAGCAATGATGACAAAACATTTGGCCACAATGACTTACAAATGCTTCTCATCACACAGATCCTAAGTTACTAGAACAGACAAGTTTGTATTGAAAACCATTCAACAGCACAGTTGAATTCTTTGCTTTTATTTATTTTACAGCTTGATGGCTCATAATGAATGTATGTCCCTGCCATAAGCCAAGCCAAAGAATTTCCATAAAATACAACTCCACATGCTAGAATACCATATACTACCACAACACATATCCTTTCGTTCAACACCCATATGTTTGATTTGATATCTAATACTATATTTCACACGAGCATCTTTGCAGTTTGATTTGAAGCAGTTAGGGTAACACTTTGCCAGTGTTAAAATGACTGTAAAGCTCAGTCAACACAGCCAGCAACTCCCCTATGAATTGCACTTTAATATGTTGACTTTCTGGTTTACAGAAACCCTTACACACAATATGGAAGTGTTGTTTCAGGGCAGGGGGTGGGAGGCCTCTATTTTCTAAGCAAGACAACGAGAGGACATATTGCAGGAGTCTCCTAACACTAGAGCAGCCATGAGCTTACTACATCCTTTAACTACCTATCCCAACTCTGAAAAGTGTGGAAGCAAGGCAGGTGCAGGTGAGGCAGGTAGAATGGGTGGGGATGTAAGCAATTCCACAATGGATCTGTAGCAACAATCTGCTGACCCCAGTAAACGTCAGGGGGAAAACCATCAAAAAGCACCTGCTTGGGAGATTTTTTGCTGCTTTTCTCAATTAAAAATCTACTTGTTATCCTTTTAGATACACAGTCTCACTATTTGGTTCTAACCAACTGGCATCTAACCCTCTGAGAGCCTGGGACAACTTATAACATGGTACAGGTGGACTATACGACCTGGGGCCTAGAGCCAAGCAACTGCATGTGGCCCACTGTCCTTACATGGGAGCCACAACCGAATAGAGATGACTCAATGCTCGTCTACCTAAAGAATTTCTGTATTAGAAATGTACGAAATCTAAATCCAAGTCCTCCTATACCAGGGGCTAAGTTGAGGGGCTTCCCTGGTGGCTCAGAGGTTAAAGCATCTGCCTGCAATGCGAGAGACCTGGGTTCAATCCCTGGGTTGGGAAGATCCCCTGGAGAAGGAAATGGCAACCCATTCCAGTATTCTTGCCTGGAAGGAGGAGCCTGGTAGGCTACAGTCCACGGGGTAGGACACGACTGAGCTACTTCACGTCATACCTTAGTTGTATGAATATGATCAATCACATAATGATATCTGTCTTACACCTCCATTTGCAATATGGGGCTATCTCTTCTGTTAATTCATATTATTATAACCAGCAATATTATAATTCTATCTGGAATTCTACACATATTCTATTATTATTAAACTACAAGTTGTAGAGCTATCCCTAAAATATTAATTATTAACTGCTACCTTTAAAAACCAATTTCTAAATATAATACCACAATTGTTAGGAACTAACGTCTTAATTTTTTAATGATCAATAATGTTTTTGCTTTAAATCTATTTAGATGTAGGGCTTTCAAAAATCTATTAGATGCTTTTCTGACATTTTAAACCAAACAATCATTATTAAGAAACATAAACTGAAGAACGGAGCCGTAAGACAAGGAATGCCCCAGAGCCAAGTCCAAAAGTTGTCTGACCAAAGCTCAGAATAACTGGCCCCGCACTGCCGGCTTCTCACATGCCATAGAGGCACTCAGCTACTGTTTGTCACTCTGACCTCCATCTTTAACAGACTCTGCTGAGGACAGAGAAACCTACTACACTATCAAGAAGGCCTGAAGGATCAGTCCATGAGGGAAGTACATTTTACTGTCTCAAGTTTTGTGAAATCAATTTTGGCTACTGGGAGTCTTTATTTATCTCTTAGTTCATGAAAAAGCTGGCTTAAAGCTCAACATTCAAAAACCTAAGATCATGGTGTCCAGTCCCATCACTTCATTGCAAATAGATGGGAAAAAATGGAAGCAGTGACAAATTTTATCTTCTTGGGCTCCAAAATCACTGTGGACAGTGACTGCAGCCATGAAATTAAAACATGCTTGCTCCTTGGAAGGAAAGCTCTGACAAACCTGGACAGTGTATTAAAAAGCAAAGACATTACTTTGGCAACAAAGGTCTGTCTAGTCAGAGCTATGGTTTTTCCAGTAGTCATGTACGGATGCGAGAGCTGAACCATAAAGAAGGCCGAGTGCCAAAGAATTGATGCTTTCAAACTGTGGTGCTGGAAAAGACACTTGAGAGTCCCCTGGACTGTATGGAAATCAAACCAGGCAATAATCAACCCTGAATATTCTTTGGAAGGACTGACACTGAAGGTGAGGCTCCAATACTTTGGCCACCTGATGCAAAGAGCCAACTCACTGGAAAAGACGTTGATGCTGGGAAAGATTAACAACAGGAGGAGAAAGGGGCAACACAGGGTGAGATAGTTGGATGGCATCACTGACTCAATGGCATGAGTTTGAGCAAATTCTGGGAGATAGTCAAGGACAGGGAAGCCTGGCGTGCTGCAGTCCATGGGGTTGCAAAGAGCTGGATATGACTTAGCAACTTAACAACAACAAAGATTACTGAACTGTTGGAGTCAAGTGAAATTTAACCAAGAGTTACTGAGTTTCAGGAACTGAGTACTGTAAATTGAGGATACAAAGCACTCCTGTCTCAGATGCCATTCCTTCCCTGACTGCCTAAACCACCATCATTCTCATGTCATTTCTGATTCTATTTTACCACCGGGGAGATTATTAGATTTTGTCAGTTGACCTTTGATGTGTTTCTGTGTCTACTGTTTGTCCTCATCACTTGGCTACACACTCCTATACCTGTGGTATGCTTCCTGGAAGAAGGCCTGCCACTCAATAAACGCTTGTTGGATGAATAAATGAATGTTGTTCAATGGATTATTAAATCAAGTTAATATTATATAAAATTTTAAACTAAGAATGGAAAACATTATAAAACTGAAATCACTTGTACCATCCAAGTCTTTGATATACATATGCTCAACCTAACCTAACAGACAAACACCCCAAACCTCATACTGACAGCAGCAGAGTAGCCTTGACCATTACCAGCTAACTCTCTAGGGCATTACCACCAAGCAAATGTACTGGATATTTATCACTAAACTAAACCAAAAGGAAATCTCCAGAAAATGCCTAAGATCAGAGCTTTTCTGTTTGCTATTTAAAGAAAAACAAAAATTTCTCTCATTCCTAAATAAAGAGGATTTTGAAGTGGAACATGAGTATGTGAGCATGCATGTTCAATCGTGCCCGACTCTTTGCAATCCTGTGGACTGCAGCCCTCCAGGCTCCTCTGTCTATGGGATTTTCCAGGCAAGAATATTGGAGAGGGTTGCCATTTCCTTTTCCAGCAACATGTGCATATACAGTAGCAAAAAAAGTTATCCTAATTTTCAGAGAAATGTGAATGCTTCCAAACAGTATTAAGAGGGAAAGTATAGCTAAAAATCATTCATTTACTGTAAGTATTTATTTTAGGAAACTACTCAGATAAAGGATATGATTATTAACTTTCAAATCTCTGTATCACCTTAAATATGCAGAATTCCAGGCTCCATTTTTCATTTTACTTTTTACCCTGAACTCTGCTCATCCTTCAAAACCGAACAAATAATAAGGTTTATATTCTCATCCTCTTCCTTCCTAAAGAAGTTTGAGAAAAGGGTCTCCCCACTAAGTTTCAAGGTGCACTTCCCTAAGACCCAGCGATTCACCTTGTAAATACATCCCCATGAAACACTCCCATGTGTCCCAATAAGGATATTACATTGGACACTATTTACAAGAGCCAGAAAGAAGACACAATCTAATTCCAGCACAGTAGGTAAATGGGAAAAACAGATTTTGCTATAGTCATACATGGAATTCTAACCATAAAGTGCACAGTTTAGAGGCATCAGGTAGATTTACACTGTTGTGCAACCATCACAATGATCCATCTCCAGAACTTCGCTATCTCAAAATGAAATTCTATTTACACTAAACAGTAACTCCACTTGGGCTTCCCTGGTGGTTCAACCAGTAAAGAATCTGCCTGCAATGCAGAAGACCTGGGTTTGATCCCTGGGTCAGGAGATGCCCCAGAGGAGATAATGGCTACCCACTCCAATATTCTTACTTGGAGAATCCCATGAACAGAGAAGCTTGGCAGGCTACAGTCCATGGGGGTCACAGAGTTGGACACTACTGAGTGACTAACACTTCCACTTTCAAGGTTTACCTATAGCATGTATCAGAATTTCATTCCTTTTTTCATTGCACTTAAAAATATTCTATTTTTAAGTGCAAACAGTATTTTGTTTATCAAGTCATCCATCATGGACACTAGGGTTGTTCCTATCTTTTGATTACTGTGAATAGTTCAGTTCAGCTCAGTTCAGTCGCTCAGCTGTGTCTGACTCTTTGTGACCCCATGGACTGCAGCACACTAGGCTTCCCTGTTTATCACCAACTCCCGGAGCTTACTCAAACTCATGTCCATCAAGTCACTGATGCCATCCAACCATCTCATCCTCTGTCATCCCCTTCTCCTCCCACCTTCAATCTTCCCCAGCATCAGGGTCTTTTCTAGTGAGTCAGTTCTTCAAATCAGGTGGCCAAAGTATTGGAGTTTCAGCTTCAGTATCAGCCCTTCCAATGAATATTCAGGACTGATTTCCTTTAGGATAGACTGGTTGGATCTCCCTGCAGTCCAAGAGATTCTCAAGAGTCTTCTCCAACACCGCAGTTCAAAAGCATCAATTCTTCGGTGCTCAGCTTTCTTGACAGTCCAACTCTCACATCCATACATGACTACTGGAAAAACCATAGCTTTGACTAGACGGACCTTTGTTGGCAAAGTAATGTCTTTGCTTTTTAATATGCTGTCTAGGTTGCATTGCATACAGTACTATTAGTACTATAAGTATAAACAGTATAAGTACTGCTTATAGTACTAATAGTATTGTACTGCTATGAAAATAGGCATACATACAATTTATCTGTTCAAGCTTTTACTTTCACTTCTTTTACCCAGCCCAGAAGTAGAATTGTTAGATTGGTATTGTAATACTGGAAAAGACTTTTGAGAGCCTCTACTTCAAAGAGATCAAACTAGTCAATCCTAAAAGGAAATCAACCCTCAAATATTCATTGAAGGACTGCTGCTGAAGCTAAAGCTCAATACTTTGGCCACCTGATGTGAAGAGCCAACTCACTGCAAAGACCCTGAGGCTGGGAAATATTGAGGGCAGAAGAAAAGGGGGCAACAGAGAACAAAATAGTTGGACAGGATCACCAACTCAATGGGCATGAGTTTGAACAAACTTTAAGAGATGGTGAAGGACAGGGAAGCCTGCTTTGCTGCAATCCATGGGGTCCCAAAGAGTCGGACACAACTTAGTAACAACAACAACAATAGTAGTTCTATGTTTTAATTTTTTGAGAAATTACCATACTGTTTTGCATAGCAGAATACCATTTTTTTAATTCCTGCCAGCAGTGCACAAGGGTTCTAATTTCTCCACGTCCATGACACCACCAGCTATTTTGTTTTTGTAATAGCCATCCTAATGGGTGTGAAGTGGTATCACACTCATTACAGGTTTGCTTTTCATTTCCCTAACGATTAGTGATGCTGAGCATTCTTCTCAAGCTTATCAGTTATTTATTTTCTTGGAAAAATACATTCAAGTCTTTCACCCATTTTTTTGATTGGATTGTTTAGTTTTTTTGTTGTTGTGTGGTAGGAGTACTTTATATATTCTGGATATTAATCCCATAAATGATACATGATTTCCAGATAGTCTCGCCTCTTCTGAGTGTTGCCTTTTTGTTCTCATGATAGTGTCCTTTCATGCACAGAAGTTTTTAATTTTGATGTACTTCAACTTATCTTTTCTTTTGTTTCCTGCACATTTGGTTTCATGTCCAATAAATCATTGCCAAATTTAAAGTCATAAAGATTTCCCCAATGCTTTCTTCTAAAAATTTTACAGTTTTAGCTCTTATGATTTTAGGTCTGACCCATTCTGAGTTAATTTCTAAACATAGTGTAAGGTAAGGGTCCAACTTCATTCTTTTGAAAGACCTCTTGTTCCTACTCCAGTATGTAATTTTCATATCTGCTTCAAATCCTTTTGTCCTAAGAAGAACAGTTTGGCTTGGTATCTATATTTTCCTCTAGAACTATAATAAATGTACACAATCAACACACTGTATGATATGTTTGTATGAAATTCAAAAACAAGGAAAACTTATTTATAGTGTTAGTAGTCACAACAGTGGTTGTGGGATAAAGGGACTAGCTAGAAAGATGGATGAGCAAACTCCTGGGAGGAAAAAAAATATTATGTATCTGAACTGGTTTGGTAGATGTACATTATTTGTCAAAACCCATCAAATCATACACTTAAGATCTGAGCATTTCATTGTATGCATATCTTTAAAATATGTACATACACTTACAAACAAAGAAGGTATCCAAACTTTGTCAAACTTTTGACTTCACATTTTTTATAATGTATTTATGTCAAACCACTTCTGCCTTACTTACGCCTAGATGAAAGTTTCCTATTTGATAATAAAATAGTAACTATTCCGAGATGCTTAACAGGGAGTTTTCATATTTTCAGTTTACATAATTCTAACCAACTCGATGAACATGAGTTTGAGCAAGCTCCAGGAGCTGGTGACAGACAGGGAAGCCTGGCGTGCTGCAGTCCAGGGGGTCGCAAAGAGTCAAACACAACTGAGCAACTAAACTGAAAATATTACATAGCAATTAATACTGAAATAATTGCAATGAGTATGTAAATTCAAATATTTAATAAAAGTTACAATATACATGGGCTTCCCAGGTGGCTCAGTGATAAGAATCCTCCTGCTAATGCAGGAAATGAAGGAGATGGGAACACGATCCCTGGGTCAGGAAGATCCCCTGGAGGAGGAAATGGCAATCTGCTCCAGTTGTTGCCAGGATAACCCCGTGGACAGAGGAGCCTGGCGGGCTACAGTCCACGGGGTCACAAAGACTTGGAATCAACTGAGCATGTACTGCATGCACAATGCACAACATATAGAAACAGTATCTCTTTAACTCAGAATTCTGCTTTTGAGAATTTTACCTTAAGGGAAAAATATAAAACAAGTATGCAAAGATATCTGCAGCAAGAAGGTCACCACAGCCCCATGACAGCGCCCCTACTCAAGAGCGAAACAGCCTAAATGGTTAAATGTACATCAAGAGAGGCTGGTTTAAAGGGAGAGGGTAATGATATTCTATTGAATGAAATACAGAACCATTAAAATGAATGAATCTAATTGTACATAATATGTACTGAATAGGAAGAGAGCATGTCCATGGATCACTGAGGTGGGACTTAAGGGGTAGCAGGTTACAAAACCATATACATGCATGTGTGTGTGACTGAGTCGTGTCTCATTCTGGGAGCCCATGGACTGTAGCCCTCCAGGCTCCTCTGTCCATGGCTTTTTCAAGGAAGAATACTGGAGTGAGTTGCCATTTCCTACTCCATACATACATTTTTTTAAATATGAAAATCTGTGTATGAGTGGTGAGTATAGCATTAATAGCCCAGAAGTATATACATCAAATGTTATGTATCATTTCCTAAGCCAACTCTGAGTTTTTCATGAATCTACAACTAAATGCAATTTCTTTTGGATTAATTATTGCTGTCTTTCTAAGAATTATCAGAAAGTATATTATTATAATAATGTATACTTAATAGCAGATAGCCTCTTAATTTTTGTTTTTGACCATAAATTTGAATTCTTCCAGGCAAATTCTACAAAAAAGGAAAGCGAAAAGCACAGGAAAAATCATGAGCTCATAGCAGCTAAATTTTAGTCATTACTGTGGCAAATTCTACTGGCTTCCGATTTCACAGAAAGAGTAAATGCTATTTTTCATGCAAAAAAGACAGACTGAAAAGTCCCCACAGCAAGGAATTTAGATGCTGAGTCGATGTGTGTGTGAACAAATTGCAAGAGAAAATTTTATTATGTCGACATGTCCAGTCAAAAATAATGTGTTAGAAGATAATGAAGTTTACAAGGTCAAATCCTACAAATGCTCCACTACATACAGTCCTTTAAGCTAAGTTCCCAATTGGGACTTTTAATCAATTTAGGTGCTTTTTAAATTCACTTTCGTCTTTTAAAAAGAAAACTAAATCTTGTCCTTAAGTTTGCTTGGTGGGGGCAGGGGCGGCGGGGGGTGGGGGAAACGCCACAATTCCTGAAATTACTCCTTCATGCTTGAAAACTGAGAAACAATCAACAAATGTACACAGAATATTTACTGTATGCACTGTATACGAAAGCTGTAAGTTCCTTCAAATTTAGTTCAGTTTCCCTTGAGTAACAGAAAAGACAACGTGGGGTTGGAAGAGTGGGCAGTGCAGTCCAGGGTCAAACAGTGTCTAAACTCCAGCAGAACAGGCTTAATAACCAATCACACAAAGGAGCTGGTTACACAGCTCTCGTTGCTATGGAGCCCACTTCCATTTCTGTCCATGCCCTTGTTCCTAACAGATAACTTTCGGACCATAAACACTGCTGCTGTATAACAGACTGAAAAATAACCAACATATCTGGGCTGCTTTAGCCCACTCCTTTAGTGTAAAAAATTTTTTTCTACTTCATATCAGAAAATAAATTTACTTTTTGGTTTGTGAAACTAAATTGAAAAGTTCTCATTTGTTACCAGCAATAATTCTTTTCTCATGATAAATTCTGTTTTCTAAAGCTTCCTTATCAGGTATACACAATATAAGATTATAAACAGTGAGAATAATATACATGTAATCTCTCTTGGATTTTCTTTATAATTATTAATTACCTACAAAATTTCACTGCTTATTCTAAGTCCAACCGCTCTATACTTAGCCAGTGGCAGCTTACGTGAATACTAGGTCAGAGCAGCGTTTTGCAGAGTGAATACCCTGCGTGGCTGTGGGAACTGGTGGTAGTGCCTTTCATGACCTCAATTTCCAGAAGTCAGAGACATGTCCTCAACAGCCTTTATTTCCTCTCCATAATCACTATTCTATTATCCACAAATTTATTTATACTCTTCTTAAATTAATTTATATTTCTAGTCCAGGCTACCTCTTGAGGGTAAAAAGCTCTGGAACATTATTATCCATTTTGTAAAGTGCTACATCCTTCAGTTTTCATAAAATGAACTCCATGCTTCAAGGAATGTCCGCAAATGCTAGTACCTGGAGCTTGATTAACAAATGTATGGTCAGTCAATGCCAGCCAAAGCCTTCAATCTCCTCCATCAGAGATTCCTTGTCAACTGCTTTCTGCCCTCAAGTCCCTTGATTATTTCCACGGCCTCATCTAAACTGCTTTCACTGTTGGTCTTCACTGTGGAATAGCAGCTCAAATAGCATAAATGATTCCAAAGGCACAGCAAGCATGGCTGTACACGAAAGTAAAATCACTTCTGTATTTACTTATAAAAAGAAACCTCTACTTCAAATTTTGTATTCTCTTCTACCTCCTAACTACAGCTGTTTTCACCTTTCTTTCCAGGTCAGCCAATTCGAGGAGATTTTGTTTAAGTATTCATAAAATGCAGGCATTCACTGGCAGTAAAATGCTTCCTCTCATTTACAACCAGTGTTGAAATAAAGTCCTACTGTACACAAACTTAACACACAAGTGTATAATTGTAGTTTTATGCTCAAGTGCCTTAATTATGCACTTTAAAACACTTTCTTCCCAAGGATTCATCGAGGGCATTTGATATCACAGATTTATGAGGTCTACTGTGCGCTTCTTTGACAAAACAGAAGCATAACAAAATAATTTGCAGCCTCAGAGAGAAAGTAGTATGCAAAGTACAAGATGATAAATCTCATTCTAAACATTTTAGCTTAAAATATTTCCAATGCATATGAATGGGTGAGGGGTCAACCTAAGAGTAAAAGATTAATTCAGACTCCCTATTCTTGAAGCAAACAGAACCAGCATACCAAAAGAAGTGGTCTCAAATCTTTCATAAATCATCATGGGGATAAAAATTCACCTATGAGTCTATATGCCTTACTAATACAAATAGTAATATTGGCAGGAAGAAAATTTAATAGTAAAAGGAGCCTTGCTCATTTCTAATGCAGAAGCTCTGACATCTAGCTTATCAGTATTTACGTTTAAAACAAAATAAAAAGTAAGTATTTTCCATACCAAACACATGTAGTCATTTTTAAATCAGAGAATCAGAACTATGGAAATTCATCAACATGGTTTGCATGAAGCCCAACTTCTGCAGAGCTCACAGTATGTACAGAAAGAAAAGAAGGGCTCTGAAAGCCATCTGTAGTAATAAATAGGTTAACTCTGTTAACAGAAGCAACATTTTCCTAGACAACGCTACTTAAAAATAATTTTAAGCAAAAGAAGGAAGGAAAGAGAGAGGGCGAAAGAAAAGGCCTGAGCTGTCTCCCAGGACCTCAGATGTCTCCATTCAGGAAAGCACTTAACCAAGAAAACAGACATGTGATGTTGTTTCTTTAGTAATGAAGACATCTCACTGAAAAGCAATCTGGAGTTGTCATCCTTCTTGTCATAATGCAGCCCAAACTGCAACAGGTAGTTCTGAATTGATGAACATAATCTTTGAGTAGTTTCAATTCTTTAAAAAATATATAAAGAGGTTACAAAATCAAAAGTCAAAACAGTACAGCAGGACCTCACACACACGTTCCAACGGCAGGGTTTTCTAGTAAGACTTTAAGTGTGAGGTTATAGTATGTTCATGTTTTTAAAAACCACCACTTGGTCCACACGGACACGGTAAGAATACTATTTACTACAGGTAAAAACAGAAAAACTCGGCAGTGCAACTGATGGGAACTATCTATAGCTTCTTGCCTTGCTGCCCTTCTGGCCAGAGATTTCTATTTTCATAAAGCAGAAAAGAGGAGCCAAGAGCTTTGCCACTTTCCCATATAAACCCAGCTGCCAAAATGGATGTGCCAAAGGGGAATTTCAGAGAATTTTAAAGAGATAACCTTTGCTGAGGCTGCAATGTCAACTCTGTAACCGCATGACTGGAACATGTGCAGTGAATGCTAGATTGAAAGGACTGTTCTATTGGAGATAACTATGGAGCAGGGGAAACAGAGAAAACAGGGATTTACCAGAATCAGACTAGAATTTTAAAACAGCCAATGGCGAGACAAGCAACTGGTATCTTCTGTGGACGGGAACATGATGATGCGGGAACATGAGGAGAGAAAGGATTCGCAGCAGGCCATTTCCACCTTGAGGATTTTATGCCACCCATTTAAATTCTGTGTGTGTGTGTGTGTGTGTGTGTGTGTGTGTGTGTGCATACATGCACTTAAATCCTGTGTATGTGTGCTTTTTTTTCAAGAGTCAATGTGACTGTATTTTTCCAAGAGCCTAAGGTTCATCTTTTGAGGGTGAGGGGGTTAGTTGTTTTATATATCTTTTCTATATTTTTTCCTCTCCTGCTCCCCTCCAAAAGTGAGAGAGGGAGAGAGGAAGGAATGATTTTAGTAACTGAGTTCATAAAAATGTGAGTACAAAGCCACCAAGCCCCTCAAAAATGGACATCTAAAAAACAAAATTACGTTAAAATGTGATCCTTTAAAAACATACAGTGTTCTATATCTTTTAAAGGAGAAACTTGTACTCATTAATCTAGCCACCCTCAAATGTAAATGACGTATATGGTAAAAAAAAATGTATAAATGGAGAAAAATAATACTAATGGTAACGCAAAACAGTAAGACAGACTTCTCTACACAACACAGCCAAAACCCAAACCTGGCTTCCTCTGAGACTCTGAGACTTCAGTAGACTCAAGGATCTAAGAATAGACAGTCCCAGGGGAGGAGCCTGTATGGGGACCTTGACCAGCATTCTCCCTGAGTAGAGGCGCTGACACTGACTAGGAGAGGAGACAGCTGCAGGCTTTGTCCTGTGCTACCCAGAGACAGAACAGGCTTCAGATAACCATAACTAGCTGGCCACTTTTTGCCCTGACTTTCAGAATGAGCTCATAACAAATAAGGAGGACTGCAAATAAAGGAGTCCTTTTACATTGGAAGATGTTTCTACTACTAATTCATCCTCTCTCAAAAATCAGTGATATCTTTCCTGAACCTCATGTGTAAAGGTAAGACTAGAGGAAATGTATATGCATATTAGTGGTTGAAAAACTGACTCCTTGCATTTTATTCCCTGGATCATAGTCTGAGATGGGTTCGGTGAAGAGGGCCAGAAGAAAGGCTCAGAAACACAGGCAACACACACAGTCACATATTTGGATCATTAAGCTATTGTTTTAAGCTGAAAATATACATCCATTCCCCCATCCTCAGAAGGCTAAGCCTAATTACACTTTATTGTAAATTACTTTACCATGCACTATTAGAACTGGTAGAGATTTCAGAGATCACTGGTTCAACCCTCTTCCTTATTAAGATTAAGAAGCTAGGGTCAAGGGTTATGAAAAGTGCACAATTTCACCCAGCTAGAGTCACAAATAAAAACTATGCTCTTCGCGCACACCCCTCCCCAACCAGGGCTCATTCCATTCTCCCAGGACGCCCAGTCAATGCATGGAAAGAGTGGGGAGCAGTATATAAGGGAAGCATGGAGGATGCTCAGGCTGGGACAGGAAGAGCAAAGGACACTCTGAAGATCTTCTATGTTTCAGCAAAGAGAAGTGTAAGAACAGACAAGGATACTGGGGAGCCCAAAGAACACCGGACAAGCAGCTGGAGTGGAAAGGGGTCGAAAAAAGGAAGACAGGTGAGCAAAAACACAATGGTTACAAATGGGAAATGTACACAAATTTTTTTTTAAGTTTTAACTGCTCAAATCAGAAAGGATTAAGACGTAAAACTTCTACCAACACAGATATATACTCAAGGCAAAAGGGAGGAAGGGGGAGGCTCTTCGTGCTGAGTCATTAGGCACATAAATTTAACCCATACAATAAACTTGTGATATTGGATATTAATAATTTAAAGAGAAGTTTCATTATGTGGCTGAGAGAGCATGAGAAAATGATGCTTTAGATAAAAATATCAAAGCCCTTCAAAAATAAATATATCTCAAAGCAAATGTTTATATAAGAAGAGAAAAATCATTTAATTATTTCCCTTGAGGTCTGCAATTTTTTTAAATTTCATCAGATGGAACACATGTGCCAAATATTCCCAAAAGATTGGTCAGGAAAAAATATAGGATGTTGACATTTTAAAATCATTAACAGAAAGACACTTGGGGGTGGACAGAGGAAGATTTACTTAATGTAGAATTTTCAAAAAATTAAATGTTTGACTTCTTTCTCTACCATCTCCTCTATTTATATTTAATGATTTATTTTAAATCATTAAAGTAGACATTCTAACCTATTCAATTCTGAAACACAACAAATAATCAAAATTATAATTATCCCCCAACAAAACTATACTTGAACACGGATGTGTTCTCAGACTATCCATTCCAAGCACCTTTGCAGGGAAGTGAGAAGACTCTGGGGTAACACAAAAGTTGTTTAATTATTTTGCTAAAACATGAAGGGTTACAAAATAATCATACCAAAATACAGCCCTTCAGTTCAATGGCAAATAAAGATACGTGGGCTAAAACATTTCTCATTAGACAGTACGCTAATTCTACTTTAACTATTAAAAAACCAATTTATTACATTATCTTTAAAAGGAAAAAGCCAGAGTTCAAACATTATACCACAATAATTTTCACTTTAATAAATCCTTTAAATTTAAAGGATACATTATACATATTATGGGGTGGGGGACGATTTTCAGCTATTCCTGTGACATACCTAAGTTTTCTTTCAAGAATGTTGTTTACAAGACCAGTGGAAGGCCATCAGAGTAGCAAGGAAACACTGAGGTCAGGAAGTCTCCCCGAAATCAAGACCAGGGATGAGGAATTAGTGAAAAATGGTCATTTTCTAACCAGAGATGTTAATCACATTCGCTAATTATAACAATCACTTAAAACCTCTAGCTATTTCTTACTGCCAGAGAAAACAAGTAACAACACTAGTATCTTGGTCATTTGGTGTCTCCTAAAACCTCTTTCCACTGTCCTCCACTCCCCACACTGGTGGGACTCTGATTACCCCATACATCCAGGACAAACCCAGTGTGAGGGCCTGGGTGCTGAAAAAGTCCTAATCCTCCTGAATGAAACCTGTGGAGGAGCCTCCAGGTGGTGCCTTCACTGCAGGCTCCTTTGGGGCTTTGTGGGGACAGGGGCTGCTGCCCTGACCACACCCTGTCCTGGACCCATGTGCCGGGCAAGTGACCTGCCCTGCAATTGGTAAATCAGTTAACTGTGCTTTTGATTTTCCATCAAGCTGTCCTGTGAATAGGCCATATTCTAACTCTACTTTGTCTCAACTACCAAAAAAAAACAAACTTAAAAATTTCCATTAGAAAGAAAAGGAGGTGAGGAATCAAAGAAGCTAAAAATACTGAAGGTTATCAGACCAATGGCTTTCAAATGTTTTGATTCCAAATCAAAAGAAGAATTATGTTTTAGATCACAACCTTGAACACACATGACATCCTTACTACACTGTGATGCATTCATATTCTTCTCATATTCAAATCTCTTAAAAAATTTTTCTGGCTGCAGCTTAATATACATTGCTTTCATAGCCATGCTAATAGATCACAATGAATAGTTTTTAAAAACACTGCATTCAAGGATGATTTTTTCAGAGCATCTCAGAGCAAGCTGTTCCAAGCGATAGTGTATCAGAATAAATCAGTGTCCATGGATATTGGTTTCTCAAGCTCCTCTTCCCTGACCTGCAGCTACCATTGATACACAATGCACTGCCAGAGAAACAGAACTACTGCTGATTTGAGCAGGCTGAACAGTTCAACAGGAGATAACCAGCAAACAGAGAGAAGGCAAACTACAACAGAGCAGGGTAACAACTCACCAACAGTGTCTACTGCTCAGAGAGAAGGAGACAGCAACTCCTGGAAGGAATTAGGAGTCACAGCAAGAATGGGTGAAGAAGAGACAGGAAGCATGAGCAGGTAAGTGTCCTGAGCAGAGACTCGGGAGAAGG
Source organism: Okapia johnstoni (assembly GCA_024291935.2). Lineage (NCBI taxonomy): Eukaryota > Metazoa > Chordata > Mammalia > Artiodactyla > Giraffidae > Okapia > Okapia johnstoni. Next base: position 9,773,067 of record CM044317.1, read on the forward strand.
AGAGCATGCAATGGTGAGCAAGAGGCAAGTGCCAGAGATGGTACACAGCTCTCTTATAGCTGAAGGGAAGAAATGAGATTAAAAGTACAGGATGAACTGAATTCCAGAGGAGGCAAAGCAAGGAAAATGAGATAGGAGTAAAATTTTAAATATAAAGAGTAGAGAGAAAGAGCTATGACTTCTTTTTTTTAATATTTATTTCTTTACTTTATTTGGCTGCTCTGGGTCTTAGGTGCATCACTCAGGATCTTGCGGCATGTGAACTCTTACTTGCAGCATGTGAGATCTACTTCCCTGATCAAGGGTTGAACCTGAGCCCCCTGCACTGGGAGCGCAGAGTCTTAGTCACTGGACCACCACGGAGTCCCAGCTATGACTTCTTTTGATTCCCACATAGATCCCAAAAGAAGAAAATTAAAACCTCACAGGGACAAGGCAATATATCTATCTGGGGGGTAGAGGAAGCAGGGAAGAACTTCACTGTGGAAATCCTGACCACCACGTCCCTGGGGCAATTCTGAGGCTCCCTAGCAGTGAGTTCTTCATCAGATTCATATGAATATTTGCACAAATAATCTCTCTGGGGGAAACACTTGGAAAAAAGTTATAACTATGACTGCCTAAAATTTGCAATGATGCTACTAAGAAGAATAAGGACAATTAACATGTAATTTAAAAAGCAAATGCTCACAAGAAAGACTATCTCATTACAGGTAGAGAGGCAGTGGGCAAGAACGCTCTAAGAACAGGGAGCCTGACGGTGTCTCACAAATGTTCCCTGACCAACTGACACTGGGAAGCAAAAGAAGCTGAAGGCAGTTGTACTCATTGAGTTTGTAACTTTAGAAAATACAGAAATTAAGCTATGAAACTTTCCCTCTCTTCGCACTTTCCTTGTACTCTTTTATCATAAGCTTACTTTGTTCTCTACCCAAGGCCTCCATGTGAAATTCCCTATACCACAAATTATAGCATACGGTTTATCAGCTTCTTTTCTCCAAAACAATTTACTACAGTAACTACCTGAAAGATGTCACTGTAAAAACTGTTCATTGTTATCAGCTAGTTCAGTTCAGTCACTCAGTCGTGTCCGACTCTTTGCAACCCCACGGGCAGCAGCACGCCAGGCTTCCCTGTCCATCACCAACTCCCGGAGCTTACTCAAACTCATGTCCATCGAGTCAGAGTTAGTTGGTTATCAGCTAACCTCTCCCCAAATTCATGACAGTATCAATACTTCATATGTACACACATAGTGCTTTCAAACTTCTTTCACACTGATGGTCTCATTCAGCTGTGTGATAATTCTATGAAAAAGGGCAGAGTTACTCTTCTTTCACAGAGAGCCTTCTCTATGAAGGTTCTAAGAGTAGACGGTCAATTGGTGACAGAATCAGTGATTGCTGTCTGGTCTCCTGATTCAAACAGACTGCAGTACTGAAAGAGAAAGCTATGGCAAGGCACACTTAAGAGTTGGTACCTGTACCTATGCTTTGTTTTCCCAAATGGACCTCTAACTTTTCTATACATTCCGTTATATCACATGTGTTGATTCAACATTTTATTGAGCAATAATGAAGTGTCAAAGAATCACCTGAGGCGCTATAGAAGATAGAAATATGAATATTACAAAATCTCTGCATGTAGCAGCTTACAAACAGAAGGGAGAGAGAACATATGTTTACAGTTCAGAATAAAAAAGAAGATTTTGAGCAATAACAGAAGGACAGCAGAGAAGGAAGCAGGTAGTTTTCACTGGAAGAGCTGGGGAGACAAGTCCCAGAGCATCAGGAAATGCTGTTCAGATCAGAAGTATTGGTCCCAGGCCTGGACAGAGGACTTGACTCTCAATTGGCAAGAGAAGAGATAAAAGAGGATTCTCTGTTGAGTAACAGAAACCCAGTTGGCAAAGAAGGGAAACATTAAGGGAATGAAGCATAAACAGTTCAGTGCAGTGTGAGGTAATGATAGAGAGGAATTCTGATTAATTCCCAGGCCACACTATGTACACAGCAGATGCTTAAACAAACAAACAACTCCCCACCCCCCACCCCCAAAAGCACTGGCTGTATGAATGGTTGACTCTGTAATAAAAGAGTACATTCCATTTTAAAACATAAACATAAGTTACCACCCAAGATAATGAGTTATAGTTAACTCTTAAGTATCAACTGCAACTTGCCCTTGGGAACATTTTCAGTGCATTAAGGCTTTCCCCCTTAACACACACACCTTCAGGATGCTTCCTCACCTACTGGCCAAGAACACATCTTTTTCACAGTAATCCAAATAAGCCACTGGTAAGGAGGTAAACTTTCTGCTCTCTGAAATCAAATACTGCATTCCAAAACCATGCAGTAATTTTTAAATACCTACCATTTAGAAATTATTTCTATAACTGCTTCCCTTTAATCAACATAAACAAACACTAAGCATGCCCCAGTGGGTACCACTTAGACTAAAATTTCAATAATGGGTGATGAAAGGAGTCAATACTGAGATACGGGAATCCATGCACTCCTCAGACTCCCTGTGACTGATACAAAATTGAAGACAATACATCACCCGTGAACACACTGAGAGAAAGACCATGAATATGGTATAGGTGATACTATATACATACGTATTTGTTTATTTGAAAAATAAGACTACTAAAAATTACCTAATTTCTTCTAGTTTCTTTTGACATATCATGAATTTCAAATCTGATATCCAAAATTTCAAGCACCACATATCAAACCTTAATCTGGGTCCAGATAAGCAACTTGAGGATTACCCTGGTACTCAGTAACTAAAATCAGCTTGCTGAGGTTAGGAAGGCCCACAGACAGGCTGTTCCAGACCTCTCAGCCAAGGTGAGGGTTGTGAGGAAGGAGGAAGGGGAGTGGCTGGGGGTTAGGGGTGGCTCGATTGGGCCCAGTGACAAGTCAGTCACCTGGCAGAGCTGTGGAAATTCCAGCACAGCAACAGTGCAGCCGCACCAACACACAACCTCCTGTATCTCAAAGCCCTTCTAACCTCAATCAAGCCTACACTTTCTCTACCAAGGTTCCAAATCCTTCTCTTTGGCCTTTTTCTCTACATTAGAAGCAATGAGAAAACAACTAGACAAACTGTTGTCAAAGTAAAATGTTTCCTATACAAAATTAACACCACCTACCAAAAGCTATCAGTATTTTTCTTATGCAAATTTTATACAACATATTTATTAAGTAATTATAAAATTTTCTTATTCAATATGAACCATTATGTTTGGCAACTTAAACACTACACCAACTTATCAACTTCCCTGTGAAGGCTTCGGAATGGGCTTCTGTCTAACACAGCCACACGACACACAATCACATAACAGGCTCCCTGGGTTTCTCTTTCTCCCTCATGATCAGGAGTCCAGTCCGTCTTCCCCTCTGACTCTCCCAACTGATAAGAGTGATTCTTCACTTTATGATGCCCCGCTCCCCTTAAAATATATTTCCTCTAACTCCTAGACTCATGCTCTCAGCTCCCTCGCCCCTCGGCAACAGGAACCTGGCACTCTCTCATCACCCAGCCCCAACCTCACACCTCAATTACACCAGGGAGGGCGAGGGGAGGATGTGGGCTCCCAGAAGAACAGACGTCTAAAACCTTCCCACGTTTGGAACAGTTCTTCTACTGTGGCAATACTCAGCCATCCACCAATGCAGAGGGGGTTTGAGATTTTCGTTGCTTGTTTTTGTTTTGTTTTCCTTCCATCATTATGAAAGAGTTTACTCTCAGTTTTCCCTACAAGATATGAGAGATCCCTACTCTAAAACACAGGAATACTAAGCTTAGCACATACACCTATGCCCCAGCATGTGTATATATGCATGTATCAAGTTTATATCTTAATACACAGCAAGAACTGATGTTATACTTTATAAAAAACAGTAACATACAATCCCGCTGTCCCTCTTACATAAAAATTATCTAATATTCTTCTTAAAATTAAGAATTTAATAAGTGTTCTTCAATAAAAGCAGAAGTGTTTAATATGATATGGGGAAAAAATCAACATAAACACTTCTCATACTACTTGTTTTGAGGTAGTTTATTTCCAAAACATATTTCCCAATGTTATAATCCTTTAAAGTGCTAATCTGCTTGGCTTCTACAGTAATCTACAAATGTGAAACAAATACACAATTCACAGAAAGGAAAAAAGTACGAGGGCTTAACCGACTGTACTCTCATTTTCCAAAGGGTAGAGGTGTGGGGCTCAGTCACAAAAGGCTTGTAAATTCCACTGGTTTAATGAACAGATAGTATCCCTAATTGTTACTGCTGTACTCCACAGCCTAGTGATTGCCAGGCCAATGCCAAAGTCCAGGTTCCACTTGAATGACATATGGCTTCAGTCAACCAGAGAGATGTTACAACACTGAACAATACAAGTAGACAGAACAAGAATACCTGGCGCCAAATTGGCCTTTGCAGAACCAGATTTGCTCCTGCACATCGCTGTCGTTGGAAGAGGTTGCATGTTGAGTGTGCATGTTCTGAAGACACTTTCCTGAGCCCCAACAAGCACCGCACCAGGGCTCTGGGTCTCGTAGGCTGGTGCAGTGCAAACAGGCTGCATGGACTCGGGAGTGGCAGGCACAAAGTCAAGCTTCAGTTCTGCCTGAACAGCTACAAGTTCTTTGTCAGACTGCATTACTTCTTTGCCCACCAGGTTTCTCATAAAACAGTATTATTACAATACTCCCTCCACCTCACTGAATGGCATGCTGACATGAAAAGTTCCTAAATGGTCAACCACTATGTAAACAATCACATGATAATAACATATATCCCACCAATAAAAACTTCCAGAAGTACATCTAGTCCAAGTGGTAGAACGGCAGTGTGGTAGACACTGGTCCATCTATTTGGCTACCCAGGCTATGAACACTTCTAGTATCTGAATAATTTCTCACTGACTGTGATAGGATGTGGTGATTTCAAGTAAGAAATACATATTTAGTCTTTGTCCTCATTTCTGGCACTGAGCTCCAAAAACCCTTGAAACCTCCTAAGTGTTGAGAACCTACATGGGTACTCAGTTGTTAAGTCGCGTCCAATTCTTTTGCAACCCTATGAGCTATAGCCCAGCAGGTTCTTCTGTCCATGGAATTTTCCAAGCAAGAATACTAGAGTGGGTTGCCATTTCATCCTCCAGGGTATCTTCCCGACCCAGGGATGGAACCTATGTCTCCTGCATTGGCAGATGGATTCTTTACCACTGCACCACCTGGGAAGCTAATTGAGAGCATAGGAGGTGTCTTTTGTTAGGGTTTTAAAAACTCACCTAAGGCTGGGGAATGGCTGCCAAGAGAACCAACCAAGAAATTGTAGGGTTGAACCTTTCAGTCCTACCCCTTGATTCCTAAGGAGGGGGACAGTGGCTGGAAGTTGCATCAGTCGCCAAGGATCAATGATTTAATCAATCATGCTTATGTAATGAAGCCTCCATAAAACTTGAAAGGACAGATTCGGAGAGCTCCCAGGTGGTTGAACATGCAGAGGTGCTGGGAGAATGGAGCACTCAAGACTGCGGGCAGCCCGCCCCTTCCCACTCACCTACTCACCTCTTCCATCTGGCTGTTGCTGAATTACATCTTTTACAACAAACCAGTAATCTAGTAACTAAAATGCTTCTCTGATTTCTGTGAGCCACTCTAGCAAATTAGCGGAACCCAAGGAAAGGGCTGCTGAAACTTCTGGATCTGTAATTTGGATCTGTGACTGTCATCTGAAGTAGGGGATGGGGGCTATACTGTTCCCGGGTAGTGGTAAAGAATCTGCCTGCCAATGCAGGGACGGCAGGACATGCGGGTTCAAACCCTGGGTTGGGAAGATCTCCTAAGGAGGAAATGGCAACCCACTCCAGTATTCTTGCCTGGGAAATTCCATGGGCAGAGGAGCCTGGTGGGCTACAGTCCATGGGCCTGCAAAGAGTCGGACTCAACTGAGCAAGTGAGTGTGCACGCACATCACACGTGCATGTTACCAAGCGACCAACAGGGGTGATGGTGGAGGACAAGCTGTGGTGCCATTTACTAAGGGACTGTGAATGCTGTCTGTTCTCATGATCCAGGCTTGTCATCATCCTCACAGTATGGTGGGGACCCATGTGCCTTCCCTTCTTGTGAGCCCAGTTTTTCAACTTTCCTGGCTATTCTGCGGCTTCCCACTAGCCTGCCAATATTTCCTTTTCCGGTTGGAATAGGCCAAACTGAGTTTTATTGCTTACAACCAAGAATTCTGGCTGACAGAAGCAATTTCTGAAACGGGAGAAAAGATAAGTAGCAAAACTAAAGAACTTCAAAATGTGTAGCATAGCACAGCAAAAAGAGAAGATGTTAACATGATATACAGCCGTCATGATACACATGATGATGGGTAGTCTCTTGATCAAGTCAAAAGCAGGAAAAGAACCAAGTCTTTCATAAGATTTTAGGCATCTAATCAAAAGTCAAGAATAAATGCAGTGATGTGAGAAGTTCCACATATAATGAGATTTCAGAGGCAGGCCTAATGTACTTGAAGATCACAGGTTCAGAAGTAGACACGTTCAATATAAATCAGTAATTTTAACATAGGGAAAGAAGTTTTAATTAACATAGAAATTGCCTAAATGTAGTTGGGGGCCAGTGAACAAGCAAGACTTTACTTGCAGAGAAAGTGACAACTAAAGCAAACAGGGAGGGGGGACGCAGAGTGGGTAACTTCAAACACAAAGAATAGTGGGAAACAAGCATGGTATATACTCCAACTACAAAACTTCAGTGCACTGATGTGTAGACACAAGGAGAGAGTGGGCTGGGAGAAGATAAGGTAGGAAAGTTCATAAGGGCCATGCCATCAGGCTGCTGCTGCTGCTGCTAAGTCGCGTCAGTCATGTCCGACTCTGTATGATCCCATAGATGGCAGCCCACCAAGCTTCCCCGTCCCTGGGATTCTCCAGGCAAGAACACTGGAGTGGGTTGCCATTTCCTTCGCCAATGCATAAAAGTGAAAAGTGAAAGTGAAGTTGCTCAGTCATGTCCGACTCTTCGAGACCCCATGGACTGCAGCCTACTAGGCTCCTCCGTCCACGGGGTTTTCCAGGCAAGAGTACTGGAGTGGGGTACCAATGCTTTCTCCTATGCCATTAGGCTACCAAGTTTATATTTTATATAAGACAGGACTTCACTAAAGAACTGTAAGTAGGAGAGCAATAGGTCAGATTTACATTTTATTATAGCAAGATTACTGTGAAGACTTGTGAAGATTACGTGTGAAGAAATAAATACACAACAATTGGTTCTTAACCATTCTGGGTTCATAGATACGTTGAGAATATTGTTGTTATTTAGTCACTAAGTCGTGACCGACTCTTTGCGACCCCATGAACTGCAGTACTTCAGGCTTCTCTGTCCACTATCTCCTGGAGTTTGCTATAATGACCAGAAAAATACACCTACACACATACATAAAAGTCTTAATACTTGATTCCAAAGAATCCACAGGCTTCCGAAGTCCATCTGTGAACATTCAGTGGTCCACGGACCTCAAAGTGAGGATGACTTGAAAGCAGGAGAAAGACAATTGGCTGAGAGGCAACAGCAACTGCCCACACCAGTGACGGCAAAGAACTCAACTCACGAAGAGAAAGAACAGAAAAGGTCTGAGTAATTTGCAGGAATTAGTGATCAGCTGGATGTGGGTTGTGAGGGAGGAATACCAAGCATGACTTTCAGACAGATGACTTCCATGAGTGAGCTGCACTGTGATTTTATAGCACAAATGATGGAATGGGGACAAGACAGCTCAGTGGGATACTCAGAACTGAGTTTTGAGAAATACATCCAGGTGGAGATGGCCGGCTGGCAATCAGAAACCAGTGTCTCAAACTGAGCAGGCCACAGTCCAGGGTAGAGTCATTGGACCAACACGGAACAGCAGAAGCTACAGGAGACATCTAGATGCGGCAGGGTCCGGAGGACACGAGGCAGGCCAGACTCCACAAGGGAAGCCAGAACTCAGCATGAGGTCCACAGAAGGGCTGAGGCTAGCAGGGTCAGACCACCACCATTATGCCACTTCATAAACAGAAACACATTAGTTTGTGCAAGTAATCTGTCTACATGGTCACATCAGTGCTACTGACTCCAAAAAATATATAAAAACCTTTAAATAACTCCATTTAGAGGCTTATAGATATAATAAGAAAATAACATTATCCAGAGATACAATTCTCAATCTCTGCAGAGCCCTGACCTCAAAAAGGATAGTGTGTGCAAACAAAAAACTTTAAGGATGATTTTTAAATAGCCATATAATTTGGAATACTCAAAAATACACTTCAGAAACACTGAAAATCTAGAAAGGAGTTTGCAACCTCCTTTCAGGAAAGCAATTCTTTCAACAGAAGTATTTAGCATGTTATATAAACATGTTATTCAGAGAAACATACAACATAGGGGATTTTCATCACATTTACTGTATTTGTTAGCCAAAATGTAGCACGCTTGTAATCACCAACAGAGCTGCAGTAAAACCTCTATAACGTTAAACAACAACAAAATGTGGCAGTAAGCCATCCTTCTATTAAGAAAAAGAAAACATTCTCAATAAGTACAGCTTTCTTTGTGACTTTTTTTCCCTAAGGAACTCATTTTAAACAATAGCTTACTGGCAAAAGCATGATATCATTTAAATTTGGACAAAGTCTGGCATCTTCACTTTGTGAGAAGAATTTGGCAGAAGAAAAACTATAGTAATTTTAGGGTTTTCATTATTCTCACACTAAAATGCAGAGTATGAAATAGAAATAACAAAAACATTAATCCAGAATATAGTTCTGAATGGTCATGCGTCTCTATTACTTGACTCAGCTTTTATCACTGAGAATTACAAACATTATCAATTTTGAATAAATGGCAAATGGTTCTATACTTTCCTAGGGAATAAAGTCACCAACAGGAAAGATGGGCACACATATGAAGAAAGTTTATAGTACTTAATTAATAATTTCTAACATTCTGAAATCTGATCATGTAGTACCATCATTTCCTAAAACACTGAAGAATGTTTTCCTTCTACATAATGGATTTTCTGCTACATAACATACTGAAGTGCAATGGTACTTAAGTCAATGTAAAGAAGGAAAGAGGGAACAATGAATAAAATGCTTATCAGTCTCAAATATTAATCTAGATACCACTAGATCCATATATTCAAAGAAGTAATTTAAAGACAGTCTTTTAAAGTACCTGGTAAATTTTAGCAACTATTAATAAGATATCATATGTCAACTATTCAACTGATTATGAACTACACGCAGGCTATTCTACTTTATGCCACAGCAATTAAGTCAAGGTATGGCTCCTTCTGCTCTTAAAGATCCCAAGCAGAAAAGACCAGTACTCAAAGTATCCTATGTCAAGATGCACCTATGACCATGATGAAACACACTTAAGACACATTCTGGAAGTGAAGACATGCTCCACAAAGGAGAAAGGAACTGACTTAGAGGAATGGTCCACATCTCAGCAGACAGAGGTAAAGAGGTAAAGATAACAAAACTTCCATATAAAAAAATAATGGCAAAATAAAAAGCGTGAGGCATATTTAAGAAGGCAGAGCCTGTGTGAGAAGGATAACGAAAGACAAAGACAGAAGAAGATGGAGGGGATGGGCTAGTACAGAGGTCATGTCCACGGAATAATTCTCAAAGGATAATCTAACAAGTGACAGGAGTGAAAGATGGAATTCCAGTCTGAAGGTCTACTATATACTATGTGCTGGACCTATATGCTAGACCTTAGGCCATGTTGCTTCACTTTCTCAATAACTTGATGAGGTAGAGAGCATCATCCTCACTTTATAGATGAGGAGACCAAGGCTATGCAGGTGAGTGATTTCCACATCACATACCTAAAAAGTGAACAAGCCAGACTAGGAATCTAGAATACCTAGGGCCAAGGCCCCTCTTTTAACACATAGTTAACCAATACAGGAAATCAGGGCAAAATCAAATATGTCTCTGGCACTGCCCCGGGGACTGAGGATACCATGGTTTTGTTAAGAGAAATAGAGAAGCCAATGGAGGAAGAGCAATTTCTGAGGCAGCTTGATAAACTCGTTAGCAGGCAGCTGAAAAGGCAAGCCTGGAGCTGGGAGCAGGTTAGGGATAGGAGTCATGGCCTCAAGAAGAAGACAGACGAAGCTAAGTGGGGCCTGAGACCATCAAGAGAGGGGCTATAAAGAGATGAGAGGATGGATGACCAGGCTTATCCTTCAGGATACAATCAGGCAAAACATGTAAATTAGGAAAAACTCTTAAAGTGCTTAAGATATTGAAACAGTGTCCAAGACTCCACTGCATCGCCTACATAATTTGCATTGTATATCATAGCTGTAATCTACAAACTAACTGTGAGGAAACAGACTCTACCAAAGCACATGGTTTATAGATTTCAAGTATATGATTATAGATCTTCAATGACATGTATTCATATTTTCACCTAACCTGGGAAATGCTGTTCTCTCTTTCAAAAATCAGTGTCTAAACTTCACAGCAAAATTCACAAAAATATGCATGTCTAAATTTAAGTTTAAAGCAATAAAAATAGACTCACATTAGTTGCCTTCTTCTCGAAGTGTAATTTCTTCACAAGAAGGATGTTTTCTAAGAGAAAAGAAACTACTTACCTTGAACTTATATATCAGTGTCATGAGTTGAACTATTATACAAGTGGCCTAACCCAGAACTGACTAATCATTAACCTACTAATGACTAACCTAACTAACTAATCATTAAGTTAGTTTTACATGAATACCAAAATCTGTGCCCCAATCCCATTTATTCAACACACTTTCCCCAAAGACCTATTTGTAAGGCACTGTATGAGGTGACAGGAACAAAAACAAGAAAAGTCACACTCCCTGGTTTCTGATAGAGATAAAGAAAATTTCAATAGCATTTTCCACAGAAATAGAAAAAAACTATCCTAAACTTTATATGCAACAACAAAACACCCCCAAACAGCCAAAGCAAACTTGAGAAAGAAGAACAAAGCTGGTAGCATCATACTTCCTGGTTTCAAACTATAATACAAAGCTACAGTAAACAAGACAGCACGATATTGGCATAAAAACAGGCACATAACAGGGGAACAGAATATAAAACCCAGAAATAAGATCATGTTCATTGTCACTTAATTTTTGACATCAATGTCATGAACACACAATGGAGAAAAGATAGCTTCTTCAGCAATGGTGTTGGGCAAAGTGGATAGCCATGTGTAAAAAATGAAAGTGGTTCTGTATCTTACATCAAACACATGAAAACTAGAAGAAAACAAAGGGGGGGGGAAGCTCCCTAACACTGGTTTTGACAATGATTTCTCAGATAAGACACCAAAAGCAAAGCCAACAAAGTGGGTGACATCAAACTAAAGGACTTCTGCAGAGCAAAGAAAACAAACTGGAAAGACAGAATGAGAGAAAATATTGGCAAACCATGTATTTGATAGGGGGTTTATACAAAAGATGCAAAGGTCTCATTCAACTCAAAAGCAAAAAAGCAAATAATCCAATTTTTTTTAAATGCAAAGTACCTAATCAACATTTTCCCAAAGAAGACATACAAATGGCCAATATGTAGATGAAAAAGTGCTCAACATCACCAATCCCTGAAGGTACAATGGATAAGAATCTGCCTGCCAATGCAGGCGACAGGGGTTCAATCCCTGGTCTGAAAAGATTCCACATGGCACACAGCAAGTAAGCCGATGTACCACAACTACTGAGTCTGTATGCTGCAACTACTTGCCTACTTGCTGTTCTCTTGCCTAGAATCTGTGCTACACGATAAGCGAAGCCACCACAATGAGACACCCATGAACTGCAAGGAAGAGTAGCCCCTGCTTGCTGCACTAAGAAAGCCCAGTGCAGCAATGAAGACCAAGAACCAAAACAAACAAAAAAAAAACTTACTGAGATTAAGTACTAAAATCCTTTCAAACATGATTGGATATCCAAAGGTCCTAGGTATCACAGTATCACAAACAAGAATGAAGATCACAAACATAAAACAGGTTCAGACTTATTCTGGTTGTTTGTAAGATGTTATTAGGGAATTTTTGAATAGAGAATCATCCCTAAATATTGTTGGAAGAAAGTGATGTTTAGTAAAATATTCTAACTCTGATTGGGTCTAGAGTCCAAAGTGACATACTTTTCTAAACTATTTCAACATATGTAAAATGCCCAAATGTAATATACTTAGTAGCTCTTCTCCAATTTATGACGATATACACTACCATTGTAAGTACTGCTTAAAAAGTATTTGCTTTTCCTGGCAAAACCTAGAACCCAGTTTGCCATCACAACATTTAAGTTACCACACACAGTCTTTGACAAGATTTCGTTCAAAGCAAGCTCTTCAACACAGAGCCACTAAAGCACAATAAACCCTTTAAACAACACATAGATAAAAAGACAATGAGTAAAATTTCAACCTAGATAATTGGTTGGACAGCAAATATATTTGCTCCATGTTATATCCTAAGCCCTGAAGTTAGGACATTTCCAGATGTCCTTGGCCTCTGGCACCAGCTGGATGCACTGCATCCAGGGTCAAGCAGGGTCTAGCTATAAACAGCCATCAGAATGCCAGCTTGGAAGTCCCTGCCAGAGCCCTGTCTCTTAACACAAGCCAGGAGTGGGGCTCAGAACGGGGACTTGCTATCGCATAATGTAGCTGGGAGAAAGAAAGGAGGCTTACTGAAATTTCCAGTGAAACAGGGAGCTCTGTCCAGCCTCTCCCATTATCACCCATCAGAATGCAGGATGCCCATCTCCACTTACAAACCAGGACCAGGAGGAGGCATTTCAGTCACTAGCTTTTCAGCTTCTTCAGACACTGTAATCCAGGGCGTTACAGAGCTAGGACTGTCTGGAATGAAGAAGGTAAGTAGGAGTGACAGGAGAAGCAGAGTCCAGACCCAACCAGACCAGCTGGATGACTGGAAAACACAGACAACAACCTGACTGGCTGCCCTCCTGCAGTCCCACTCCCACTGGTCTCTGGTGTGTAGTGAACATTCGCCAGGGAAATCAGTAATATCTGTAATTGTCCACTGCACTATTTTGTTGCAATGAATATTGGAAAAGATATTTAAACATGCATTTTCAACAGATGTCTAAAGTTAAGTATGATTTTACTACTGGTTCTCAGAACCAATTTTCCCCCATAGGAATGTACCACTCTTCTTTTAAATTTTTTTGAAGAATCTCAGCGGGCACATAAAAGTTGATATAAAGAAATCCACTTTATAGTTCACTCTAGACAAATCTATCTCTTTACATATTATCTGACTCTTGGTAGCTGGCTTCCTCTTGCATGCCTGCAAGTCTACTAAACTAGTGTGAAGAAAAACAGCATAAAATTAGATCTTTATATGCCCCAATCCCTTAGATAGAGTAGTTAATATACATCACTTCCCTTCTTTAATTCCCTATTTTCAGATAAATCAAATTCGTACAGAGTAACAGCTTAAAATTAATTTGAGTATAAAATTTCATTAATATTTATAGGACAGTTGTGTTCCTCAATGTTTATCTTCTCATAACAGAGATTTTTTTTCACCCAAAAATGGAGATACAAATTTCAAATAAATACTATTATTCATTTTTTATAGCCAGATGCTGAGGCAATGGAAGATGAATGAACTGCACCAAAGAAAGAAGGTGATTCTAAGACACAAAAGGTATTCTTTTAGTCTTGTCTTTATAAGAATTATCACCCAGGAAAAAAGCTAAAATTATCACACCTGAGAATGCAGTCACTCTGAAACAAATCTGAATATGAATTTCCAAATCTTCAAATCCTTCTTGAAAAAAATATATATACAGTATATACACTACATCAATTAAAATGAAATTGAAAATCTCAATTGGTAAATTGATAATTTAATACAAAGAGAAAAGACTAAATTTATTGTTTAAATCAGAAGTTTTATAAACCATCATGTCTCTCCCTCAATCAGTTAAAATTAGATACCTCAAGTAAAATTTGCTATCTGAAAAATCGCTAATCTTCACTAGTCTCTCATCTCTTTTATGATTTCTGCTAAAGTCCTCTTCAAAAATCTTTCAATTTCACATCAATAAAACAGAAAATACCATATTTAATAACTGAAATTAAAAGTTGTCTCTAAATTCTATTTCTAAAGAGACATCAACTTACTGCCCCGAATGGTTTGGGATGGGAATATTTATTATTTTGTTTTGTCTTGAAGCTTTTCCGCATTTACGTTTTCTAAAGTCATTTCTTCATCATATTAGGTTTAGCGCCTTAATATTTATCCTAACATTATAAGGATAGAAGAGTAGCACCCAGCTATATCAGTGATAAACACTAAACTCAATTTCCTCCACAGAAGGAGGAGAGGGGTTGAGTAGGCTTTTTTTTCAACGTTACAATTTACCCAAATAGCCCAACAAATTAAATAAAGCCCACGAGGAAAACGGACCCAAAGTGATAAACCAGGCACTCATTCACGGCCTGGTGCCCGCACATCCGTGCCCTGGGGACAAGCGGCTTCTCCCGCGTGGGGACAGAGCGCCGAAAGGCCCGTCATCCCCACAGCGCCGCGGGGACGCGACTGGACCGAGGGCGCCTCAGCGAGCCTCACAGAGCCTCGGAGCAGCCTCGGCGGCCACGCTCCAAGAGAAAGCCAGCACGCGGGTCGGACATCAAGCTCTGAAACCAACATTTGGGCTTTTCCCCTTTGTGCTTTTCCCAAAGCTCATGTGCGCTACAGAGGAGCTGTACTTGGCCTGAAACGCGCAGAGCGCGGTGGGGAGGCGGGGGCCCCGAGCGTGGAGCCGCGCGGCCTCGGAGAGGAAACGTCCCCCGATCAGTGCGGCCTCTGGTTCTCCCTCAAAGGCCGGGCCTGAGACGCCCGAAGTCAGCCTAAAGGAAAGGTATGAAGCACCCCAGAGCAGTGTTCTCAGCCTTCACCACGACATACCTTCAGTCACTTTCTACACAGAACCGAACTGACTGAAAACGTTACTGCTGATACAGCGTCTGGTAACTCTTCAGCACATTCGGTCACAGAATCCACTATTCCACCGAAAAGGCTGACGGGCCTTCCTCGGGGAGCTGAGTTCCCGCCTCCTGCTCCACGCGGGGAGGAGACGGGGACACCGGGGGGTCCCGGCGGCCGCGCCCCAACGCCGGGTCCACACGCGGCCGGGTGAGGCGGCCCCCAGGCCGGGCCGGCTGGTCAGCACCGGCCGGCCTCCCAGCCCCTGACAGCGCACTGCGCGCTCCACGACCTCCCAGGACAGCACCTCGGACAGCCCGAACACCTGCATTTTAATAACCAGCGAGAAAACCTCCTCTGTTACTCTGTAGTAGGTCCACAAGCGTCCCCTGCACACCTTCTGCTGGCCGTCAAGGATGGACGCTGGCCACGGGAGGCCGCAGAAAGAGAGACCCCAGGACAGTCTACACCTGGAGCTACAGACAGCGCGGCTGTCAGGCGCCAGGGAGCATGTGCAAGACGCCGGCCACGCCCCTTCTCGGGCCAGCTATAGCTCGAAGCCAGGAAGACATGGCAACAGTGCCAGGATGGATTATTTGTACACGCACACACCCCTGCTTAGTGTGTCCACACGTGCTTTTAAAGGAAAATATTTCCGAAACAAGTATCACGACAGCAAGTGAGCTCTGTGCCAAGCCATGTTGAGGGGGGAATTCGTGTACACAGAAAGACCATGGTCACAAGTCATTTTCGGATGTCTGTATAGAAAATAAAATGCACGAAATCACATTTAAATGAAGTGACTTCTATGATGCTTGCAAAATCGACTGCATTTAACTTGCAAATAATATAAACCACTCAAAAGAGATCACAGAGTGTAGACAGTTCTTGTAGCTGTTAATTACATTTTAATGTCTGTGACAATTCTGTTTATGTATTGGACAGCCTGTAACCCACAGTTATGTACATATTCACATAAATTACAAAGATATTTATAAGGTAGCACACTTGGGTCAGACCTACAAATTAAATGTACATATTTATAACCTAAAGAGAGATTCTGCGTAAACATGGCAGATTCAACACACATCTACTATCGCCCTCTCCTAAAAGCAAAACCGACAGTGCAGTTTGCTTTTCATTTGTCTGTTTTTATAAAACAAACTCACAAGAATAGGAACAAAAACAGCAACAAAATTGTGAACGCAAAAACAGATGGACACGTACATAGCGACTAACTTAGCCAACACAGTTTGACAATGTAGAATCTTCACAAGACTTAGAAACTGGTGGTATCAGATATCTCTGAGAGCAAAGAGGTGGTGTGCTGGGGGATAGGGGTGGGGGTGGGGAAGGTTAGTGAGCTGGTGCCTAAAACCAGGAGCAAGAATTAAAAGTTGATTAAGACCTCTCCCAATAAGCACAGCACCTCTCTCAACCTAGCAGAAGTTCAGAGAACTCCCAGAAGAGGAGAAAGAGCGGTTCCAGACCAGTGCGAGAGCAGTACTACAAGAATATCTACTGAATGTTGAGATACCCTCATACAACCTTGCCAAACAGTACTCTCCCCTTGGTGAATGAGACCAGCCCAAAAGGAAAGATCTAACTATGTTCTGGAGTAGGGGTATCCCCAATTCTCTTCAACAGCCCACCCAGGTACCCCACAGTAGAACCTACGGTCAGCCAAGGCACTCAGACGACCAAGGATTACTGACAGCTGAGGAAAGTCTTCAACATGAAATAGAGGACAAAAGAAAGAAAGAAAAAAAAAGACAAGCCAGAAGACAATGAAATGATGTAAAACAGAATACAGTCATTAATATTTCAAAGAAATAAAAGAAAATGATCTACCCCGAAACAAGAACAGGACTCTATTAAAACAACAAAGAATTTTAAAAAATGACAGGAAAAAAAATGGGAAAGAGGAGGAAAAGGGGAGAAAGGAAGGGAGGGATTTTGAGAGGACTAGAGAGAGCCTTGGAAATTAAAAACATAAAGGAATGAAGAACTCTTCCAGAAATGGAAACAAAATGACAGAGAAAATAGTAGAAAAGATAAGAAAGTAACAAATCTAGTAAGTCCAATATCAGATGAAAAAAGTTATAGAAAGGGAGAAGAGTAAAAATGAGGGCAAGGGAGATCAAAGAAATTAATTCGATTTTCCATGATTGAAGGCGCGCACAGGGCAGTGGATAAAAAGGGACCCGGATGAAACTGAAGGACACTGGAGGGGGAAAGGCCTCAGTGACGCTAGGCAGTAGAGAGTTATCTAGAGGTCAGGAAGCAGGAAGAATGGCCTGAGACTTCAGAACCACAGCACTGGGAGCTAAATGACAGGCAAGTAACTGTTTCAAAATTCTGAAGGAAGATGATTTCCAGAATTCTATTCCCAGTCAATCTTTAAGTCATTAGTTCAGTTCAGTCCAGTCACTCAGTCGAGTCCAACTCTTTGCAACCCCATAGACTGCAGCACGCTAGGCTTCCCTGTCCATCACCAACTCCCGGAGCTTACTCAAACTCATGTCCATTGAGTCAGTGATGCCATCCAACCATCTCATCCTCTGTCGTCCCCTTCTCCCACCTTCAATCTTTCCCAGCATCAAGGTCTTTTCTAGTGAGTCAGTTCTTCCCATCAGATGGCCAAAGTATTGGAGTTTCAGCTTCAGCATCAGTCCTTCCAATGAATATTCAGGACTGATTTCCTTTAGGATGGATTGGTTGGATCTCCCTGCAGTCCAACGGACTCTCAAGAGTTTTCTCCAACACCACAGTTCAAAAGCATCAATTCTTTGGCACTCGGCTTTCTTTACAGTCCAACTCTCACATCCATACGTGACTACTGGAAAAAACCTTAGTTTTGACTAGACGGACCTTTTTGGCAGAGTTATGTCTCTGCTTTTTAATATGTTTAATATGTTTTTAACATGTTGTCTAATATGTTTTTAATATGTTGTCTTTAAGTCATGTGTGAGGGTAAAATAAAGACATTTTTCATAATTCAAGATCTTAACATTTTATTTCCTTGCACCATTCTTGAGAAAGCTACTAGAGGATGGGCTTCATCAGAACAAGAAACATGCAGGATCTAGGAAGCCAAAGATCCAGAGGGGTGAAGGGAAACTCCAAGATGAAAGTAAAGGGACATCCTGGATTACAGGTGTACATGAGACACAGACGGGACCTGAGAGACTGGAGTAAGGTAGAGGTTCTAGTAGAGATATCTCTAGAAGATAAAATGGATAATGTATCTGTTGGATCTGAATATCTTACAACAAAAGATGGACAGTTATAACTGATAAAAAATTTTAAATGGAGTTATAAGTATATGCAGATAATTCTAGAAAAATCAATTATTAACTCCAAGAAAAAGAACTGTGTAGAAAAGGATAACAGTAGTCTACTACATGGCTCTTCGCTGCAGTTCCCCAAGCTCAGTAACATAAACACAACAGTGATCAAATCAAAATCATAACACAGCTATTTTGGGAGGATGAGCTGATATGAAGGACTCACGCTTGTGGTGAGGACAGGGTAAGAAAAAGAGAATGAAATTGTCATCTTCCAGAAGAAATCAACAGATAAATCTTAAAACTGAAAGTAGGAATTCAAGTATGTTATTCAAAAATATGGAGGCATCCTGGAAGAATCATCTAGCAGAATTCAAAGTGGCTGCCTCTGGGGAAGGCAAGTGGGGGCAGGGAGGCAGTGACTACTGTTTTTGATGGCCAGTCTGGTAGAACCACCGACTTTGTAAACCATTTACACCTATAACCTTGATACGAATAAAAACTTTTTAAAAACTAGGCTAAAAGAAAAAAGACACAAGCGGAAAAGATGTACAGTATCATATACCAAACAAATTTAAAAGCCATCCTTTCTATATTACCATCACTTAGAAGCAAGCTAAAAGCCCAGGGGAGGCGTTGAGGGTATACTCAGTGCTCAAAGCACAACTTCTGAAAGACAAGATAACAATTTGTCAGAGAGCGTCCTCTCCTTATCTCCCTCAGAGGGCTGCAAGATTATTAATCTTCAGAACACAAAGAAGTGGAAAACTACAATTCCCAGTATACCCTGCAGCCCATTCAATTACTTTAAGTACATGAGGCTTTGCTATGAGGGAGAAGATTAATTTTAAGAAAATATAGAACTAGTTCTCACAGGCCGTTTCTAGCCAATTGTGTTCTACAGACATAATTTTTCCATTCTCTACTTGAATAAAAAAAGGATAGAAAATAAATCATCTGTTGGGGTTGAACATTATTTTTTAGTTACTTCAAAGAAAAATTCAAGATGATGGCACTGAAAGTCTAGAAACACAGAAGTTTCGAGCAGAAAGAAACTAAGAAGTCGAAGAATCTCTTCTCCCCTCTTCAAGCTCCGTGTACCCAGTTGTTCAGTTGAAGAGTTCAGGGCTCAGAGAGGTTCAGTGCCCAACCAACATGCTTGGAAAATGCAGAATCATATCAAAATGATTCACTTATCCATTCAACAATTTAAAATATATTTTTGGTAATTACTATATGTAATTCAATCACAGAACGGGGATAATCACAAACCCAGGTTCCACTTCCTGTTTTATATTTTTGTTAAGTCACGTAATATTTTAATTGATTCAACTTTCCCATCTGTAAAATAAACATACTGTATTTCACATTCTGTATTTCACAGGAAAGTTTATGAAAATAGAGTGAATATGTTTGAGATTCTAAAAGGAAAAAAGATACAAAACACTCTATACCCTCACTTATACACAACTAACACACTCATCTCAAACTCATTATATCCAAAATCAAACTCCTCCTTCTCCTCAAAACCTGTCTCTCCTTCTGTATTCAGGCTCTGGGTTAACGGTCCCCAGATCTTCTCTTCCACTCAAACCAGGGAATCTGGAATCATCTAACACCCTCCTCTCCCATCCTGCACCTTCATACCACAATATAATCAATCTTTACGCCCTACCTAGCTTACCTTCCATATAGATTTTGTCTCAGTCTCTTCAAGCCCTAACAGTAATACCATAAACCAGGGGGCTTATAAACAACAGAAAGTTATTACTTAGTTCTGCAGGTGGGGAAATACAAGGCACCCGCAGATTTGATATCTGGTGAGAGCCCACTTCCTGATTTATAGAGAGAGAGTCGTCTTCCCACTGTGTCCTCATTGACAGAAGAACGTACTAGAGAACACTCTGGGATCTTTTTTATAAGGGCACTAACCCCAATTCATGAGGGCTCTACCCTCATGACCAAATTACCTCCCAAAGCTGCCACCTCTTAAAATCATCACAATGATTTCAAGATATGAATTATGGGGAGACAAAAATACTCAGTCCCACCCCCTTCCTTTTTATCCTCACATCCATTAGGACCTCAGTTTATTGTGGTCTTTTGTGTAGCTAAACTCAGAACAGATCATTCCCTATCTCCAGGTTTTTTTCCCTTTAAATCCTTCTTCCCCACCAAGCAGCAGACAGAAAATGACCTACCTAAAATGCTAATTTCAAAGAGCCACCCCCTCCTCCTCCTTAGAACTAGAAAGGCTCCACACTGCTTTACAGGATCAAGTAAAGCTCCCCAACTTGGCATTAAGAGTTCTCCATGACTAGCCCACCTCCAGTATCATCCAAAGCAAGGGACCAGCAAGCAGCTATGCAGAGGTCCCGGTAACAAGCAAGACTGGCTGGCACCGCACAGCACTCCCCACCGCACCTGTATGCTATTCTTTCTGTCAGAGACACAAGTCCTACATTTTTCTTTTTAAATGGTTCTTATTCATCTTACAAAACTTGGCTCATCATCTGATCAGAATCACCACCTTCCAAGATTACAGGCTCATCAAGGTTGGAAAGTAATTTAGTCACCACTTCCCACTGCCAGGGTCCAGCACCCAGGTGGACACACAGGAGGCCAGCAACAGCATGCCAACTCAAGGAACAGTCTACATTCACTGCCCCCTTCTTCATTCACTCCTCAAACAACTGCAATTAAGTTTTCCTAAAAATCACAGAGGAAAAAATTTCTAGCCACTTCGTAATCCCTGTTTCTTCTTGACCCTTCTCAGCATGGGGCATTGCTGGCCACTACGTTCTCCTTTGTAAGGGACACTCGTCTCTTTCACAACACTGATACTCCTCTCGCCGCCCTGTCTTCTTTGCTGTACTTTGTCTCCTCTTAGCCACTCACCCCTTAAGTGCTAGGGTTCCCCTGGTTTATCCCCAGTCCCCTTTCCTTTTATTCCTTCAGCAAGGCAGCTCCTTTCCTATGGCTTCTACAATGGACCTACAATAGAGATTCTCAAGCAGTTACACAGGGTCTAGGACCCACTCTAGATCAATTAAAACAAACTCTCTGGGGGAAGGATTCACCGTGGACACTTGTTAAAAGCCCCCACTTGATTCTAAAAGAATGCCAGGGCTCTGAAGCACTGAGCCACACACTGACTTAAAAATAGAACCTCAAATTTTCTCAACATCCACAATCCCCAGACCCATATTTCCAACTGCCCACAGAACACTCCAGTTTCCTGCAGACTCCTTGCATAAAACTAAAGTCAATACCTCCCCTCAGATCAGCTCCTTCTCCTAGATTTCTTTATTCCTATACTGACATCTACACAGGCGCCCAAGTTACAAGACTTGAAGAACCATCTTAAAACCTTTCCCTTGCCTCATCTGATACTCAGTTACTAAGATCCATGAGTTCAACTATTAAAATACACCTTAGGCAGCCACTACCCCTCAAGGCCTAAGTAGGGTAACTTCCTTGTTATTCACCCTTCTTCCAGGTTCCCAGTTCACTCTACTCTCCACACCACCACCAATCATCTTTCTAGACACAGACTTCATACTTACTCCCCAGGTAAAACTTCCTACAAAAAGAGAAAGCTCTCCTATTTAGATATGGTAATGCTCAAATTCCTTGGAGCGGTGTATAAGACCACTCACATTCATAGCCTTTCTGTAATCTACTTTCCCATTCCAGACTTCCTGACACATTCTCCAGCATCTTTAGCCCTGAGAGAATCAGATTACTCTTCATCAACATACCAGTCAAGTTTAGGATTTAAAACATTTCCACTGTCAAGAATATGAAACACATACATACACACACACCTGTTGTTCTCACTAAGTCTAGTTCAAATGCTACCTTCCTTTCCTGTAAAGACTTCATACTCTAGCTTTCATAGAATCAATATCTCCCTCACCTGTGATCCCCACAGCTCTTTTTATCAACCTCTATTATACTAATTACCACACTACGTGAGGTTGTTGACAGACCTGCTCAAAGGCTCTTCAACTGTTCTATAAGGGCCTAGAATGCATATCTTTTTCAAAACCAAGTTTTTGTTATATTAGAGAAAGTATACAATGCTGGTTGCACAAAAGGCAAATACCTTGGCACAAAAGGGGTGCTTAAATAGACCAAAGGCTTTTTCCTAAAGAGACTCAGGTTATCATAGTCTAGAAACAAAGTAGCAGGGAAAAAAAAGACTTCTGTTTTAAGTTCTCTGTTCTCACCGTGAGAAATATAGAATGCTGTCCCTCAAAAATCAATTATTGACATCTTAACTAAATATCTTTTGTGGGAGTTACTGAAGGCTCCATTAAACGGAAGTTAAAACTATCATTTTGCCAACTGAAGACTGAAATTCTTTTTTTCCCATGCAATAATTCCCAAGAAAATGAAAGGGTAAAACTATTGTCTTCATCGTGGTATAGACGTTAGATAATTAACTTACAGGAAGAACAAAATTTACAGCTCTGGACTACAGTGATCCTATCACTTTTTCTTACCACTTTTTTATTGGCATAAATCCCACTTTTTTTTAATGGTCTTCTTGTTCCTGACTATTAGAAATTATTGGCAGTTTACACTAACAGGCTTCCGTCTTATTTCACTTCCAAATCCTATTGTGGCTGTTCATTCCAATGAAAACCAAAATCAATCAATTTTTAAAAGATTAAAAAAAGGGACATTAAAAAATAAATTATGCAAGCAATCTAAAATCCTTCCAATATTATCTATAACAAGATTATAAAGTTAAATCATTAAATCTATTCTATACTAACTTTAGAAAATGAAATTTGAGAATACAGCATTAAAAATTGTTAAGAAAGTAAAGTCTGCCTAAGAAAATGTATTCATAAATAGAAATGTTTCTATTCATATTCATCTCACTTATACAATGGACTTAGTCACTAACTTACTGAGCAGAGAGGTTAAATTCTGAATCCTTTTATGGTTTATCAGATTCTCAAACTTGCGTCAGTACCATGTTAAAAAAGTCTTTCCTGGTGCCCCCCACCCTTTAAAAACTAGAATAAGACCACATGGCTAAAACAACTCCTGCTGCATGCAATTATATAACTAGACAAGAAGGGTGCGAAAGTTTGAATGAAAATATTAGAAGTGACAGCTTACCACCTTAGTCTTTCTGTGCCCTCTCCAAACTGCAGGGAGCAGATGGTAATTTTCAAGCACATTTAGACCAGGCTTGGAAGGACGACTCTGTGATAAAGAAATAACTGCACATGCAAAAAAACCACATGTTTTGCAACCTACAGTTTTTTAATCTAGAAAAACTTTAGTCCCGGTTAACACAAACGGAAAAGCTGCCATACACATGGTTCCATATAAAACACTGGTGTATAAATTATAAAAAGTAAAGTTCCAACAGTTTCTTTTTCACATTTGCACTACAACATGACAGTTAAACACTGGAATGTTTAAGAAAAAACAATCGAAAAACTAAAATCTAAATATTATTTAAGTTACCAAAGAATACTACCTCTGAATCTGCTTGTGGCCAGTGGGTGGCAATGCCAATGGCATCAACACAGGTGCTGCTCTCCAGCACATCCTCACATCAGGTTTAAGGCCAAAGGTTTAAAAGGATAACAGAGAAGGAATAAAGTAGACATTGCTGATTCATTTATATTTCAAATGGAAAACTGACTACTGTGTTGATAAGAACAGAAAGGAACAGAAAGCTATTTGCCTCTTTTTCTCTCCAAACCAAAGTAAAAAAAGAAACATGAAAATGAAAGCCCTCTCGGAACAGGTGACCAGCACCTTGCTCATGACTCCTCAGCCCCTCTCTCACTCTCAGGTCCACCTCCAATTTCCATTTCAACTAGAAATTTCAGGAAAAAAGCCGTCCCTCACACTGAGCCCAGGGATGCAAACAAGTCACGGAGCTGGCGAGCAGGAGAGCTTGGCGGAACCCCCACGCCAGAAGTCTGGACCCAGGCCACGGCCGCACCAGGGCCTCTCCTTCCATCCACTGGGCCACCTGTCCTTTAATTTCAAGTGGCTTATGCCTGGCATTTCAGCTTCAAAGGGGCTACAAACTGCCTCTGTGTGGGGAGGATACGGTTCGGACATTCTCCTCAATGTGAGTAGCAGGAACAGAACACACTTTTGTTATCAGAAAACCTAGGTTCACCTTTTGACACTTCAAAATTGTATAATCCTGGGAATGTTACTTATCCTAAACTTCAATTTCCTCATCTGAGAATGGTAATACTCTAGATACTATTTAACAGAGCCATGATGAAATTCAAGTGAGATTACTGGTTGAAAAGCACTTAACAAACTGTACAAATCTTACTAAGTTGATGTTCTAGTTATTGTGATTCTTTTCCATGGCGGGAAAGAGTTTTCCTCAATCACAGCTGTCACTGCAGGACACCCATAAGTTTAACATACGCCTTTCTGAGCCATTACAACCATAGAATAAACTAGCGAAGTCAGAGGCCCCATCCTAACCTTACATCACCAGCGCTTCAGCGTCAATCTCTCAACTGCTCAGTGTAGATAACACATCAATCATTTTTCTCGTTTTTCCCCCCAGTGTCTTCCCTTTACATTTTATGCCACAGTTTCAACAAAATGATTGATACGCAAAGCAATGTATTTTTAAACAATGTGGTTTACTAGACCTAAGCATTTTAAAAGCTGACATTTATTTTCACACGTGTGACAATACACATACAAAGAGAAACACATACGTACATACAATGCAACAAACGGGCTATGGTGTGTGTGCATACATATATGTACATGTGTTATGTGTACATATATGTACATGTGTGCGCACACATATAAGTGTATATGTGTACATACCAGAGTCCCTTATAGCCATACATGTTCGAGTGTGTGTAAATGTGTGTATGTGTCTATATACATACATATGGGCTATGATATATGTGTGTTCATATAACATACACACATGTATGGCTATAAGAGGCTGAGTCACATATGATTATCCAGTCTACAAACAAAAGCTGGTTTGTGATGCTGAGGAAGCTGCATGGCTTAGTGGTCAAGAGTCTAGAGCAGCACTGACCGGAATGAATTCCAGCTTCTTCACTATAGGTACTGGGGAAAGTTACTTACTAATCTCTCCAGGCCTCAAGTTTCATCATCTATAAAACGAGACAGTATATACCTCACAGAATTGCTATGAAGTTGAATGGTTATGTTAAATGCTAAATACAGCATATGGCACACACTGGGGGATTTTAAGTGTTTATATTAACATTATTCAATGTGTCCTAAAAAGTGTAGTTACATGATCATCATATACACATGTACATATGGTTCTATGCATTCAGGTGACCTTTAAACAACATGAGGTTGGGGCACTAAAAATCCATGTATAACTTTACAGTCAGCCTCTGACCCTGCAGTTCTGCATCCAAAGATGCAAGCAACTATGAAGCATGTAGCACTCTAGTGCATATTTAGTAAAAAAAAAAAAAAAAAAAAATCTGCATATAAATGGACCTGGGATTTCATATCCATGCTGTTCAAGGGTCAATTATATTGAATGTATTTGTTGAAGCATACACACCTTTCCATATGGTATCTGCAATAAGTTCATTTCAGTTAACATTAGATTAATGCATACTGAATGTTTATCCTATACTGAACACTGTTTTAAAAACTCAATAGTATGTTTAAACTCGAACATGTTTAAACCTCATAACAGCCCTACAAAGAAACTGAGGTGCAGAATGACTCTACAACCCATTGTCTTATCAACTATTGGCCACCAGTTTACATGAACACAGTTAAAATTTCAGTATATGAAAACAGTAGATTATATAATCAAAATTTTTCCTTATGAATTTGATAACAGAAAAATCACTATAGTCTATACTGTCATAGTGGTATTTTCAACAATTCTTTTTCACAAGAGTACTACAACATCTCTAAAGATCCCAAGAATAAGAGAGCAATCAGCTAGTTCCTATATTCTAGAGCTAATTTCAATTTCTCTAATATAAATCAACAGATTCTATATTCCCATCCCTAATTGTGGTATTTTAAACAATAAATACACACACACACACGGACACACACCTCAGATTTAGGACTCCATTCAAAATAATGAACTGTTTTGGTAAACTTAAAGCTTAATTGCTTTAATCAGTTTTCATACGACTAACTTATTGTTTGGCTTGACTATTAATATTTCATCTTAATATAATTATAAAAGATTATTTTACAACTTTTATCAGAAACACTGCTTAAAAATATGATATTCTATCAAAACAGAGAAGCTAAAAATATAAGTAAACTTGTACTTTGATCAAATTGTTATTCATTTATGAAATATACACCAGTTAAACTAGGGCATATGAAACACACAGAAGTAAAGATACAGGTCTGTGTGTTGCAATCAAGATGCTCTAGTTTAACATACACCTTCCACAAAAGAAATACTCTATATTTTACAGAACATAAACGTGTACCCACTTGTATACAGCAATGCTTTTATAGCTAAAGTTCACTCAGCGTCAATTCTGGTTAAATCCCCAGCTTTGGAAAATCAAAGAACAATTTGCTCACTAACTTGCTTTTAAAGTATCATGAATACCCTTTGAAAATCATTGCTAATTCTTAATAATAACTTAGATAATGTTACAAACTTGTTCTTCCAAAATTGGACAGTATTCCTAGTCTTTTTGACCTATATTCAGTCATCCCTTCATGTTAAATTAAGTTGACACCAGTAGTGTTATTACAAAGTGGATTTTAACTGTAACACATACTTTCATCCCATATGAGAAGCATCCACCCCACTCACTCCTGCCCTGGGCTAGCAGTTTATCACAAAAGCCTTATCAAAGTGGCCCAAGTGGACAAAAACTGTCTAGCGGTTAACTGGAAGTTAACAGGACAAAGCAATGAAACAAACAGAAGCCCATGTTACCAGCTAACACATTCTGTTCATTTAGTCTGATGCTCATGTTTTTGCTTTAATTATTTATGGTAATTATAGCAGTTAATGTGCTGTAACATTTTCACAAAAGAAACGAACTCAATATAATAAAACCTTCCGAAATCTTTCAATATTTCATCCACGCCCAACACACTCAAACACAATAACCAGACTGCAATGCATTAGCTCATTTCCAGAGTCTGAAACTATTAGCCATTTACCAGATCCAGGGGAGGAGGTGGCGTGCGTCCTCAATCATTTGATCAGCAAGATCTAAAGCAGTATAGGGAACAGAATGGTCTAGATGCTCCCAATCCTGAGACAGTTTGATCAATTTTGAGATCTCTCTCAACATCTGCATTGGGTCTGAAGAAGCTATTTAATAAGCCTGGACAAATGAACCAGACACTGAAATCTTCAACACGTTCTGATACTCCATCATCACCTAACTCCTGCCTTCCATCCTCTCAAAGGTCCTTAAACTGCCTTGGATATGGGTGGTAGGGTCCTTAATTTTCTGAATTCCATGGAAAAATCTCCAAATAAAAATCAATAATCACTCAAACCCAAAGAAAACAGCTGTTTCAAGTTCATTTGAGCTCCCTTTGGGAGCTATGTTCGATCCTTAGCCAACTAAATAGAAAAGGAAAGGAAAGAAAACAGAGGGAAGATAGGGTACTACTTATAAGGTAGCTTTGGTTCATGAAAGAAACTTGTTAACGTCACAATTCAAAAGTCACTCAAGAACCATGATTTTGAAAACATAACGTTTTTCACACACACACACAAAAACATGTTTTTCAGTGAGTTCTACCAGTGAATTCTTCTTTACAAGTATCATCTCATTTAACCCTAATAAAAATCATACTATAGAGGCAGATTAATACTAACACACCTAACTTACAGATGCAGAAAACATCTCCCAGAAGTTGAGGGTGAGCTTGAGAGCTCAAAAGCAAACAGCAGAGAGTACGTGTGTCACAAAAGCGACATGATATAAAACAAGAACAACTGTGTTGGCAACTCAGAAGAAACAGGAGTCAAGAAACTTGGGCATTTTCCACCACAGAATGCCCAAATGGAAGGAGAAAGAAGCAGACTTCTAACAGGCTCCAGCCATGCCCTACCTCAACCTCAACCCACAGGGTGATCTGGAGGTAAAGCCTCCCCGGAAAGGAAGCTTGGGCCCCAAACTGACCATCTTAAGGATCTACCATTAGGGTCCATTTTCATGCCCAGGGCAGAAATAAAGCTCATTCTCAGACGCTCTGAATTATAAAACGACAAGACTGTCTCAGAGAATGCATCTAAGTATTTCAAGTCACTTTCACACAGACTTTTATCTATAGTCTCACAACACAGTACAATACAGTCTGGTTTAAGGACTATAATTCCAGTGGGCTAATTAGGACTTAATGCACAGAGCTAAGCCTGGAATTCTGAAGTTCTAATTCTTAATCCAGTCCTTAAACTCTATACGATTATAAAGTACCACTCTATACCATGGTCCTGGTAATTCCACCCGTCAAATAGATTACCTACTGTGCAAATGATGTGTATGGCACATTCCTCAAGGTAACACTAAAAGTTTCTGGGCACTCTCCCTCCTATCAGCACTGTAACAGGATCCCCTGCATTTTACAGCAAGCTCACGAAGGCCTAAGCAGGTTTGGGTTTTCAAACCTAAATTTGTTTGGTAAACTTCCCCTGCTCCCCCAATTAAATGGGAAGGAAAGACATTAAGTATAAAACTAAACCATAAGTGAAAAGAAAGAATCTTGTCTCTGGGAACACTAAGACTATATCGGAAAGCTCTATAACACAATAAAACATCGCTCACAGGCACAGGAAAATATAAGTCATTAGCTATTAATAGAGCCAGAGAGTCAATTGTTGTAATTAAATCATAGTTTAATCTTCTGTATAATCCTTTGAGTTAGTCTTGACAAGTTTCCTTGCGGTCAGTTTTGGAAAAACATCTGCTAATGGTAAAATTTTTGGTTCTGAGAGGGAAAAATTACATCCTTCTGGCTGGAAAAGAGTCATAGTCTAAGCAGACTAACTCTTATGAAAACATTATATTAATGAAGTGCAATAACTCACTCTCAATTTTTTTTAAGTTAAAAGAGGCGTTAAACACAGACACAAGTTTATGAAAGCTACTACAAATTGAACAAACAAAATACTCGGATTCAAAGACGCTATATGCTTATTCCAGAGACAAAAGAACAGAAATATAACTTTCTCCAATCAGAAAGGAAATACATAAATAACAAGTATAGATAAATAACAATATACAAATAAATAACATGTACAACTGAAAATGTCCCTTTTCTAGACCAACTTAACACCAAGAGATAACAATAAATCTACACTACCCTTAAACAATAAGAGGCTAACCCCAGACCGGAGGAATCCATTTACTGCCAATTTTGCTAAAGAGCATTTAAATAGCTATATTCCAAACCAGACATTTTTTTTTTTTTTTAAAGCCAAATCAGCTCTGAACGTGTGCTGGTGTTTTTTCATTATTTTAGTATTCTATATGAAGCACTCCATCAGTAAATATCCAAATAAACTAACTGTGTAAGAAGTTTACTGTACTTAGTCATCCGAGTGCTGAAGTAGTAATTTTAGCAATCTTTGCAAAATTCCATGTTACATTGTGCAGGCCCAATTCAAACCCACTCCTGACACCCTGCAGCTATAAATTATCTCTGGAGCTTGAAAGTGAAAGATAGGCCAGGTCTGAAATAGCATAACAGTTGGACAGTTCCAGCTTAGAGAAGGCAAACCCTGCAATAACCTAGATCCAGAGCCTCAGAAGGAGTCTAATTTACTGTTGGAAGAAGAAAAATCCCTTCCAAAATATATTCCTCCTTAAAATATAGACTCTTTACTGTTATTTCTTACATATAATATTAAAAGGTGGGAGCACTAAAAGCAAATCAGAAAACAGAAGCTGTAAAATAAGAAGCAATAAGCTGAACACTTAATAATTATATGGTGTATGGGATGTTTCCTCCTCAGGCTCAAAAGTTCTGTGCCCCCTTTCCAGGTCTGAAGACTTGGGAACAGTCCCTACTGCTGGGGGCGGGGCTCTGGCAAACACAGAGAGCCCAAGGTAACCAATTCTTTCCATGGGTAATAGGAGAATTCAAACACCAGAGCCTGTCCATTCTAACACAGTAATAAACTATATGACCACACAGAATGTGTATAAAATAGTGCTCAATACTGTTAATAAATATTTGTTATATATGCAAGGTTCTGGAGATTCATACAGCACCTTGTTAGGAATCTCTGAGTGGAAGGACTACAGTGGAATTTGTACGTCTTTATGCTTTTTACATTATCTGAACATTTTACAGAAAACACCTAACATCTCTCGTCAGAAAAAAAAAAAGCCATTGTCCTTTTTGATTTTTAATTCAATATGGCTTCAAAGAAAGGATGATAAGCAAGTTTAACATCTTCAACCTGGTCAGGCAGTACCTTTCAAACATGTCTATTGAGTCCCACATCATTTGGGCCCCCCCCCCCCCAAAAAAAAGAAGAAGAACAGTTGCAGCGACTGAAGCAAAACTACTTATCTGTCATGTGCCTAAAGGGATGATTTACACAATTCTTTCTACACAGAAAGAATTCTGAAATACTAGGTCTAACTTCAATTTTCAGAGAGAAAAAAATCACTTAAGCTTCTGGGACATTAAATATTTATCTCTGGAATTCTGCTAATTACAATGAGGAGCCACGTGGTGATTACTAAAAATGACTATACATTTAGTCTAAGAACATATTATAGTGTTTCCATCTATCCCATTCTACCTCACGTTATTTTTCATCCTTGAAGGCATTTATGTCTTGTAACTCCAATCAAACCCCCACCTGGGTGAGGACAGAAACTTTCTCACACTTTGCTGAGCACTGCACACAGAAGAGTGTTCAATAAATTTCTGACCAGTAAACATTATCCACTTTCCAGATTTCCACTATCATTTGACTACAAAATCGAAAAGAACTCAAAGGCGGTGAATAAGTTCAAAAAAGTTTTCCTAGTATTACAGAATTCGGAGTGGATCATAAAACAGGAGGAAATAATGCTCACACCAAATAGACAGTATTTATCATTTTACTTCTTCCCAACCCAGGAACTGAACCAGGGTCTTCTACATTGCAGGCGGATTCTTTACCAACTGAGCTATCAGGGAAGCCCATCATTTTACTAATCATCTGTTATAAAATGAAAGCAAAATTTAAATATTCTAGACCTCATTTCCTGTAAAGAAAGGCTGTTCAATTGCAGATCAAAGACTATCTGAGAAAGTTAAGTGACAAAAATTCCCGTTTCCAAACAGAACTTAATCCTGGGAGATTTTTTCCTTCAAAATGCAATTTACCTAGAGTCCTATAATCTTGATGATATAGTCAAAGAATACTTCTTTAAAAAGCAGATGACAGGCCAAAGTTGAATTCCTGGGTTTTGATAGTTTTCCTCTGATTACAGGAAAAGTAGCCTCAATTCTCTGACCCTCCAATTTTACTGTCTAGGAATTTATCTTAAAGAAGTAATCTCATAAGGACACAACTGTAAGAAAGCATTCTTTGCAAAATCATTCGTAATAGTTAAATACTGAAATCAACTCAAATTCCTCATTCATAAATTTGGTTAAATAAAATGAACATATACCTATTCTAAGGAATACTGTGCAACATTATCTACATATGGATAATGGGAACAGGTAGAAAATGTCTAAGATCTATTAAGCAAGGCAAGCAAGTGGTATAGAAGAATATGTATATTCACCATTTTAAAACTTTCACATAGATCAGACTTATCTCTAAGAAGTGAGATTTCAGAGGATTTTTAGTATTTTGTTTTCTACAGTAAGCATTTCAAAAAATGTTTTACGAAAGTAATACTTTATAATCAGGAAAATTAAAGGAAAATAGGACTAGTGTCCCATTCACCACAAACTTGAAGTTTGTCGTTTCCTTGGAAAGAAAGCATATCCACTTGTAGTTATATGTACCTCGTTTACTGAAAACTAATGCCATGTGCTGCAACAAGACTTGGAAACGGTCTTAATTCATTAAGCCTACTAACCCTCCTGAAATTATGAATATAAAGGACATGAAAAACAGGATTGCTTTTATGGATTTCCCATCCTATAAAATTAAGAATTCACAATATTAATTTACAAAAGCCACTGTACTTTAGAAACAGTTCATCCAAAAGAAAAATACGTATTCAGCTTCTTGTGAAGAATCAGTTCTGAAGGAGAACACTGGAGTTCAAAATCACCAGAACTGTCATAATCAAAACACCTAAATTCACACTGACCAGAAAAAACAACAAAAAAAGGGCTCTCCAATCTAATCATAATCACTCCTACACTCTGAAGATTTTCCACCTCTGTGTCCCATCTTTTCTGTTTTCAGAAAAAGAAGTGATGGTTCAAAATGAGAAGGTGGCAAT
The DNA here is from genome assembly GCA_024291935.2 of Okapia johnstoni. Taxonomy (NCBI): domain Eukaryota; kingdom Metazoa; phylum Chordata; class Mammalia; order Artiodactyla; family Giraffidae; genus Okapia; species Okapia johnstoni. The sequence goes on from CM044317.1 coordinate 9,805,824, forward strand.
TATATACAGTGTAGTATGTAAACTGGCACAGTTCTTTGCCCGTCAACTCAGAGACATGTAAGCAAGACATTCTCTCCCAGTGACAGGCAGCCCTGTGTCGAATAACTATGTAGGTGCTAAAACTTGTCCAGAGCTACCTGTTCAAAGACAGCTCTGCAAGGATACTTCAAGCTCTGACAGACATCACTTCGTGCAAAAACATCCACAGGAGAATTACAAAAAAAGACAGCAGTGATGTTTCAGCAAACTCAGTGTCAAAAAGGTATTCTCATGCATTTTTAATCCGCAGGAGAGAGTGAACAATTGTCCTTCAATCATCAGTGTCAGGGCCAATGACACGGTTTCCCTTCCTCCAGGTCCACACAAACTGTTACAATCGGCTTACCGATCACGCTCCTTAAGAGCTTTAGAAAGACAAAACAAGACAAAAAACTTCTCCCCTCCCTAAAACCCAAACAAATATTGGTCTTTCTTCTTCGTTTTCCCTCTCCATCAAGTGCTGAGAGAGGAGGGGGGAAATGAATGGACTGTCTGCTCTTCAGGACAGAAGAACATACAAAGTCCGCACGAGTCTACACGAAGAGGTGTTTCAATTTGGCTCTTCTAAACCGTGTACATGCAGAAGCTTCTATGAATTAAAAATGTTAAATAGCAGAATGTTACTTAAATCTTAGCACTGGGTCACAGGTCACGACTAACTGAAGTATATGGCTTGAAAATTACTTCTAATGAAAATTCTGTATCATCAGACCTCACTCCACCAAATTTAATAACAAAACTAAATAAAGCGTGACTGGCATTTTTTAATTTTAATCCTATGGTTTCAGTGTGTGAAAAAGGACCCAGGAAAGATGGCAGGGAGAAAAGAAGATAAAAATGACTTTCTAGGTATTGCTGGGAGGAAGGGGAAGAATTATGGAAACAAATGAAAACTTCAGAAGAAACCAAGCAACAAATCAGAATAAAAAGCAACATGCATAGTTCCAAGGAAATTCTGGATGTAATTTAGGAAAAATGCCACTGGACACAGAAGATCAAAACTGAATACTAAATGTCCCCAAGTTGTTGACATTTAATAAACATGTTTCACTAGGAACCTGGTGCTCAATTAATTAGTAAAAGTATATGTACTTAGGCAGCAAAGTTTCTCCCTAGCAGATGGTACAACAGGCTTGAAAAATAATGGGAAAATTTACTTCAAGTTGTCTCCTTGGTTAGTTTAACAAACATCTTACCAAAAGATATGGGGGAGGGGATTACTCTTGCATTTTTTCATTTAGGATGACAGAGCTAAGATAAGATGGCAGCAGGGCCCCCCCAAGCCAGAGAAGACCCTACCCACGGGGCCACTCCAACATCTCCCCTTGGAGCGAAGCTCCATTCCCAGGCCAGACGAGGCTATAAAAAGCCTGGCCTCTGGCCAGCTGGCAGGACCACACACCAGGTATTTTTAACTCAAGGGGGCCTGAGGATGAGGCCAACACCAGGGCACCAAAATGTTCAGAGAAGAATAACAACCACCTCCAGCCCGAATGGTGGTTGATATGGAAGACTTTTCCCGAAAGTATCCTTATTATCAATCAGGGTTTCAATAGTGATGGAGACATAAAAAGATTACATTTGTGAGAGCTGATAAAAGTGGGCAGAGACTTCATTGTGAAAAAGCACAATCACTCTGAAAGACCGTATGTACAGTAAAATAAACGGCAATGTGAACATCAGGCACTGGCCAAATAAACTGGACTCTTTCTATTTTTTATTCCTGACACGTAAGGCCACCAACTTGACTTTTGTTATAATTACCCTAACAGTTTGCTGTTGTGCTCTCAGTTTCACACTGGCCTTGGCACCGGCCCACACATACAGATACCATGAAGCTGTTCCCTCAGACGGAACTCCAGGCAGCAAGGTCACAGCCGAATGCCCAAGTGCTCAGGGATCACGCCACTATGGACAATGTCATTTTCTGGATAAGTAAGTATTAATCAGAAAGTTCTCTTGGTTTCATCCTTTATTGTTAACAATTACATGGGAAACATCAGCAATAGTAAGATTTTCAATCGCTTCATTTTTCTTTGAGAACTGAAGGCTGTCAGAAGTCTTGGTCATGATTCTCACTCTCCGTTTTGAAAAGAGTTGTGCTGTGATGCGATGAGGTGAGGGCAGTTAAGTGGGGCCAAAACCACGGCCCCTTCTCTTTAGCTGCTGCACTGATGGGCTTCTCTGGAGGCTCCCAGGGTGTGCACAGGGATGGGGGCGCTGCTCACAGACAGCACCCAGGATGTGGATGGGCCCGGAACTACAGCCAAGAGTTTATTTCTAAATATAAGCTTTACAAAATTATACTTAAGTTGCCCTTTTTTTCCCCATCTTAAAAGCACAAGGCAACCAGAAGAATGTTCCCTACTTGTAAATTGGCATTAATAATTTTATTACCAAATGTATCCACGTTCAATATATCCTTTTAAAACTGAAAACACTAGGATCATCTTTGACCCAAGTGTCATTAAAATGTCTGCTCTCACATGCAATTAATCTCAAATTTTTTTTTTCCCCATTTGTATCGCCTTTCTCAACTAGACTCTCCGTCTCGGTTCCTCTTCATTCGGAGCTTATATCCGGACGGGGCACCATCACTCCGCTGGCTGGTAGGAGAGAGAGCCTTACTGGCCTTCCTACTTCCGACCTCCCCTTCACTCCATCCTCGACACAGCTGGGGAGATCATTCCCCGGCCCCCCCCAGCAGCACTTCCTGAATTCCAGGAGGCTTTTCCGGGCTAATCTAAACAAAGGCCACCCCCGCCTCACACAGTCTCCTCAGGCCAGGCGCCACGCCAGCCAGAGGACACTCCAGTGGTGCTGTTCAATTCATTTATTCATAGGTTTACTCTCAGTCTACAGACTCCCTGAGCCACTGAAGTCTACTGTATTACCAGGCAGCACACTGTGAAAACCTTTTTAGTTCACAACAGATTGTAAGAAAGAAAACTGCTTTACTAAAGATGTCTTCCTAGCGATTTCCAGTAAACACATCAGATTAAATAATCTTGTTTATCTCTACTCCCTTCATAGAACCCCATTAAAATAAGAGTAAAGGAATTGTTTTAAACTATAAATCCACAAGGACAAAGAAAACCTAAGATCAGATGATAGCAGATAAGAGAGGTCAAAAAATTTCTGGAAAGGAGTAAAGCAGACAGACAAGTGATAATTAAAGTTTTAATTTGTTCTAGGTGAGAGGATAAGAAGCAAACTAATTAAAGCTCAGAACCCCAAAGACTCAGAATCAGAGGATGGCAGGGGGCTGGGTGAGGTATCTGCAAGGCGTCTTCAGAGCCCCCCTTCCTAATCCCCAACCCAGTCCTGTCAGAAGTCAAGAGGATTACCATCTGGAGGGGTTGGCAGTAGAGAGGAGTCATTGGAAAAGAGAGGATTAAATGGAAAACACGCACGCGCACACGCACGCGTGCACACACACACACATTCAGCCTCCACATGCCTTGACTTCCTCTATGGATGAGTTACTGCAGGGAGGGGTGAATACAGATGACATCATCGGAGAGGATGATCCCTCCCCATCAACAAGGCCCCGCAGTGGACAAGGCTGTGTGAGCACACAGAACTTTCCATCAGTTCTCGGTTTTCTGTCCATGCCACCAAACTGTTAACAACAGATGACTCAAGAAAACCTCCAACGGGCAAGGCAGTAAAGTGTAAGGACAGTAAGGACTCAAAGGAACAGACAAAGAACACTATGGAGCAAATCTTCAGAAACAAAGATCCTAAAATGATTTCCACTGAGATAAACTACTGCATCCAGGAAAACTAGAATAAGGCAGTGTTTTTAAAAAGGCAGTTTAGACAAAAATAAGTTTGTGGAAAGTGAAACTATGAAAACAGAAATAAAAAAACACACACCAGAAGGGCTGGAAAACAAACTATCTACCAGGAAATAGAACAACAACAACAAAAAATACAAAGAGACGAAAAAGGACAGAAGGGGAAGTTTAAAATATAAAGAATTAAATAATAAACAAACAAATCCAGGATTTCTAACATTCGACTAAGAGCAGTTCCAGGACAGAGCAGAGAAAATCAAGATGAGGAAACTGTCAAAGAAATGGCAGCCCTCCCTCCCAAAACTCCCCAGAATGGAGGTTTAGCAAAATGAACAGAAAAATCTCAACTCCAGGGTTCATCAAGATTTTAGAATCAGAGAGATAAAAAGCTTTTAATGTCACCAGAGAGGAAAAAATAGGTGACATAAAAAGGATGAGGCACAGATTTCTCAACAGAAAATTAGAGAACAATCAAACAATAACTTATGAATAAAAATTATTTCCAACCTAGAGTTCTATTCTCAACCAAACAACCAATCACATATAGTGATAGAAAATGCATCTTTCTGACATGCAGGGAAACTTTCCTCTCCTGCACCCTTCTTAAGGAGCTACTGGAGAATGTACTGTGCTTTGCGCTTGGTTGCTCAGCTGTGTCCAACTCTTTGTGACCTCATGGACTGTAGCATGCCAGGCTCCTCTGTCCATGGAGAATCTCCAGGCAAGAATACTGGAGCAGGTTGCCATGCCCTCCTCCAGGTACTGGAGAATATAGGCCACTAAAATGAGGAAATACATGAAGACATGGATTCAGGCCAAAGTCATTCTAAGAATGATGGTTAAGGGAAATTTTACTACACATATGCAGCAAGATGTGAGAATAATGGAGTTCAGAATGGAAAATGAGGCACAGGGATTCCCATTCTGACTGGGGACACAACCACTGCTTCCCAACGCCACAGAAATCTGGAATTATGAAACATGCTTCATTCCAGATCAAAATCTGCCATGGTCAGTCTAACTGAAAGAATTTAAGTCATCTGAATGCATCCTAGCTGCAAGGGAGGCTATGAATTCGAGTTCTGAACTGCAGAAGCTGAGTTTTTCAATGTAAGGCATTTCTCCAAATATAAAACAGCTAGGCACAAGAGGGTGGGCATCCAAGAACATGAAAAACATTGAACAGAGTTGATTAATTCATGTGGTCCACCTTACTAAGAGGACCTGTCCAGTTCTAACAGCGGATGAAGATCATTTGGTGATATATATAAGTAAACTTTTCAAAAATAAAACAGTGAGGCAATTATCAACTCCAGGATAACAAAAAGCTGTATATTAAGGAATTATATCCATAGTTCATGTCTCAACTAAAGACAGTCATTTTACAGAGTCTTACTAATGTAAACAATGAATGTTGATTCAGCCTTAATGGTATCAGAAATGGAATTTTAAGGCAAGACAGTTTAAAAGAGTTAATTTTACATAGTAAAATTAATAGATACAGTCTAAATTTGAAAAAAAGAAAAAAAATACCAACATAATCAAGTCATTTAGAAATGGATTTAAGGACCGGAATAAATCATTACAAGTTAAAAATGGATGCCTCCAGATAATGAAACTCATGGGCAAAGAGAGATTGGTATTTTTCTTAAGAAGCCTTATAATACTCTTCGTTAAACTGTGTACACATATTGAGGAAACTTTTCAACTTTTCATTTAGATGTCTCCTCTACTAAGCCTGTGAGCCCCTCGAGGGCAAGTCCTTTATATTGAAGGAGAAGTACACTGCAGACCCTCTTCAATACTCCTCGTTTGTACCCAGATGTTCAACCAACGTTAAATATCTGTGAGATTATTTTTTAAAGCACATTGCATTTTTCTAAATACAAAGAAGAAAGATCCTTCAGAATGAATATGGTAATTCATTAAGAAGAGATTGTTGGGCTCAGCTGCGTTGCCCAGTCAATCAGACTGACCCAGTGTTCCATGCACCAGGCCAAACTAAAGTAAAACTGCAATGGGAACAAGGGGAAATTTACAAAAACTGACACTGACACTGATTTCCTTCTTAACATAATCTTTATAAATAATTTGCTAGATATTACTACCATATGTTATCTGCAGGAGTGTTTGAAGTGTACATATCTGGCAAAGCAGCCAAAACCTAAGTTCCCATTCGGGTTTCCAAATGGCAGATGAGCCACTAGGGTTCACTAGGATTTTCAACCTTCCATAATGATATTAGAATTATAAGGATACGGTAATCAACTTAAAACAAGGTAAGTCATCCCTTCCATCTTTACCTTGAAAAGAAATCATCTGATTTAATTCATATGTTGCTCTGGATTTCCATGTAACTAATTTTTAATAATCATATAAGGCCAGTCTTATGTCTTGTCATTAATATAAAAACAATGCAATGAATATTAATAAAAACAGTAATAAAAAAATAGAAAAATATATGCTATCTATTAATATGTTATCAGGGCAATGTGTTAGTCACTCAGTCATGTCCAATAATAACAGATAAAATTGACAATAATCAGAAAAATTGATGAGAGATGCAGTTTTTTACACTCCTATTTATAAAGCAGAGGTCAGAGACGAACATGAAAGTCAACTAGTAAACTCATTTAAGGAGGAAAATAAACAATATTTAAGTTTTTATTCAAAACGTAGCTTCTTTATATATTTCCATATCATCATTTACCTAGTTAAACAAACCAGAATTAAAGTTCAGAGTACTGATTATATTATCTGAATATTACTTGAGATTTTTGGCAGGTTCCTATTCTACAAGCAAAATTCATCAGCAATGCAGACTGCACAGGTGAATATTCACTATTTTCAGTATAAACTGCCACAGAGGCGTAACTGTATGATGCAGACGCAGTTCTCCATAATCTCTCAGGCATAAGAAAATAAGGTCAATAGAAACCATAGACCATTTTTAAAAGGTCTACTTATTAAAACAATTCTATGTTTCCATCCCCTGTTGAGACATTTATTTTAGTAATCTTCTCCATTCTGGAAGCCTAACCATGGAGAGACAGTTTCTCCCCTTAAAAATCAAACAAGATCCAGCCAGCATGCATGCAGGAACCCTGGTACTTTCTGAACTGATCCATCAAGGCACGAAGATGCGCAAAGATGAAAGGAAAATTTGGGAGAGAAAAGTTAGAATCTATGCTTGTACTTAAACTTAAAATGTGGAAAAAATCTGTAAATTTCACTGAAAGATCGTTTAAAGCCTAACTGAACTGAGAAGCAACCCTGCTTTTCTCTTCCAGACCCAGCGAACTCCTACTCCAACGTCCAGGTCTAATGCACCTACTCCAGGAAGCCGTCTCCCCTCCCCCATGCAGCTTTAGCGTTCCTGGAGCATGTTACCCAAATCTACTACACACACTCAGCGCACATTTGTCTAACTACCTACACATGGCTTCCCTTGAGCGTCTTGAGTTTCCCTACAGTTACCAATAAATGTCTAATGACAATAAGTGAACAAACCATTAAGGACCTTGATAATATTCTCTTAATTCAATGAATCAAAAAAAAATAATAATAATGGGCATGTATATGCTGCTGCTGCTACTGCTAAGTCGCTTCAGTCGTGTCCGACTCTGTGCGACCCCATAGACGGCAGCCCACCAGGCTCCCCCGTCCCTGGGATTCTCCAGGCAAGAACACTGGAGTGGGTTGCCATTTCCTTCTCCAATGCATGGAAGTGAAAAGTGAAAGTGAAGTCGCTCAGTTGTGTCCGATTTTTCGAGACCCCGTGGACTGCAGCCTACCAGGCTCCTCCATCCATGGGATTTTCCAGGCAAGAGTACTGGAGTGGGGTGCTATTGCCTTCTCTGGGGCATGTATTTGAGATAATGGTATTTATCTGAATCCAAAAGACCAATTTTTAAAATCTAGTGGGGACCTCTTATGGGCTTCCCAGGTGGCACAGTGGTAAAGAATCCGCCTGCCAATGCAGCCGACACAGGCGACTAGGGTTCAATCCATGAGTCAGGAAGATCCCCTGGAGAAGGAAATAGCAACCCACTCCAGTATTCTTGCCTGGAAAATCCCATGGACAGAGGAGCCTGGTGGGCTGCAGTCCATGGGGTTGCAAAGGGTCGGGCATGACTGAGCACACATGCAGCGTCCTGTTATAATTAGAATCAGTCTGTATTCACGCCTATAGTCTAACACTATGCCCACTTCCCCCTTCCTGTCCCCACCCAGTGATACCCCAATGTGTTCTCCTTGTTGCCATAGTGCCGGGGTTAAACATCAGTACCTGCACTCACTACACACAGCTCAACTTAGCTCTCTGCAGAGCGTCTGGGGAACAAAGACCTGGATACGGTCATCTATATATTCCCCAGTGCCTAGTACAGCACAGAACACACAGTAGACACTCAATGTGTGTGTGCTGAGCTAACCTGGAAGTGTGTAAACTCAACTTATAGCATGAGCTGAGTTTTTTCAGTCATCACTTTAATTCAAATTATTTTAAAAGAAAACTTTGTGTTTACTACCATAAATAGAAAACCAGTATTACTTATCATAAACAGGAGATCACAAAACTAAGTATTATAAAGACAATACACTTTGATTACTTTCTAACTGGATACTGATGCCTGCCCAAGGCTTTTAGACTGAGACCTATTCTTTAGAAAATGAAGAAAGGGAAGGGGGTGGCCAGGAAGTTTGGGAACGGTGTTACAACACCTCAGTTCAAAAGAAAGACAAACTGGACAAGAGAATTCTTACTATACAACCCAGTGTTACTGAATGCTGTATATACATGCCACCCAAAATGATCTTGCCTAACACTAGTAGAACAGAGAGACACCATGGGCTAGGTGGTCTTTAAGGTCATCTATCTAAAGGAAAAGCAGAATTCTCAACTAATGCTTGTATGACCTCAGGCAAGCTGCCTAACCACTCTTGTCTCCCCATAGGTAAAGTAAGTAGTATTACCTCCCTCACAGATTTGATGAGAACTGTGTGATATCAAATTCTCCAAGCCAGGCTTCAGCAATATGTGAACCGTGAACTTCCAGATATTCAAGCTGGTTTTAGAAAAGGCAGAGGAACCAGAGATCAAATTGCCAACATTCGATGGATCATCGAAAAAGCACGAGAGTTCCAGAAAAACTCTATTTCTGCTTCCTTGACTATGCCAAAGCCTTTGACTGTGTGGATCACAATAAACTGTGGAAAATTCTGGAAGAGATGGGAATACCAGACCACCTGACCTGCCTCTTGAGAAACCTGTATGCAGATCAGGAAGCAACAGTTAGAACAGGACATGAAACAACAGACTGGTTCCAAATAGGAAAAGGAGTATGTCAAGGCTGTATATTGTCACCCTCCTTATTTAACTTCTATGCAGAGTACATCATGAGAAACGCTGGGCTGGAAGAAGCACAAGCTGGAATCAAGATTGCCAGGAGAAATATCAATAACCTCAGATATACAGATGACACCACTCTTATGGCAGAAAGTGAAGAAGAACTAAAGAGCCTCTTGATGAAAGTGAAAGTGGAGTGAAAAAGTTGGCTTAAAGCTCAACATTCAGAAAACTAAGATCATGGCATCCGGTCCCATCACTTCATGGCAGATAGATAGGGAAACAGTGGCTGACTTTATTTTTCTGGGCTCCAAAATCACTGCAGATGGTGACTGCAGCCATGAAATTAAAAGACGCTTACTCCTTGGAAGGAAAGTTATGACCAACCTAGACAGCATATTAAAAAGCAGAGACATTACTTTGCCAACAAAGGTCCATCTAGTCAAGGTTATGTTTTTCCAGTGGTCATGTATGGATGTGAGAGTTGGACTATAAAGAAAGCTGAGTGCCGAAGAATTGATGTTTTTGAACTGTGGTGTTGGAGAAGGAATTTGTATGTTCAATTTCATTGAATGTCCTTTGTGAGTTTTATCAAGGTGAAAACTGAATATTACCTACCATGTCTATCACACTTAGAATTTTTTTTTTTATATCTGAGGTTATTGATATTTCTCCTGGCAATCTTGATTGCAGCTTGTGCTTCTTCCAGCCCAGCGTTTCTCATGATGTACTCTGCATATAAGTTAAATAAGGAGGGTGACAATATACAGCCTTGACGTACTCCTTTTCCTATGCATGGACTGCATAGGAAATCCTTCTCCATGGACTGCAAGGAGATCCAACCAGTCCATCCTAAAGGAGATCAGTCCTGGGTGTTCACTGGAAGGACTGATGTTGAAGCTGAAACTCCAATACTTTGGCCACCTGATGCGAAGAGCTGACTCATTGGAAAAGACCCTGATGCTGGGAAAGATTGAGGGCAGGAGGAGAAAGGGACGACAGAGGATGAGATGGCTGGATGGCATCACCAACTCGATGGACATAGGTTTGGGTGGACTCAGGGAGTTAGTGAAGGACAGGAAGGCCTGGTGTGCTGCGGTTTATGGGGTCGCAAAGATTTGGACATGACTGAGTGACTGAACTGAACTGAACTGAACTGAACTAGGTAAGATGCTCTGGCCTCAGTAAAGAACAGATCAGGGCTAAAATCCTGCGATTCTAATGTAAAATGGTACAACTGCTGTGGAAACAGTTTGGCAGCTCCTTAAAAGAGTTTAACATACAATTACCATATAGCTTAGCAATTCCCCTGGGTATATACCCAAAAGAATTGAAAAGAGGCATTCAAATAAATACTTGTATACAAATGTTGATATTAGCACTATACACAATAGCTAAAAAGTGGAAATGACCCAATGTCCATCAACAGATGAATGGATAAATAAAATGTGGTATTATCCACATAGTGGAGTAACATTCAGACAAAAAAAGGAATGAAGCACCAATACATGCTACCACCGGGACGATCCCTGAAAGTACTCAGACACAAAAGGAACCATATTGTATGCCTTCATTTATATGAAATATTCAGAATAGGTAAATCCACAGAGACAGAAAGCAAGCTAGTGGTTGTCACAGGGAGGAGAGCGAGGAAGAAGAGGAACTAGGAAGTGACACTTAATGGGTACAGGGGGTCTCATGGCAATGACAAAGATGCTTTGAAACTAAGAGAAAGGTGATGGTGTGAATGTACTGACTGTCACTGAATGGTACACTTTAAAACTGTTAATTTTATGTTATGTGAATTTGACCTCAATTAAAAAAAAAATTCTAAGTGTGATAGACATGGTAGGTAACATTCAGTTTTCAACTTGATAAAACTCACAAAGGACATTCAACGAAACTAACATGCAATGTCAAAATGAAGCTACCTTAACTATATTGTCTTATTATTCAAGAGCTCAAATGAACCCTGGTCTCAGTGATGAGAACCATTCCAGTTTCACCAGTATCATAAAATGTAGTGCCAGCACAGGCCCAGAGTTCAAGAGCCAAGAATCTGAAGTCCGGGCTGTGCCGCTCAGTGGGCACCTCAATTTGAACCTGATGAATGAACCTCTCTCTCACCTCAGTTTCCTCATCTATAAACTGAGGATCCTAACACCTACCTTGAAAGGCCATCATGAGGACTGAGTTAATCTATGTGAAGCAAGAAAACTAGTGCCTGACAGAGAACCAGCCCTAACAAACATTGCATGCTAAGTTGCTTCAGTCGTGTCCAACTCTTTGCGACCCTATGGACTGCAGCCCGCCAGGCTCCTCTGTCCGTGGGATTCTCCAGGCAAGAATACTGAAGTGGGTAGCCATGTCCTCCTCCAGGCGATCTTCCCAACCCAAGGATCGAACCCACATCTCTTACCTCACCTGCAATGGCAGGTAGGTCCTTTACCACTAGCGCCACCTGAGAAACCCAAGCTATTGTTATTAATAGCAATTTTTAAATGGAGATAAATAGAAGCATGGCCAAGAATTAAACCAAGTCAAAGGACATGAGTTTGAGCAAGCTCCAGGAGATGGTAAAGGACAGGGAAGCTTGACATGCTGCAGTCCATGGGGTCACAAAGAGTCAGACATTACTGAGAGAATGAACAACAACAATGCAAAGGTATTTAGTATAATAACTGCACCACGATTGTTATTTGTCACCTTGTGACCATCTCCCATGATGAAAATAGCAAAATAGGCCCAGGAAGATGATGATGCTAATTGGGGGTGGGGGGAGACCAGTAATTCCTGACCTTCCTTAAAAGTGACAATGTTCTTACCTAGTATACATCCTCAACTAGAATAAACCGCATGGCAATGATTTTTCTTTTTTTTTAATTCCATCTAAATCACCGTTCTTTACTCCAAGGTGTACTTGCATTCTATGGGCAGCCATGACCTCTGCTTCCCGGAACAAGCCACAGGCAGGGTGGGTGTACAGGCTGCAGTTCCAGATCTCTGTGGACAAGACAGCCTTTCTGAAAGCTAAGCTTCTGAGAAAACTGCTCTGGCCCTTTAAAGCATGTCTACTAAGAATAGTGAGTTCAACTTTCATCAATTCCACTTAGGGAGAACTAAAATGTCACAGTTAAGGCTTTTTTTCCACGAATAAACACTGACTTTTACACAAATCCCATCTAAGTGTGGATGTAAAATGTTCCCCCCACCACTTTGCCGCCCCCGTACTTCCACCATCCAGGGCAGAGTTCTGCCTCCACTGGGAAGGAATTTTCTTCCCTCTGGCGGTGCAGTAAATCCCTACCGGAAACCGTCTGTTTTCTATAAACGGCATCCTAACTATTTGGGGGTGGGGTGAGGTGGGGTATATCCTTCAATAAGCTCTGTCAGATGAGCAGGGTTAGGGGAAGAGCTGAGCTCGCATCACACCTGCACCAGTCTGGCTCTGAGCTGCTCTCTGCTCGTCTGCCCGTAGCACTCAGCACCCCGAATCCAGAGGCGGCACCCCGCCGGCAGTCAGGGAGCAGCTGTCTCCACCCCAGTCCACGGGATGCGCACCAGCCAGAGGAGGGCAGACCCTGCACTACATACAGTGCAGCAATAAGCAACAGCAGGAAAGCAGCCTCTGGAACCTCCTCTGACGTCTAAAAACGGGGTTAAAGTCTAAACGGGGTCAGTGCTTTAGAGCACTGACAGGGAGCAGCGCCTTGTGCAGTGAGCATCACCAAGGGGGAGGAATGGCCTGGAGCAGTGAGCACCACCGAGGGCATGGTGAGCACCACAGAGGAAGAGGATCAGCCCGATGGAAGGAGTGGTGTGTGCTTTCACTGGAGTGAGTCAGAGAGGGCATCTCAAATTAACATGCCTTTGAACAGAAAGCTAGAAATAGTGTGATTTACAAAAAAGACCTGGCTGAAGGAAGAATCAACACAAAGACATATTGGAAGGATGGGGTTTGGAGTTTTGAGGGGTGGCGGGTAGGAGTGCAGCCTCGGGCACCTTGAGGGAAGAGGGGAGTCACAAAGGCAAGGCCAAGTGCACCCTCTACATGGACCATTCTGGAGTCCACTGTGATAATCCCGATGGGAGATGGGAGCTTGGCCAGGATGGTAGCCCTCAAGGTTTTGACTGGGAGAAGTACTCAGTTCCTGGATCTATTTTAAAAGAAGGGGCAATGGGATTATTTAACAGATTGAAAGGCTGAGGAAGAGAGGATGACTGTGAAGTTTTGGTCTGGGCAAGCAAAGCAGAAGCACGAAGCTGCCGTTTATTGAGTCAGGAAGACTGCAGGAGGAGGGGAGCAGGTATTTTTTCACAGAAGAAACTTTGGAACTGTCAAGTGTTCTCTACAAAGATTTCACCACCAAAAGTTCTGCCCCCAAGTTTTGAATTCAGAACTCAAACGCACAGCCTCCCTTGCAGCTAGGATGCCTCCACAGGACTTAAACTAGTCCAGATGGACTAACCACAGCCGGTTTGACTTGGATGCTGCTGGCTGCCCCATTTCTGCAGCTCTGGGCAGCAGTGGTCAGAACTGGACGCCCCCCAGATCCCTCTGCTTCATTTCTCTCATTCTGTACTTTATCACTCTGTGACCTGCTGCACACATGAGTAAAACATCCTCTACCTGACATTCTCAGACTTTCTCTACACGTGCTGAGATACACCTGATGTCATGAAGACGGGGCCAGTGATGTCACATGTTACCCTCCTTCCTCCCTTTATTTCTGAAGCCAGCAAGGAAGAGGAACGGGGGAGAGCTCAGTCAGAGCCAACAGCGCACAAGGAAGGGAGCTCTCTGGCAGCCCAGTGCACGTGGAAGGGAACTCCGGTCTTTCCTCTCCTCCCCAACCACCAAAATCTGGCCACCTACCAGGGGATGAAATCGTCTCAGCTCCAAGATGCTGACCAGTGGCAAGGGACATGCAGGTGGGAAGCAGAGAAGGGAAGTCACATTTCTTTATGAAGGCGAGAATGCTGGGAAGAACCTCCAAAGATGCAAATACCCAGATTATTAGGATATCTCAAAATCTTATTGGAAATTTCAAAGTAGCACAATAATGAAAGGAAAGGGAAGTTTCCCTTCTGGCTGATTGTTTTATGAAAGTATTCCGAAACCCGCAGACCAACAGTTGTTCTGACCCTTACTTCTTCTTCAGTTCTCTCTGGCAGCCATGATGGTGATGAAATACAGGAGAAAGGAACTTTTTGCTTTTAGTGCTGGGAACTCGCTCTGCTTGGCTGTCTCTTCTGTGGTGCATCTCAAATTGATGTTCCCTTCCCAGCAGACATCTCCCCAGCCCTCCTTGGGACCAGCTCCTACAACCATCCAGGCAGAACTAGACTTTTTTTCAGTCTCAGGGCCATTAAATAAACCTTAATTACCTCAGCAATAATAGAATTTTTTGCATTTTAATTCCAATAATTTTTTTTTTTTGCTATTGATATTCATCTTACTTTGAGGTTCTGAATGTTTGATGTTTTTTAGAACAAAGGCGGTGCCTTTGACTAACCGTGAAGAGCCAATTCTACTGATGTGTTTGGTAGTTGTTTTTAAGTGTTCTTTTAATGATTTAATACCAATAAAGGGAAACCAATTCGGCTAAATCTTTGGAGCAATCTGTTTTCTATATTTTTTTTCCCCTACAAAAAAAGTATCTGGGAAATGGGAAGCTGGGTAATGCCTGCTACTGTAGACTGTTATGGAGTTTGAGTTTGCTTTATTAGTAGGCAAGAGATGTTCATGTTATATGTACACATTACCACACTCAAATCCCAGCTCCAGAGTGTCCAGGAACTTTCTAACACCTGGCTCCCGCAGAGAGTTCCTCTTGAGGTCAGAGAAACCTGGACCCAGCAACGTCCCCCACGCTAGTGAGGCATCCATGGCCTCCCTGAGAGAAACAAGACTCCTGTAGCTTCCTGCTCCTCCTCTTGGTCCCCTCTTCCCTCCACGCCCCCACCCATCCTTCTTCTCTTCTCTTTCTCTACTAACGCCTTTTTCCAACTACAGTTTTAACTTTTACAGATGTTTTCAAAACTCTAAGGACAAATGGCCTTAATAAATGTGCTGCATACAAAAATAATCACACTGCCATAAACAACTCTTTTACCAGGAAGAACTTCAGTTTCTTCCTGAAGCAAAAAAGACTTCTTTTACCCTTATGAAAAAAAACCTGCTTTAAAAAAAAACAAAGCCGTCCAACTCTTCTTCCTGGAGGCTAAAGAGGAGTTACAGGAATGGCAGAGAACAAATCTTTTAACACATTATTTCTATTTAGAATTCACTGCATACAGCTTATCCCAATGTTGTACAGTATATACTATTTTCAGACCTACTTAGAAAGTTATAATGTGTAAAATGTGTAAGTAATTACTGGCTCTCTGTTTCTTTTAATGGTTCCAAGTAAGGCAAGTATCTCAATCTTAAGATTTTCTACATATTAAAAAATTTTTTTACATATCTAACACACATCAGGTATTCAGAAGACATTCACTGAGAAAATTTTCATTTTAAAAATAGTTAGAAAATAATTTATTGTACTGATTACAACAATTTGTTAATCTTTGAAGATGATATAGCTTTCCCCTTTAGAAAGAATTTGGAAGAATTTACATAAGTAGTTGTATTAATACAACCTGTCAAGCATCAACCCATAAATTTCAGAAGACTATTTGAAATGACAAGACTCCAAAATCCAAAACTAAAACAAAAAAACACTAACTTATGATTATTTTAAAAGTAAAATCCAAGCTGGAAGATCTTATAGTCAGAACCACTTAGTGGATGAGCAGAATGAGACAGAGATTTTTGCAACATTACAAACAGATAGCACATTTAATCGACAAAGACTCAACTGTCCCAACTCCTGGTTCTTTATACCTTTCAGCAGTGGTGTCTCTGACTCACTGGAGGAGGACCAGAGGAGGAGCACCCAGCGAATACAGCTGCAGGTCAGGAAGCTGCTTTGGGGTCTCTGTCTGATACCCAGCTGTTCGCCTCAGCTGCACAGGGGAGTCACCTGTGGAGCTCAGAAAACCAGGAAAGCAGGAAGCGCTTATATTCAGATGCAACTGATATGGGCATACATCCTGAGAGGTTTTTAATGGGGGGGATGAGGGGTGTGTATGTGCACACGCACTCACTCAATCGTGTGTAATTCTTGCACTGTAGGGCAGTGGTTGAGAACCAATGGCCTAAGCTATGCCACATAGTTTAACTTTCAATTTACCTTCTGGTGTTTCTGTTGCTGCTGTTTGTTTTTCAGGGAGTGGTGAAGGAATGTGGTTGGCTGATTTTACTGATATCAAATGTTAGTGCTAACTGAATTGTTTAAATTTTCACATAAATATCATACTTGTTTCTTTGAGGAAAGCAAATAAACCAAATTTATGTAGAATATATTCAAGTAATTATAATGCTACCTAAAACATATACTTGAGATTTACAACTAAAACTAGAAGTATAATAGAGAAGCTTAGCAGATATTTTAGGTTTAAAGTCTATATATGTAACAATAATTCACATGTAAATGACAAAATGGTATAAGCTACCAGCAGAGAATAGGCACTATACACCTACAGAACCTTTAGCATCTCTAGAACAAGGTAAATGTCTGCTTAAAATACACACACACACACACACACACACACATATATCAGTATAAACTTCCTAATAAAAAAGTAGCTTTCCAAACTACAAGAGAAATCATTTCATATTTTCTCATTAAACTTTCAAGCATAAAACCGTGTCTTTCCTCATTTTTAAGGAAAAAAGCTAAAGATTTAAAACTTTATATTTATCCAAAGCATGCTGCAGTCCATGGGGTTGCAAAGAGTCATACACGACTTAGCGAATGAACAACAAAATGTGATCTCTTTTACACACTTCTGTTAAAAATGTCACATTGAATGCTTTAGAAGATGTTGAAATTCAACTACAATGTAAGTAACCAAAACCATATAGTCCAGACATTTAAATTTTAAAGCACAAATAAAAATTACCATACCTACAGATCTCTTCAAAAATATTTTCTTGGTACAAAACTCCATCTACAGGGAACTTTGGCATCAGACAGTAGCATCTGCTATCTCCTTGGAAGCAGAAATGTGAGGTGTAAATGTATTTGCTAGTAAACTTTGAATACCTTCATATTCACTGATGAAGAACAAGTGAGGAAATCAAGACAAAATGTAGCCAACAAAAGGCCATTATTTATATAAATCTGCAATCCACTGAAAGAGTTCCAAACATTTCAGGTGTACAAGCAAAACAGCTTGGCTCCAAGTCTCTTAGTACAGAATATGCATATATAAAAATGCTGTGAGTAATAGAGCAAAAGAAATCTCAAAGCATTCACTATTTTACTAGCCCAAAAGTTTACCTTCTTTTATTGATGTTTATATGTACATATATCTATACATGTAAAATACATGTTAAATATATGCAATTCTATCTTCTTCATACTTTCTAAAAATGATGTAGCTTCCCATGTCCATTTTTCCTTTGGTTTTCTGTATAAATTTTATCATGTGCTTGTCTATATTTTAAAAACATCTTGTGGGATTTTTATAGAAATTACATTAATCTGTGGATCACTTGGGGCTTCTCTGATGGCCAGCAGTAAAGAATCCACCTGCCAGTGCAGGAGACACAGGTTCTATCTCTGGGTAGAGAAGATCCCCTGGAGAAGGAAATGGCAACACACTCCAGTATTCTTGCCTGGGAAATCTCATGGACAGAGGAGCCTGACAGGCTATAGTCCATGGGGTCGCAAAGAGTTGGACAGGACTCAGCGACTAAACTACAGTATATTTAGTCCAGGTGGGTGTCTCTGAGTGAATATAAACTATCAAAAAAATTAAGACTCTGAATGTAAAACAGACACTAGGCACCCATTCCTCTTCAATATGTCAAGCCTTCCTTTCTCACCCTATCACACCCTATTACGCTCCTTATATAGGAGGTCTAAGCTCTTTAGAGAGAAAAACAAAATGGAGCCCTGACTAGAATCCACAGGGTCGCAACGAGTCGGGCGTGACTGAAGGGACTGAGCACACTGAATTCATGCTTAGGATTCAGAGACTAAGTATAAACGAACACTTCACGTCAAAAAACTCAGGAATTTTTAAGAATTTTACCAGTCCTCATCACTCCATTCTTCCTGACTTCTCAGAAACATTGTTCAAACTGTATCAAACTATATTTTTTAAAAATATAGTTAAAATTATGTTTTGATTTTAAATATATTTTAAAAAGCAATTTTTTTCCCAGAATAGACTGACAATACAAAGTAACACAGGTGGGAATCCTAGAACTCACTTGGCTCCTTAATAACCCCAAAGAAAACATTTATTTTAGCCAAACTATTGTAATGTTTGTCTCCTTTTAGAAACATCTGCTGCCAAAATAAACATTTGCACTGGAAGAAGTGTTTTGGCTGTTAGGATGGTACCAAATAAAATGCTTATGTTCTGAAATAAATATTTCACTCCAAAAGCACATAGCAAAATACATATCTCCAGAGGGTGTAGAAGATAAAGACACAAATTAAAACATCTATTCATTTTTAAAGTCTTTTTCAAAACAACCTCAGTTTTAAATTCAGTTGTTATTTACATTGAGAGTGGTTAAGTGCAGATAGGTCACCTTAACAAAAATAACAAATTCTATTTAATTTTGCCATGGTATCTTTCAAAGCAATAATTATGCTCCATATTCTTGCTGTTGTAAAGGTCTTCACAATACACATTTTTAAAAACTAAAAAGTCACGTTTTCCCACGTGTACAAAAGCACTCATGAACTGAAAATCCCTCACTCTGCCCTCTTTCTCTTTCCCTGTTTTATAATTCCAGGGTTGGTTTTACAACTCCAACAGGTATCAGGTTATACAAACATCTGCAACAAGATATAGAGAGTTAAAATATCAATTCAATAACCCTTGATAACTCGGGAAAAATCTCAGACATCATTGAAATCTGCTTGACACAAACAAATATAACTTTGCTTCTGCAACCTATTTCTTCTTGGTGCTATTTCTATGAAAAATCTTTTTTAGAGCAAGTCAGCATAGGCCTATGTATACATTTACAATCACAAAGGACAAGAAAAATGAAATAAAACATTTGCTTACCCACATCCCTGATACCGCAAAGGACACATTGGTGTCTAAGTTTAAAAATACAGAAGCAGATTCTAGCAGCCTTACAGATTATATATCCTCTATGTAGCTCTGTATGAGATGAAATCAACCAGTGTATTTCTGTTAACCATCCCCAGGTTTGAATTCCAAGAGCCCAGAGGCAGAACATTCTTCACAGAGGCATAGAAAATTCATTTCCCCTCTCAGCTCAATAAAAACCCAAGTAGACTAGTTTCCAGGGCACCGTGCAAAACTAATCTGTTAGCCATGTATTTGCCTGATGATGTGAGAGAATCAGCAAGTGAAAGACCACAAGTCTAGTTCCAGTTAATAAATACCAAAATGATGTACTATTATCACGTCATGCTTCAAAGACCCAGTCATGAGTATATTTCAAAAATAAAATTATCACCATACAAATCAAGAATCATTAGGTTAATACTAAAATCCAACAGTCAGTGGCCAGTTCCCCCTGACTCTCAGAGATAAAAAGTAAGCAGTGATACTCAGCATGTTAAATTTCATATACGCACTGTGGTTCTTTCGAACACATATTCATTTAAAATTCCTATCACAGGAATAGAATGCCAGCCAGGAATCAAAACTGTGACCCCTGAGCCAAAGACAACTTACCACTCAGCTGGTAAGTGGGCAACTCAATTTACAAACTTGAATTCCTGCATTTTAATCCTTTGCAGAAATATATGGGCAATATTAAATGAACTGGATTCAGCTCATTAGAGGTTCACAAACCAAGCACAGAAAGCTTTGGAGGTCGTCCAAAGTAAAGTCATGCCTAGGTGGTGATGTCCACTCAATAAAAACTCAATGTCATCATTATCTTCCAACTTTTTCCCAGAAGAACACCAGCAGTCATGACCACAACAATCCCTGGCCAATTGCCTTACCCTAAGAGAAGATGGATAGGACCAGCAGCCAATCACTGTGCCAGGACCTTGTTTGCAGACCAAATTTATAATTTTCCAAAATTTGCAAATAAAGCAGCTCACTGAAAATTCCTCACCAAACACAGACTAAAGCTAACAGAATAAATGTGCTCTAATAACCTTCACCAAAACCTGCACCTTTTTTTTTTCCTTTCCAAAGCTATTAATTAGCCTACACCTACCTGATCCCATGAACTTGGTATTATGCTGTACGACTCCCCTTTAAAATGTTACACACACTCAAAAATGCATTAGCAATTCTTTTTAGCCTTTTAGATTTCAAAACAAGATATGTCATTTCAAGGTTATATTATAACTAAATGAAAAAGTAAAAGAGCAATACAGATTATCTAGAACTTTCAATTATGATTAACTCCCAAATATGGAAGTTTGATAGCCAAGGCATTCAATTTCTTACCAGATACCCTATTTTCCTTTCATTATCAGAAAGAGCTGTGCTTAAACAGTATTAGCCTTTTTATTTTGGTTAGCGGTAAAATACTTAATCTAAAATCTTAATTAAAAATTTGCTAAAACACTGGTGAGTAATCTTTATCAATTTGTCCCTTCAAATAAGTCCAAGAGTTACTGGATTTCAAAAGTATATAAGATCCACCGGGATTAAATAAAACAAAAAAGCAAAGAAAACTGCGGTTATTCTACATAACTGTGTATGTCCTCCACTGTTAGCCTTACGTATGTGGGAAGAAAATAACGAAAAAAATATTCCCAGGTAATCTTTCTTCACACTTACGAAGAATGTTA
This sequence comes from Okapia johnstoni, assembly GCA_024291935.2. Lineage (NCBI taxonomy): Eukaryota > Metazoa > Chordata > Mammalia > Artiodactyla > Giraffidae > Okapia > Okapia johnstoni. Next base: position 9,826,868 of record CM044317.1, read on the forward strand.
GACTCCCACTCTGGGACTGCAAAATAAGCCAACGTCTTAAACTTCTAACAAGACTTGTAACTCACTCAAGAAAGAAAAAGACAAATACTGTATATTAATACATATATATGGAATCTAGAAAGATGGCACCGATGCGCCTACATGCAGGGCAGCAAAGGAGACACAGACATACAAAACAGACTTTTGGACTGAGTGGGAGAAGGAGAGGGTGGGATGACTGGAGAGAGTAGCACTGAAACACACACATCACCATATGTAAAAGAGCCACTGCTAGTCTGATGTATGACGCAGGGCACCCAAAGCTGGTGCTCTGACAACCTGGAGGGCAAGGTGGGGAGGGAGGAGGCAGAGAACACATGCATATCTGTGGCAGATTCATGTTGATATATGGCAAAAATGACTGCAATACTGTAAAGCAATTATCCTCCAATTCAAATTAACTAATCAATTAATTAATTTAAAAAAAAAAGACTTTAACTCATTCAGAGGAAAAGGTTCATCCAGTAGCTTGCCGTGAAGAGCTCCTTTTCAAATGATTCTCCAAATTTCCCTTCGGGGAAACATGGCAGAAAGGAAGGTGCGGGGAGAGGGAGGGGTGGCCTCCTCCAGCTCCGCTGCCCTGCTCTCTGCTCGCTTCCTGTGGCCAGAGTCCCACACAGAACTGTCAGCCCCAAATGAAATCAGCTGGTGATCAGGACCTGAGCAGCTGCCTGCCTGGGCTTTCTTCCCCTCATCTATGGGGAAATTAGCTTTAAAACTTAAAAAAAAAAAAAATATGGAGGGGCTCACAGCTCTCACCTGACTTTTCAATCATTTACAAATTCTCTCCTCATAATTAGCAGTCTCAACTAAAGAGTTTTACTCTAGGTGGCAAAATATTACTAGAAAAAAAGGAGTAATGTTCAAAAAAAAAAAATTACAAGTACAATTAAGTATGCCACTGCTAGAATTCTGAGTAGCCAATCTCTGGTGGCTCAGACGGTAAAGAATCCGCCTGCGGTGCAGGAGACCCAGGTTCAATCCCTGGTTCGGGAAGATCCCCTGGAGAAGGGAATGGCTACCCACTCCAGTGTTCTTGCCTGGAGAACTCTATGGACAGAGGAGCCTGGTGGGCTACAGTCCATGGGGTCGCAAAGAGTCGGACACAACTGAGTGACTCACACATCATCTTTAATAAACAAGGGGTGAGAACTTCTAACAAGAACGAAGACCACTTAAAGAACCTACAGCTGGGATTCAAAGGCTGAACTGCTTCTATCTTCCCCTACAACCGCCTTAAAATAAAAGTATCACTGAAGGACAAACTAAGAGGAAAGACAATTTTCAGTCTCTAAAAGGATGAAACATTCGTGAATCTTTAGACACAGCGACGGAGCAATATAAGGTATGATACAGCATACACCCACTGTAGAGAAGAACTTCCTGAGAGAAAAGCAACTGTGAGACTCTGGAGCGGGATGCTGGCAGCACTCTGGAATAACCTATCTGGAACAGGAAAACACCCAGCTGGGCCATCAGACTGGTATGCTATTGGATTAAAGGCCTGGTGTGGGAATTTACAAATCAGCTTTTCTGATGTTTCTAGTAACTCAACCACCTGAAACAAGTCTGAGTCTCCTCAGGCCAACATCACAAGAATACACTCTACAGGGTCCAAGAGACTGAGGGCTTACTACTGCCAGAAGGTAAATGGTCATTTAAGGTAACTCTAACTATTTGATTCTAGAGAAAAAGGAGAATATTTTTTTTTAAGAGCAGAAAGTCTTTTTTGCTTGTTTTATGTAAAAACACAAAACTCATCAAACCTAAGAGAAGTGATACATGTGAAATTCTCTTACAAGAAACACAGAAATCTGTTTCAAAAGATACAGAAGAAATATGTCAAGAAATAAAAGCAAAATAACTTTTGGGCAGACTAAAGGGAACTTAAGCTGATGCCATCTGTATGAGAAAAACCTTTAAATAACTTCAAACTTCACCCCAAGAAGTTTATTCACAGCTCGAAATCTGACACTGTCTGCCATCAGAAACATTAGAAAGCCAAGTTCACTCTGGGGCTCCGATCTATATAGTTTGCTGCACAATGATGACACAGTCAATCTTTCAAATAGAACAGGAACTGTGTCCACTTTGTTCTAACAAGCTCACTTTTCCTACTTTAAAAGAGATGGGGAAACAGTTGTACCTGTGATCATTTCAAGAAACTATGAAAATTTTTAAAAAGCAGAAAATCCGTGATATGCTTCCCAATTGTCTCAAAACTATCCTTCAGTAGACAGGAAAAGACAAAGACAACACTAGGAGCAAGTGTGGGAGGAAGTGGCGTAAAAACTAGCACACACCTGCTGCTGGGGGTACTGCATGCCTCCCATGGCCCCCGGGGGCCGACCTTGAATGCCGATTGGATACCGCTGTGGGCCTGGGGGGCCGTAGGAACCTCCAGGGTAAGGGCTGCTCTGCTGTGGCTGAGAATGAGGGTTACTGCCCATGCCATACAGCTGGGGTCTCTTCATCACCATGGGATCCATTGGGCTGCCCTGTGAAGAAGTAAAAGAAGACATAGGCTTATTACTTCATTATTGCAGAGACAGAAATGTCCATTATGCTAACATACATATTAAAAATGCAACTCTCCTTACTTTTGAAAATATGAAAAACAATGACCTGACAAAACCCAGAAAAACATTTAAGAAAAAAAATCTACGTGGACACAAGACATTTAATTTTTTAACTTTTAGCAAGGCTTTAATAATTAAAAGGGATCTGGAGCAAACAATATATGGAAAGATTTTGCATTCATCTAAAATTCTACCATGCACACAGGAAACGGGCATGATAGTTAACCTCACCCAGCTCTTTCAGCTTCCCAGTAACAAAAGCAAAGTATAGTGAGTGGTTAGGAACCCTTCCTGACTTCAAAGTATTCTTAGAACAATTACCTTATTTTAGACCTGAGTCTGCAAGTCTTGATCAAACATTAATGTGTCTGAGTGCTCATTAGAAAGTGAAAGGATAGATTTCAGATAACACAGAATGTCTAGGGCAAAACTTTTCAAAGATCACTAGTGACATGAATAAGCACCCAGACTGTGAGTCACAAGCCACCTTCTCAATGCAAGCAAGGCTCTTACCAAACATAACCAGTTCAAAACTGGACTTTTGAGTTTTATTTTTGGCTTGGTGAGTCAGCCCACGGGCCTCAGGGCCAGGGCCATTCAGGAGGGCCGAACTGGAGCCTCAGCCTGGGCTTTCATGCCCTGGGTGCTTCAAAGGAGCGAAGCGGTGGTGGGGGAAGTCCCTCACCGCGGTGCTACAAAGACCCACAGATATTTCCTTCCTTCCAGAACCACATGCTGATGCCAACTGTTGGCCAGACCCTGAAGCCCAACTGTGGGCCACACGGAGGACACGGGGTCCCTCAGGAAGGTTCGAAGATTAGCAGGGTTGACGGAAGCAGCCATATTCAAGGTGGGGAGGGCCAGGGCACAGAGTACCCTCAAGCGGGAGAAACATCAGGCATCAAGCACAGGCTCCATAAATGATGGAACTGCCTGGCACGTGCAAGGAAACAGAAGCAGCTTAGACCCCAGCAAAGCGCAGCAGCAGCTGGAGTGGGTCAAAGCCAGTAGGTGGGTGAGCCTCACACGTCACTTGAACGGCTTCCGATTGCATCTTAGGGGAAACCACTGGGTGCTTTTAACAGCGAGTTACGGTCACATCCGCCTTTCGGAAGGACGGCGCCCCAGCAGCAGCCTGGAGCCAGGCTGTACTACCCCAGCAGGCCACTGAGCTCAGGTCCTGGGCCTGTAGCGGTGGTGGGAGAAAGCACGCTCAGATTCAAGGAACAGGATGGAATCGCAGCTTGACCTGGGAGTGATGGAAGACAGGCGGCAAGGGTGGCTTAACAGGTGGTAAGACACTGGTTGAGCCAGCATCAGGCCGGGGTGGGAGCAGATCCACCCTCCCTGGGGGGCGGGAGCCTTCGCTCTTCTGCATGTTAAAACTGCGGTTCTGATAGCAAGTCCAGGTGACAATATCAGAAGTGCCACGATGCGTTCCAGCCTGGGGAGTCAGGTCTGCCCTCGAGTCCTAAGTAGGGAAGTGGGTGACCGAGGACAGGTGCTCCTGGAGGGCAGTGACTTCTGTTCTGCTCACTCACAGTGCACCTGCAGGACACAAGTCACACCTGGCACAGGTCGCACCCTCAATAAATCCTGGATGACTTCAGCAATATGAAGCACGTAAAACCCAAGGAACTACCCCGAAAGAATATGTAAAAAGAGCATAACGGGTAGAAGACAAAATTCGAGAGGCTGACATCACTTAAGGAAGAAGGGAAAAGGAGGCCACAGCAAGGCCAGAGGAATGGTCAGAAAATGGAGTTGGAGAGTGTGGTGCCTCGGAGATGGGAGCAAGTGGAGACACACACCGACTGCAGCCCAGGTGTCCAACAGGTGAGCGCTAACACGTGGGCTGCACCTGATGCTCCACCAATGACGGGGCGGTAACTGCTGCCCTGGGCAAGGGCAGGCTCATGGCAGAGACGAGGGCAGCGCCAGAAGACCAGGAGCTGCACGCAAATAGCAGGTGAGGGGGAACCAGGGATGCACACCCTACCCTCCAAGCATGGAAAGCTACAGGAACACCAGACCTCCTTCCCCCCATGCTCCTACCCCATACACAAGGCTGCCCACCATGTCTGCCCTCCCGCCTTCTTAGGGGTAGGTACCCTGGTGCTCACTGCAATGCCTTGAGTAATCCACTCATTGCACATTTACTAAGGGTCTACCGTGTGCACGATGCAAGGCACTGGAGGCAGAGTGGACACGTGTCGGCGGCTGTCCGAGAGGTGAACCAGGTCACTGAAGGAGAACACGCTGGACAAAGATTACAGTGCAACCCAGCGGACATCCTAAAGGCATTGTGAGGAGGGAGCATCCAGGTAGGTCTCAGTTTTAACCAAGCCTTCCTATAGAAACAGCTGACTCCGTCCTGAGGGCGTCATAGGAATTTGCCAGGAACTGATGTCACCAGAATGAAAATATGTGTAGGCCGGATGATTTTGCTTGAAACTCACAATTTCATGGAATTTTAACTGTGTTACTTTCACCAGTCAAGAAAAAATGTTTACTTGGAATGACAGAAATTGCTCAAACAATATACTCATGTCACAAACGGTGCTGACTTCACAATTCAACACACATATACATATGATGACCTCATATAAGGAAACTAAAATTGAAAAGTAAGAATTAAGTTTCCTCAGAATGCTTCAAGTTAGAATTTATGCCTAAGAACAACAAAATGTAATGATTTTCCACACTTACTTTCAAAAAATAAAACTTTCTATGGAAGTGTGAAAATTGAGGCTGAGCTGTTGATGCTAGAATCTACAGAGTGAATGAATGGCCCACAGAGAGACTGAGTAAATCAGATTTCAGGCTAAATTTCCAATATGGGGCCCAAGGCAGCCCTATCTTCACATTCAATCTGAATTAGCCAGGGCATAGGAAAGGTCTGCTTACTTGACTTTCAACAGTGCACGACCCAAACAGGCTTAATTAAAGCAGAAATTTAAAATGGGAAAATGATTGGAATGTCTATATTTTAATGCTATAGATAACAGTGCAGCAAATTCATCTTATCAGTGACTGAAATTGTTTTGTAATATCTTTCTCATCAGTGCCATAAACTCTCACAGCCCTACTTAAAATTCAGTTAATTTGCACCCATGTCAAAATGTTAACTTAACCCTGAGATTTCTGAAAATCAAAGGCATGAAATACACAGATTATCTCTACCTCTCAAAATGCATCAGATGCCTTTCAGTGAGACTTCAGATCTGAAAACAGATACTTACACAGTGAAAATTATTTAATTTTAACCTTCCCTCCTTATGGCCTATTATTAAATATTCATCCACAATCTAAATTCATCCTGCTGTGTACTTTTGCTATTTTTAACACTAAATATGTACCACTGCAGGATCTTAACCTCTGCTTTGTATTACTCTCTCCTTAAAGAAACCAAAACCCAAATCAAATCGAAGGCTTTTCCAAAAAAACAATTCACTGCTTGTAGTCACATCTAATGCAAAACCATTTTGTATTCTCATTATCTATCCTTCTATTGACAGAAGTATTTCAGAGTGCCACCATTTTCAATTCTCACATATAATTTATGTTATACTAGAGACACCCACATAAAGAACAGTCCTCGACTATTTCTCTAAATATGTTATTCCAAGCATTTTTCTCTTCTAGGTACCATTCCACAACTGCAGTGTGGACTTCAATTCCCTGAAATAAGTGCTTTTAAAGTCACAGTGTACACAGCCCATTTTCAAAGAGGTCTTAAAATAACTAGTTTAGTTACTCGGTTTAGTTACTCAGCTTCTGATGAATTTTATTACTTGACTAGACTTTCTAGTAACTCCTCCTTATTCAAATAAGCTTTCAGATATGTATGTATTTAGATATGTAGCTATGTAGCTATGAGTTATACATCTCTCTCTCTCTCTCTCTCTCTCACACACACACACACACACACACACACACACACCCTTTCCTAGATCTTCTGGGAAGATGCCATTGTTGCCTACATCCTCCAAAGCCTCAGAAAGTTTCCTATCCCCAGAAATACTAAATAAGAAGGAGTACAATATATATCATTTGCATATATATTTGAATATCGACTTTGGACATATTAGATAGCATAGTTAGGCTGTACTATAGATTAAAAAGGTTTTCAGAGGCTGGTCTGGAAATCCAACTACCCTTTAAAGATTATCCAAGTTAAAGAACAAGTCCCTATATATATTTTGGTAGCCTTTAGAGAAGTTTGATGCTTTATACTTAGATACTCCCTCATAAGGGTAATGCGACAGGAAGCTTTAAAGCAAAGCTTTAAAAGATACATCTTGTTCCAACCATGATACTTTCAAATGGGGAAGTGGTGCTATTTATCCGCATTTGTCTGCAGCTACATGACTTCCAATGTTGAAGGGGGAAAGCATGGGCTGTGGGCACAGAGGGCCCACAGCCGTATCCACCACTTACTGCCACCGCGTAACTCTCAATCTGGTGCTCGTTTCTTTCGTTTTCTCACTCACCAAATGCAAGAAAGTATACCTGCCTCATGATTATAATGAAAGTGGCACTGGGACTGAAAGGACCTAAAGGAACGGGCCATAGTGTATCGGCAAAGTGGAACGGGCAGGGACGTGGTAAAGTGCATATGAAACAATGACAACTGTTTAAGAGTGAGGTGCATGAATTACAGCTGTGTGAAAACTCAGCTGATGGATCAGGGCCGGCCAACATGACCTGTAAGTAGAGGCTGTCACATCATGAAGCAATCTATGTTGACTTTTCTGTGATGATGTCTAAATATAACTATAAAATGCCCCTGTTTTTTCCCAGGCATCCTGCCTGCTGTTGGGGGGTAGGGTGGAGGTGGAAGGGACACAGCTGTCCCACACTGGGCCTCCTCCATCCCCGCACCCACACTCTCATTTTCAGCACAAAGCAGCAGGAGGATGCTCTCTCCTCTCCCCTTCGCCTGCCTAACTCGAACCCCGAGCTCACACAAGGCCCGGCTCAAGGACCAGAGAGCTGCCCTGTCACCACACCCAGTAACACTATCTTTGGGACCTGTTGGGATCTTTCCTACACAGGTTGCAACCGACTTCTGGGCTGCCTTATATTGATATTTAACTCATGCACCGTGTTGTGGTGTTTTTTTTTTCCATTTTTCCTATGTTAGTTAACTTCCACAGAGACTAAAATGGCAATGTCCATGCTTGGCACCTTTTGTGTCTCATTCAGCATACAGCATGTGTGCTTAGTTGTGTCTGACTCTGTGACCCTGTTGACTGTAACAGACCAAGGCTCCTCTGTCCATGGAGTTCTCCATGCAAGAATACTGGAGTGGGTTGCCATTCCCTTCTTCAGGGGATCTTCCCCACCCAGGGATCAAACCTGGGTCACCCACATCGCAGGCAAATTCTTCACTGTCTGAGCTGACGGAGCACATACACTCAGCAAACAGCACAGATGACTTAGGATGGTCACAGTGCCTCATGACTCCTGGGGATGAGGACTGGCCACATAAAGTGCTCCCGAAAATACAAAGACTGACTAACCAGTATCTACAACAATTCTGTACACACATGCATGTATCCCAAATCTGAAATATCACTGTGTTCTTACTTTTCAGAATCATTAAGATTAGAAATGAAATAGTAATATGTCATTACCTATACATAAAGTAACTTCCATAAACTACCAATAACAAGTGACAATTATCAGCAATGGTTCTTAACTCTTAGAGATACTTAAAAAAAAAAAAAAACATCCAGGATGTATATACCTCCCATATTAGCATATGGTGTCAGAGGTTCATGCAACATCCCCTAGAAACCCATCGAAAGCCCGTCCTGACCAGCATAATCATATGATGACAAACATCTACCCTGCATTTCCAAAGCACTTCATACATTATCATTAGATCACAGTTCTTAAGGCACCCTGATAAAAGATTCGTCAGTGAAACACAGAATCACAGAATTGAAAATAGCCCCATTGATCCACACATGATGTATGTATGAATCCCCTAAAAGTGTCTGCAACCATGAATGCTATGAATTTCTTCCTTCTATATAATAAAAATCTGTTCCTTATAATTTACACCCATTGCTTTTTTTTTTTTTAACTTTGATCCTTTTGTAGAATATTTGAAGATAGCTATATCTATTTCCCTTTTCTGAGCAAAATACACCAATTCTGAACCCCTTTAACATGAAACATATTATGGGAAGGAACTTGCTTCTCTTCCAGATCCTACATGAGTACAAACCTGGCCTCAGACCTGTTATTGTTTGACAGCTCCATCACACCCTTGATTCATAGCATCAGCTGAGATTAAACCCTACCTCCCCCCTCTTCTCTTAACACAGTTGGTTAGGCTGACCCTAGTAGCAGAAGTTTTTATCTCTGCTTATTTTCATTTTGCATGTATCTGGTCACTATTCTAGCCTGACATCTAATATACTAACTGCATTTCCTATCTTGACGTCAACCACCAATTAAATCAGCACACCATTTCATTCATGCCTTCCTCCACGGCACTGACAAAAATACTGAAGAGGTCAAAGGAGAGGACAGTGGCTTGGCTAACTGCTACTGCCATTCATAAAGACTGACATAAATCCAGGCACCAGCATTCTTGGAGGAAGGTCTTCTTTAGAAACCTTAGGAAAGTCCTTCCCACTCATCCACAGCACTCTTCCAACTTACTCACTACACTTGTTACGCAAGCACAAGTCCCTATCTGCCCTTGGGTGACAACCTCTTGCCCACTTCAAATTCCTCCATCTTTCCTAATGTACAATATACTCCAAAGTTTAGAAAAATGCTTAGAATGAGACAAAAAGGTATAAGGGAAAGGGAAGTGGCTTAAGTCAGACAAACCCGGGTGTGAATCCTACAGATAAACTTATTAGCTCCGTAGACTCAAGCTCACACTTAATGCAGTACAGTTGTGTTCACCTCTGGTGTTGCTGGGGGACTGATTAAATGAAGTACCACATGATTTATCACATAGTGAGAATCTCCTAAATCTTTTTGCTTTTCGCCTTAACAAATTAGCAAATTGAAGTCAGAGAAAAATCACTCAATAATTTAATCTATTTATTTTCTTGTCTCTGCAGCATACTGTTAATCAAAGGTGGACATTCTGCCTATTTATCTTTGCATACCTAGCACTCAGTACAATGCCTGGCATGAGGAACTTCTACTGAACAGAGAAAGCAGCAACCTCCTCAACACCACATCTCCAGTTAAACAGTAAGGGCTCTAGCAGCCTGAAAGCCTCGGACGGTCAATAGTGCAAGAGGCCAAGAAGGACACACCATCGAAAACTTTTCCCAAGTTCACATAAGCCACAGCTTCCATTGCCGCCTCATGTCTGTGCCCCTCAAATGCGTCACCCTCGGCTGATTTCTCTCAGCCTCAGAGTTCTATATCCAATTGCCATGCAACATCCCTGCCTGGATAGCTAGGATCTCTTCTGTTCCTGTTCACAGTGAAACATACCCACATCCAGATGCACAGTTGATGCTCTTGACTCCCTGCTTCCCTTCCACCCTAGCCAACCCCTCACTGAGTCTGGTCAGCTGGACACATCACTGCGGCCAACAGGGAATCTCCGCCTCCGACCACACCAGCTTCTGTGGGCCTCTAGAGAAACCACAAATTTGCCCACCACCGAGCCTTCAGCCGAGCGGTTCCTTCCACGAAGAAGGAGCCCCACTCTTCTGCAGGACTCAGTGCTACAGCCCTGTCCTCCGAGAACCCACCCTGAGCGCAGACTGGGGCGCGACCCTCTCCAAAACCACTGTGCTTCTCCTTCACAGCACTTGTCAAAGTCTGCAAGGTATTTTTATGATGACTTCATGTGTCAAAGTCACTCAGTCATGTCCAATTCTTTGAGACCCCATGGACTGTACAGTCCATGGAATTCTCTAGGTCAGAATACTGGAGAGGGTAGCTCTTCCCTTGTCCAGGGGATCTTCCCAACCCAGGGATCGATCCCAGGTCTCCCACATTGCGGGCAGATTCTTTACCAACTGAGCCACAAGGGAAGCCCAAGAATACTGGGGGGGTAGCCTATCCCTTCTCCAGCGGATCTTCCCGACCCAGGAATCGAACTGGGGTCTCCTGCATTGCAGGTGGATTCTTTACCAACTGAGCTATCAGGGAAGCCCTAATAAATGTCCCCAACTGGACTGCCTCACAGGAAAAAGAATAGGGAAGTGAGGACAACAAATATTAAACCCATTGGTAGCTATCATCTGGGCACAACAGAATATATGTCTAGAAAATAAGGCTGTTTTGGTTCCCTGGTTTTTACCTGATTTTTATAAATTGACAAAACCTATCATTTGCCTAATACCCTCAAGTTCAGCAACTTGTAAGTCAATTCAATGAGTAAATCACTGTCTGACTCAACTATACTTCTGAATATTATTTAGCAAACAATGATTTTATGAACAAATCAAAATGTGTATTTTATTTCAAGAGTAAATTAGATCTAAAAGGAATGTCAAAATAGTAATGGAATATATTTATATTTTCCCTCAGATTTCTTATTCTCACCATCCAAAACAACTGTAGAACTATTACTATGGTGTTAACAACTTCTAAAGTTTAGATCTCAAAGTACGCAATATTGTTCATATCCTTGTACTACTACTGACAACTGAGTAGCAGGCTCTTATTTAAGAAACGGAAATAATATGGTATATTTCCCATATAAATACAGATTTAAATCAAGAAAGGAAGATTTTGTGAGAATAAGTTGAACATAAACCCTACCACTTTTAAAGCTGTGTGATGCTAAAAAAAAAAGTTCACCTCTTAACTAAACTTCATCTCAGTTATCTCAGCTATACCAAGAGCACTACCACTTCACTATAGAGTTGTTCGAGAATTAGAAATAATATAGTCAGGTTTCAGCACATAACAGGCTTTTAATAGTGATAGATTTTATTAGCACCATTATTATATGGAGGTGTAACTCTAGATTATCAATCTGAGGCATGGATACCCTTCACTCCTCTACTGATGTATGTAAGACAGGCACTGCTTATCAACCCCAGCATTCATTTCCCCAACGTCCAGTAAGCCTCAGAATCTTTCACCCTGTGGAATTGCTGGCAGCCACTACAAATTATCAGTTTGCTAACATTCATCATATTTTAATGGCAAACAGGATCCTGTTTGAGAACAAACAGGATCCAATTTACTCTTCCCAGTAAAGTGGAACTACATAAAGTCTGACACTGATTCAGGAACAGCTGAGCTTATATCCCTCTCCTGCTTCTGACTAGCTGTGAAACATGATGGGTAAATTATTCCAGTGCTCAAAGCCTTAGTTTTCCCATCTTTCAAGTGAATGTAATACCACCCTCAAGAAGACAATCAGTCTAAAGATACTCGCTGTGTGGTTTACATGGATAGACAATTCCAGACCTATCAGAGCCATACCTAAGGACAAATCAGAAAAGTTACTGATTTCTCCAGCAAGCTCCATGGATGACATAGTGCCTCTTTCAAAGCATTTTATCAACTTTTTAAAAATTAACAACTTTAAACTGGCATTAAAGAAAGTGCCATTAAAATATGATGAATGTTAGCAACTGTCTCTGAACAAAGAACGCCTACTGTGTGATAAACAAGCTACAGCTCCACCTACCCGCCCCCCCCCCACCCCACTCTGTGCAAATGTTCTCTCCAGAGACAGGGCCCTATTTAAGATCTACTTTATCAGAGCCACAACGCAGTGAAAGCATATATTGACTCTTATTGTAATGTGATTATTCAAAGAGAAAAGTTGACATGACTCATATACAGTCAAATCTTAGACTGAAAAAGAATTTCAAGGTAGCTACAAGCAACATAAAAGTTCCAGACGGGATACTGCCACAAAGGAAAGAAGATTACTATTACAGATGCTATTAGGACAGTAGACAAAATTAAAACATGGGACTGTAGGTAAAAGTACTGTTTCCAAGTTAAGCATCCTAAGAGTGATGACTGCACTGGGGTATATCAAAGAAAAACCTTGTTCCCAGGAAATACACATGATACTAAGGACTTGGAGATACTGAGGACTAAAGGGTCAGGATGTATGCAGCCTAACCTCAAATGATTCAGGGAAAATATGCTGTAGACAGACAGGTAGGTGGGTAGACTCATATATAAACTCAATAGTAAAATGTTAAAAACTGAGAAGAGTAACAGGAATACGGGATTTCTTTGTATTAGTCTTGTAACTTACTTCATGTGACTTACTTCAAAATCAAGAGCTTCCCTGGTGGCTCCGAAGGTAAAACCATCTGTGTGCAATGCTGCAGACCCCGGTTCAATCCCTGGGTCAGGAAGATCCCCTGGAGAAGGAAATGGCAACCCACTCCAGTACGCTTGCCTGGAAAATTCCATGGATGGAAGAACCTCATAGGCTACAGTCCATGGGGTCGCAAAGAGTCGGACACGAATGAGCGACTTTGCTTTTGCTTTTTGCTTTTCAAAATAAAAGCTAAAAAAGGTAAGGGGGGCAAAAAGGAAAGACAGGGGTAACTGAAAACCAAAAGAATCACTACCCCTCATAAGGGGTCTTCAAGCAAGTCTGCAGGTGCTCAGCACTAAGAGCCACCAATGATGGTGTAACATCAGGGGGCCTCTGGCAGGTTTGGGGGCACTGCGGCGTGGGAGGACCACAAGGTGAAGGAACCTTCAAAAAACGAGGAGACAGAGCAGGACAGACAGAAAAGAGAAGTGGGCGTGATAAGCTGGAACTAACTGGGAAGGGGTGGAGGTTGCTGTGCTTTGATTTAAAGTACTCAAGTTGGCCTCTTAATGAAAGAGGCCAGAAAACTAAGATCATGGCATTTGGTCCCATCACTTCATGGCAAACAGATGGAGAAGCAAAGGAAACAGTGAGAGACTTTATTTTGGGGGGCTCCAAAATCACTGCAGATGGTGATTGCAGCCATGAAATTAAAAGACTCTTACTCCTTGGAAGGAAGGTTATGACCAACCTAGACAGCATAGTAAAAAGCAGAGACATTACTTTGCCGACAAAGGTCCGTCTAGTCAAGGCTATGGTTTTTCCAGTAGTCATGTATGGATATGAGAGTTGGACTGTAAAGAAAGCTGAGCACCGAAGAATTGATGCTTTTGAACTGTGGTGTTGGAGAAGACTCTTGAGAGTCCCTTGGACTGCAAGGAGATCCAACCAGTCCATCCTAAAGATCAGTCCTGAGTGTTCATTGGAAGGTCTGATGTTGAAGCTGAAACTCCAATACTTTGGCCACCTGATGTGAAGGTCTGACTCATGTGAAAAGACCCTGATGCTGGGAAAGACCGAGGGCAGGAGGAGAAGGGGACGACAGAGGATGAGATGGTTGGATGGCATCACGGACTCAATGGACATGAGTTTGGGTGGGCTCCAGGAGTTGGTGTTGGACAGGGAGGCCTGGCGTGTTGCAGCTCATGAGGTCGCAAAGAGTAGGACACAACTGAGCAACGGAACTGAACTGAACTCAACTTGGCAAAACACATAATGAACACAAACTTTTAGGTACATTTTTCTACTAATTCTTAGGAAGCTTCCATTCCACAAACACACACACACACAAATTACTCTCACAAAAAAGGCAGCGGGGGGGAATCCCCCTTCCCTGGTAGAGACACTGTCTTACAAATCATGGCTGCAGGTTATCCCACCCAGTCAAGACTTAATGAGGCTCTGCCCCCGTGGCTTTCTTAAGGATGCTTTAAAAAGATCTCAACCCAGCCCTGAAAGACGTGACACGTGCCATCTTTTAACCCAGAGCTCTTTTGTGTCATTTTTCTAAGTTTCAGAAAGTAGTTTTATAACCACTTTCACATGTCACCCTGCTCCCACCTCTTCCCTTGGACCTGCTGGTCCAAGCAGACCAGCTCGCCTAGTCACACCCCCATCAAGTTCTCAGGTTTAAAGAAGGAAAGCAACGACCCAAATGAAAACACGTCTGGGATTTTTAAATCTTAGAATAAACAAAAAAGAGGACTATCCCCAAACCGTCCCTGACAAAGGCTTCAGCTGCAGGAAACCAAGGGTTTCAAGACCACCAACTAATTATCAGTTCAAGTGCTCACTATGCAGAAGGAGCCTAACTCTCTAGAGATTCAGCCTGAGGACCGGAAGAAGCTTCCAGACAGTGGAGCGAGGCCCAGGACAGACTGGAGTTAAGGCCACCTGGCCTACACCCTGCTCACCACTTACTGTGCGAGCCTAGGCAGATCTCTTCAACTCTCTGACCATCGGCTTCCTCCTCTGAGAAAGTACGGATGGTAACAGGACCCACTTCCCGGCATGGTTGTTAAGTCTCCCACAACACAGCAGACGCAGAACACTCAGAACAGGGCCTGGCACATAGGGAGTGCCCGGTTACTGATACAACTTTAGATTACTCCTGGCCTGGCTCACTCCTCTGGGCCCCACGTGGCGAGGGAGAGACTGAGAAATGAACTCTTACAACAGGTCTCTTCCCGCACTAGCATTCTGTAATTCTAGTGTCATCACCCGCCTCCTTGCCGGAACTTTCAGCTGTCATGGTAAAGGCTCAGAAGGAATGTGGACCGTTAGGGGTATTTCTCCTTTCTGTTCCAGAAATCTTGCCAATTATCTGCCCTGAAGGTCAACAGGAAGAGAGAAAGGCTCTAAAGGGGTCTACGGAATTCAAAATGGCGAAGTTCAACATGCAAACAATCAGGGCTCGCCTACAGGTGACGCGTCTGCCGCCTGGCAGGTCTTCACCCACACTAAACCTGCCCAGCTCTACTGTTGCACGCCGCAGGGCCCATGCACTCGGGAACATCCCCTTCTAGAAAGCCCTTGCACCCCACATATTTCTGGTCACCTGTAAACTAGAGAAAAGTTTCTTTTTCACAAAGTAACACTAGATAAAGGATTCCATCATCTACAGAGATTCTCTTATTGAAGAGACGCTAAACATGTCTACAACCAACTGCAACTCTCTAAACAGCATCTCCCTCCTCCTAATTCTCCTTCTAGACTCAACTTTTCATCACAATGAGCAGATTATTGTTGCTATTATTGCATTAATAAAAAACTAAAATAAAAGAATTCAAGTGCACCTTGACCCTTGCCTCTGCAAGCCACCCTCTCCTAAATAATATTATACTGCCTTCCTAGATGTGTGAATTACAAGTAATAAAAACTATGAAACCTGAGCCGGAGTCTGGCTTATAATAGGCACATAATAAACGTTTGATATATGAATGTGAGAAAGACATCCAACTGTGGCTCCGATTCCACGTGAGACTTCTCCTGGACTCGAATTGTAATGCTTGGAACACAGGCATTTTTCATTTCCAGGCTACAGTGTCACCATACCTAACATTCTTAAGACGTCACTTTCCAAACTATGTTTATAGCTGCTACTGTAATGAAGATGGGAAGAGGTCTATAAAGCAATACCACTCTTTAAGATACATAATATATGTCAGCATGAGAAAAGTCTAAAACCTTCTACACAGAGAAAAAGACCTATTTAACTTGGTCATACCTAAAGCTATCAGGGCAAGTTTTCAGTTTTGCTTTTTTTTTTTTTTTTTTTTTTAAGTAAAACACTTGGTAAACATAAACTAGGATGATACAAAAAATGCAATGATGCATTCCATTTTCATTGTGAGCTAGCTCTGTGTAGGTGGACAAGCAACCAAAGAGCGTGCGCGAGAACGTGTGTGTGCACGCACATGCCTTCCACCGCAGAGTGTGAGAGGGCAACACAGCGCATGGCTTGCCTGCAGGTATTTACATATAGTCGGGCAGTCGGAGCAACAGGATATTTTTACATGTAGCTCTCTAGTGAGAGTAACGACAAGGTATGCTGGTCATATATCTTAAGCATTTATGGAAAATTATTAATCAAGTCCCACCTGAAACAATTTGTTAAATTGATTTTAATCACTGGGCCTCTCATGTGAAGCTTTGTATAATCAGCATTTCATTTACAAAATTAATTGCCTGATTGATTCTCAGGAGGCAGTTGCTGTCATTACCCTGCTGTCATACTTCTGAGTAGGGTGTCACAACATGAAATTCTGACAGTATGAAGAGCACTGCTATTTTAAAAATGGGTGAGGGGTGAAAGGGAGGAAAGAGGAAAACCAAAGAAGTTACATTACCCCCTTCAGCCTTAGAAAAAGTTGAAAGTGTTTCATGCTAATTACATTGTATATCAATACCCTTCTGCTAAATTAATTAACATACAAATCTAGGGTTCAGGGCATGAAGGATTTTTCCTATATTAAAATAGTAACTAGAATGTAAAAGCACAGATTCCCCACTAGAGTTAAATCTTAATCTATGTTATAAAATATTTAGATCTTGATAAAGAGCAGCCCTAAATTAGTCTGGTAGACTACTTGTCCACTGCTAACCATCTCCATTTCCCAGACTCTGCCTTTCTCACTTTTCTAATAAAAAAGGGCATGATCAGAAATTTTAGGAGTTTACGACTAATGCCAAAATATATCTATTTTAAGCATATGCAAAAATACATATTAGCATATGTTCATTTGGTCTTTTGCAGACAGTGTCTAGTATTGTTAGATACACACTTTTTAGATTTCCTTTATTGCTCACTATTTAATATTTAGTAGTCTACTAGTAATTGATGGATCTTCACCTAGAAATCTGTCAGAAATTAACAAAAATTAGGCTAAAAAGTACTTTTCCTGTAAAAGGATAAGAAGACTATAGAACAAGGGAGAAAAGAGGAATTTTTAAGCTATTATCATTAAAAGTGAGACCAGGTTATCTTTGTCATCGTATTTTCAAATGGACCCCTGTGTGCATGAGACCAGCCAAAGATTCTCTTTTTCCTTTACCATTAATTTTCCTTTTCAGAAAGAACGTACCCTACATCCTGCTCCCTCCCAGCTCACGAGTGCATCTCCCACATTCTCTGCTTCCGTAAGGGCAAGGTGGACCACAACACCAAGTTGTTTTCAAAGGCAGAAAATTATTTCTCTAGTTCAGATGGGGACTCATTTAAAACAATCCCCATTCAATGCAATCCAGTTCCAAAGGCGGCCTCTTTTAAATGGGTCACTCTGAATTTAAAAGAGGCCTCCTCGGGAGACCAGAGGTAATTTACTTTCCTTTCAGTACAGTGAATTTTGATTCCTCTGTACAGCCGCAGATTTCCTCTTACAAGGAAGATCACCTCATAAATTTGCTCTATTATCTTGTGACCGAACGTGTTTTGTTTGCTGGCTTGGTAAAGAGAGCTAATTAGCACACTGTACCCACTACAGCCCGCTAAGAGCACAAGTCCACGGCTGGAGAACTTGAGGCAAAGTCTTTCCTGCACAGCACCGGGGAGGGGGCGGGCCCTTGGAAGGGCAGGCCCCTTCTTGACCTCCAGGTCACATTCACTCCCCTGCAGAGGAAGAGCAAGAGTCCTCAGTTTTTACTTGGCTCACAAGGGTGCCCTCTCTTTTGATTAGGCAATGTCTACAAAAAGTGCTTCAACTCTGGAAAGGCATTATGAGAGCATAATGGATCCCTAGGATCACTCCTTAAGCTGCACACAATGTAACTGTTTTGGAAAACAGGGTTCACATATTCAAACCCTTATCGATCCAATACCTTTCCTTACAAAAGAACTGAAAAGGGGGAAAACCGAATTCTCTCAAGCCTGTGCAAAGAGGGTGGAGACTTCACCTAAACATTTCATGCCAGCATCACTACTACCTAGGACAGGGCTCTACAGTATGTCAGAAATGGTTTAGAGCAGTAACTCAGAAGATAAAATGGATAAATGCTATATAAACAGGAATGAAACTGGCAGGAGGATGCAGTTGAAAATGCATATTCAGGATTATAATTTTCCATTTGGAAAAAGGAGGGAAGTATTATATATGTAACATATTATGTAAAAGTAGAGCTTGATTTAAAAAAAGAATCTTAATTGTTGAGGATGTGCAGGAAAAAATCTAGCTATCTTTTCAAAGGAGTTGGGGAATAGGGACCTGGTCTTTTGATAGGATGTATCTGAACTATCAAAGAGGTTTGACAAAATTTATGTTTATCAAAAGAGGCGTGAATTATAAAAGGTTAACAAGGATTTAGATAAGGAAGAGGCAACACATTAGAGACTATATCCATTTTTTCAACTTTATTTAAACTGAACCGATATTAACGTGTAAGTTGCCATAAAAGATAAGTAGATATGTAAGATGGTCCTTGACTTTACGAAACATACATCATAACAGAGGAGATAAGAGATATATATAAACAATGCAAGGTAGAAATACACTTGTAAATGCCACAGGTCAGAGGAAAATAAAGGCCTATGAGAGTTCAGGTGAAGGTAGTAATTCCAGCTGCAAGAAATGGAAAGATTCATGGGAAATTTATCATTTAACATGGATAATAAAAGATGAAAAAGATATACAGAAAAGATCAAGGCACAAACATGATAATATCAGCTACTACTTAATGAGCGCCTACTGTGAGCTGAGCACTGTGCAATGTGCTTTACAATCAACAGGACCAATCCTAACAAAAAACCCTGTGAAGCAGTCAATACTACAAACCAGTGTTTGGTTGAAGGAAGCCATCTCCCAGATTAGGCAGCTTGCCGAAGATTATCCTGCAATATCAATGATAGAGTCAGGATCTTCCAGGTCTGACTGGAGTCCTTCAGGGAAGGAGTCTCTACCAGCCATCAGATTTCCCCTCCAAGCTACTCCAGTTAATGCTCCTTGATAAGAAAAAACTGTGAAAAGAAAACTCTTTAACCTGAACTGTATCCCCAAATTATGTTAAAGCTCTAACCTCAAGTGTTTGGAGTGTTCCCATAAACAGGGAAGGCAATGGCAACCCACTCCAGTACTGTTGCCTGGAAAATCCCATGGACAGAGGAGCCTGGTAGGCTGCAGTCCACCGGGTCGCGAAGAGTCGGTCACGACTGAGCGGCTTCACTTTCACTTTTCACTTTCATGCTTTGGAAAAGGAAATGGCAACCCACTCCAGCGTTCTTGCCTGGAGAATCCCAGGGACGGCGGAGACTGGTGGGCTGCCGTCTATGGGATCGCACAGAGTCAGACACGACTGAAGCAATTTACCAGCAGCAGCAGCAGCAGCAGCATAAACAGGGAACAACGGTTAAAATGAACTCACAAGGGAAGGTCCCAATCTGATAGACCTGGCATCCTTGTAACAAGATGAAAGGCCAGGACATTCTCTCTCTCCCCCCAGGCACACACAAGAGGAGTGAGAGCACACGGCAAAGGTGTGCAAGCCAAGAGGAGAGGCCTCAGAATGGGACCTATCTTGCTGGCACCAAGATCTTAGACGTCAGAACTCCAGAACCATGAGAAATAAATTTCTGTTGCTTAAGCCACTCTACACTAGTCTATTACAGAAGACTAAGACACACCACTGCTACTTTTACTGACTTTCAGCACACAAACTGATTTCCGAGAGGGCTCCACGGGATTCCTGCCCCCCACCCCCAGGGTCCAAAGCCCTGTGCAATGCTATCCTCTGCAGTACAGCAACACCTGTGACCTGCATCTAACCCAGAGATTATCACAAAGGTGAAGGGATTTTTGCAGAGGTAACTAAAATTCCCTAATATAGCTGACTTTCAGTTCATCAAAACCAAGAATATCCTCATGGGCCTGACATGATCAGGTGGTCCCTTTAAAAGAAGGTCCAGGCCTCCCAAGAAGTGAGAGACCCCCAACGGCACAGACCCTCTCTGAGAAGCAAACTGCTATGACTTCCACAGCCATGAGGACAGGAGCTCTGCCAGCAGGCCAAGGGTGCCTTCCCCAATCAAGCCTCCGGATGAGAATGCAGCCCAGCCGCTTCCTTGACTACAGCTTCTGACACCCTGAACAGAGGACCAGGGAGGCATGCCTGGACTCCCTACCACAGAAACCCTGAGATGATAAATGTGCAGTTTTAAGACATTCAGTTTGTTACGTAGCAAAAGAAAGCTAATCCACAACTTAGTGAAAAGAATGCTCTCCACATGGCTCACCATCACTTCCACATGCAAGCAGACCACTGCTCCTAACCTCCTCCCAGGCAGAACTGGCTGCTGCTCTGGTGTCGGTGCTCTGCATTTTCACTGACAGGAAGCCCTAAAGCATACAGTCCCAGAAGTTACTGGGGGCTCTTTACACTTTCCATTTCTGGGCAAACTCCTACGCATCCTTCAAACCTGGACTCAAGGATCACCTTCCCCATCAAGTTTGTCTTGAAATCATCAGACAGAATAAAGACCGTGTCTTCTGTGATCTAAGAGAACTTTGAGGAAACCTCTATCGTAGTATTTAGAAGTTTTCGTTGCAATTTTCTGTTTACTTGTGTCCTCAACAGCAGAGGCCAGGTTAAACAGCAAGATAGTTTACAAAGATAAAAGGAAACACCCCTCACACTGTAATCGAGATACAACTGGAGCAGGAATCAAATTCTCATTCACCATCTAAGATGGTGAGGCAAGTGCCTCATCTGAGATGAAGCAAGTCACTCAATTTCTCTAGGCTTCAATTTCCTCATCTATAAAACAGAATAGTTTGTCAAGCAGGTATTAAATTTTTATACCCCAGACCCCAGCACAATGTATACCTGTAAATTGAATAAGTCAATTATAATACGCTTGAAAGGTCAATGTAAAGTCTAACTCAAAAAATAGAAGTACTAAGCAGTGATACTAGTGTAAGAAAATGTGAGCAAAACTGTGAATTAAAAATAAATAGTTAAAACTAATGGCAACCATTAATAGTGTGTGTATATATATATGTGTGTGTGTGTGTATATATATATATGTATATATGCACTGATAATGGATGCAAGTGATTTAAAAAGGGAGTTGCTTACTTCTCACTGCCTGTACCTTATGTGAAGGGTACCCAAAGGTTAGACCTGTGTCAGCTGCCAGTCTTTACCTCATTTCTAAATCCTGTTCCTGGGCTTTCAGCCACAGAGGTTTCCCAGTTGATTGTTTAAATCCTCACATTTAGGGCTGTATCTCTTTACCTTTTTCCTGTTACCTAATTGTGTAACACATCCTGCCCATCTCCCAAGAACAAGCCTTGTCCAGCATGCTGAAACTAATTTGAGAGACCATGTCACAGCTGTAGCCAGATTTATTGTCTGGTTGGCCTCAGATCAAGTGACTTGACATGGTTATTTCTGAACCATTTTTGAATGAACCAATAAATTTAGGGGAAAAGGGAGTTCTCCTTCTCTCTCTTAAGTAAAAAAGGCAACTTTTTAAATGCTCTTGACAATGGTGGTACAGAAGCCTCAGATTTGCCCACACTTATCTAAAAGCCACATCTAACCTACTCATTCTGTATAACGCAATTGATTTGCTAGTATCATTTTACAATTCTGATTAGGTTTCTCAGAAATCCTGTTTATTAAATTGCTTCCTTTAAGCATGCATAGTTACTAATTTGTTTCCAACTAAATCAGGTATTATATGAAAAGATTATACTGCAACAGTGAAAGAGCACTCCGGGGATTATGTTTAATCTAGATTTCAAAATTAAAATAGTGCTACGATTTTACAACTGTAAAACTTCTTTTTAAAAAGAAAGGCAGCTGAATTTATACACAGGCTTCTGGGTTAATAAAATGTCAATACCCCATTATAATTTCTTGTGTACAAAACGACCGCATCTTTCACGAAGCCCGTGAAGCAAAGACCGGAAGCCTCACTGTGGGTCCCATGTGATTTCTCCACAGTCAGGAGGTCCTTCACGACACGACGCTCTTCAGCAGTCCCGAGCCAAGCACGAGCCTTTATGCACCGGCCTGGTGCACAGAGCAAACAGCATACAGGAGCCCAAAAATAATATGGCCAATGCTTTCCTACATTAGGTTACTGGTGTTTTAAAAGAATAACAGCAAGTCAACCGAGTCAATGACAGACAATAAATAAAAATCTCCAAGTAATCGTTACCGTTCAGAGATCTGCTCAGCCATGTGACTTTGATTAACTGTAATAAGAGTCACACAAATAAAACAAACTTCTATGTACAAATTTTAAAATATTCTCCCCACAGTCCAATGAAATTAAAATCCTTCACACTGTTTTTTTGAAACAGAGATTTTAACTGTTTATTAAAACATTTAAACAGTTAACCCTAAATGTTTATTTTTTCTTTTCTTTCATCAAGTAAAAACAAGAGGATATTCATTTATATTTTAAAACCACATCAACAAATAATCTGTGAAACTAATGAATAAAATCCTTATTAACAAACAACACAGATGTTTTTCATTTTCAATTTTCATTAACTGTGGAGATGTAGTGTACTTGAAATTTTAAATTTCAGCTAAACTGAAAAAAATCAAGAATGAAAGGGAAAAGGTATGACTCCATGGCAATCTGCAGTACGGGGTCGACAGAGAATTACAAATACTTCAACACAAGGGCTGCTCCGGGTCACAGTCAGCTTTGGCCAGAGCCCACACTCACAAGAACACCACGTGATCAAGTGCCAAGGACACAAAGGCGGCTCCCTTTTCTTTTTCTAGAGATTTTAATGACAAAGTTATGGCCTACATCTGACGGGACTATCTATTCAGCATGTACCTGAAAGGAATGAGAACTTAGGGGTATCCAATCATGGTACCCACGCCACCACGTTCTTGTTTCTGACGTTAACTAGATACAAGGAAAATAACTTAGGGAAAAAAAAACCCGAGCAGATACCTTCCAAATAGGAAATGCTCCCATCTCCTCTCAATTACTTTTGAAATTTCAATTACTGAATTCAGTTATTTTGAAAGGTCTCCCTTCACTTCAGCTTTGGACTACAATAGGGTTAAAGCATCAGGGGTAGCACAGCAATGAAAAGGCTGGTTTGTGTAAGACGCTCCTTGTAAGAGACTTTGTCATGCAGCATACAGTGAAGTGGAGCAGAGGGTGTCAGGAAAGAAAGTAAAGCGGAGCTGGTGCCCGAAGACCCTTCGTGGTCCTTCCAGGCAAATCCTCTTGGCCAACTGCCTCAGCAGACAATGACATTCCAAAATGGCCCAGTGGCCCACGGTAGAAATGATAGTGTTTTGTTTTGTTTTTTCTGGTGACTGTTTAAACAATAAAAAGAGAACCTCTACACACACCACACACACAAAAGTACCCAGAGGAAAAAAGTAAAACCACTGTGATGTGTTTGAAAGAGGCTTCAATGGAGTAAAAGGCCAGCCCAAGAATACGTACAGTATGATTGATACCTCGATGTTTATGTTCATAAAACTGCGCATGTACATATGCAGTATTTTTAAGGAAAAAACTAGATTCAAAAACACACATTTAAGACTGCATACTTTTGAGAAGTGGAAGCAGTACAAGGAAATTTAAACATCCAATGTACATACTGCCAGGGTCTGAACCTTTTATATAAGAGTGTCGTCATGTACTACACGTCAATAATTAAAAAAAAAAAAAATCTTCAGAATAAAACTCAAAACATTGCAGGGGAAATTAAGGAATTGACAGAGCACCTAGAACATGAAGAAACACAGTTAAATCATAGTCAGTAAAAAATAAACAAATCATTGTACGGAGAATCAAGAACCCTGGTTTAGTAAGTGCAGGCTCTATTGCTAACAGGATTTCCAAGGCTGGGTGATCCCTTCACTCCCTCTGGACCTCAGGTTCATCTGAAGGACTTAAAATCTTACAGCTCCATGCCAGCTAAGCATTGCTACTGGAGCCCAAATCCCAGAGAATAGAGAGTTGTGTAAATAAAGGCGGCTAACGGGGGTGGGGAGGGGTGGTGAAAGATCTGCATGGAACCTGAAATGGAAAAGTGTGTCCTGTCTACATCATGATCTAAACCGGAGGTTGGCAAGCTACAGCCCACGGGCCAAGTCTGGTCCACCACCTGTTTCTGCAGGACCAGTGTGCTAAGAATGCTTTTTACATTTTTAACAGTTGGGGAAAAAAATCAAAAGAAGTATATTTTACAACATGTAAAATTACATGAAATTCAAATGGCTGTGTCCATCCGTACTGTAATGGACACACAACCTCGGCCTTCGTTCACAGACTGTCTGTGACTGTTTTAGGGGGCCATCAGCAGGAAGTCAAAGACCACACCCAGAAAACTAGAAACGGTTACTACCTGGCCCTTAACAGGAAAAGTCTGCCCAGCCCAGATCTAAATGCTAAGGGTGACCGTCACTCGAACAGATACTATCCACACCACAGAGATGGTGTGCGGTGCCAAAGCTCAGATCTGGGGCACAAAATCTAGTTGAGATCCAAGTTGTGTCCTTAACCCAGTCACTGTGCTCCAGCTTCCACATATATAAAACAGGGACATTAAACCAACCCTCACAAGATTACTGTGAGAACTAGGTCATGAAAACACTTTGGAAATTAAGTGATCTGCAAAGTTATTATTACTAAGCAAAATCAAGCAACCCACACTTAAATTTTGGTTGAAAATGTGATGCAGAAAAGCTTCGGGAAATCTATTTTTCTGTGATATGTGTTTCTAGAGGACGCATGGAGGGAGGAACATCTTTAAGCCAGCTCTAGTGAAATTAGGAAAGCCTCAGACAAAACCTGTTCTTCAGCTGAGTGCATACCAAGGCACAGCAACTTTAGGAACTGAAAGCACTTTCTGAAGGCCATAATCTATTTCTTTAACGCTTTACAGATTTATTTAGATACGTTTAGTACATGAGTTTATCCTTTACGGAAGACCTCACGGCACTTCACATAAGCCCCGTTTTACTAATAAGGGCACAGAGGTTTATGGTTAAGATTCTAAGGTGAAGCATTGAACCTAATTCAGTGACTGTGATAGAGGCAAAGCAGCCATTATATCAATTAGGAATGATCTTTCTAACTGGAAAACAATCACATCACAAGGTTTCAAAATGGCAAATGTATGGAACTCTTTCCTACTTTTTTCTCCCATCCAGGTATGGAAAAGAAAAAGAAAAAAAAATTAAAACCGAAGGTGGCCTTTGGATAGAAAAAAAAAATTTTTCTATGCAAAGGCAGCCACTGGATAGGAAAAAAAATTAAAAGTTTTCTGGTAAGAGCCCTAAGAGCAGAGAGTATTCAGTCAAACCAACACCCAGTCCTGCATCAAGTGTAGAGCTGCTTCCTCCATAATGGCAATGGTAATAGGTAGCAGTCAGCACTTAAAAACACTTTCTATATGCTTTATGTGGACTACCTCATTTCATCCTCAAAACAACCCAGCACTTTATCACCTCTTTACATAGAATAAGTGGCAGAGCTCAAGCTGAATGCTTTACATGCTGGACTATTCTATGCATTCCCTCCCCTGCTAAACCTACTGCCCCGCAAGAAGCAGGAGAAAGGCAAGCGTTTAAGCTACATTTGCCTTCAGGTCTTTAATACACATCAGCAAAAAGTAACAACAGACACAGGAAAAGCTTTACGTGAATGTCCACTCAGGACAGGATATGGAATTTGAAGCTTATAATGTGAGCAGCTTAGGAGAGACAGGAAGAACTGGATTAAGAAAAGGAAAAGGAAAAAAAAAAAAAAAAAGACAAAATGAAAACACAAAAGAGCAGGCTGTGAAAGCGACCAAAAATTCCCTTGATGTGGGAGGCAGGCGGGTCGTAAATAAATGCAAAAACAAAAGCGAACGTAAGTCTCTGTGAGACAGATATGCACACAGAGGGATGAAGATGACAACAGACAGACACACAGACAGACGGACAGCTAGTTCGCTCGAAGATGAGAATCATCAAAGGGAAGAAAAGGAAAATGCTTGGGTTCCCTCTTAAAAAGGCAAGCAGCATCTGCTACCATCTTTGAAGACCTGTTACTTCTTTATATGTGAAAACTCACAGGAAATATAGATGTATTTCTGTTACATAAACTTATAAATGTGGATTGCATCCCATAAATAAAAGTGCTGGCTCTTGCATCTTCATTGAAAGACTTTTTAATAAATATACAAAATCACATGCCGAAACAACTCCATCATCTCTGCATACTGAAGTCGGTCTGATAAAAAGGAAACATGGGTGCTTGGATGCTGTATAATAAATTTATAACACCCCTTACATACATGTATCACTACAGTAGTAAGTAGAAAAGAGGATGAAAAAAGTGGCCATACACATACACCCATCAGAAGTAACAAGCAGAGGGAAAGACGCAAAGTACTAACAGCTCTATCAGTGTGATAGGACTATACTCTTCACTATTGTTTGTACTTGAAGTTATATTAAATACATATACACATACACAAATACCATAAGATAACATACTCATGAATGTATATGTACACATATACTCATATACCCCTTTGCATATAAGATGCTAAAAATACTTAAAATATAAAAATAACTTACACTTAGCCACAGAAAAACAAAACCAATGCATAATCTTTCTCTTTATTAATACTTTTCCCCTCACACTTAGTGTGAAATATCTATTTTAGCCATTCTAAGCTCCATGTTTGAAATTAAAAGCCCCAGGAGGCTAGGAGAGCTGTAACCTTCTATTTGCTTTCTCTCAGTGAATTCTAAGAACTTAAAGAGGAGCTTCAAAATGAAAAGTGACGGAGGAGTAGCCAAAAATATGAAGTGCCCCCTATTCAACTAAACCTCCAGCCATTCCTTAAATTAACATTTGATATTCCAAAAGTAAGAAGTCCATGATTTAAACACTTCACTATCTTTCAGTTCAAGCATTATTATTCAAACTAAATCCTAAATCCTAAAAAGGGTATTATTCTGAGTACAACAATGCACAGTGAATGAATAGAGAACATAGGCATCGAGGACCACTGACATACTTCACTCATCATCAAGCTTTCAGAGACACGAAAAATTTATTTTTGCTTCATCTCATGACGACGCGAAGCAAAATGTTTGCAAACAGGAAGTTTATTCCTTCTAATTGATCCATAGCCTACAGGACTTCTTAACGATTCCTCCTAGCAACAGTATAATCTAACACTCTCAGAAGGGCCATGACTTTTCTGACACAGATTTAGGTCCTCTAGTGAAGACAAGTTGCAAGAAATGGGGTAGGAGAAAAGGAGAAAGGTGCCATTTACACATTTATCTGCCCAGCTCACACCTTCGGTGGGGCATCACCAGCCAGTTAAACATTCGGTACTGCGATAATTCTGTCTCCATCCTTTTGACAATTTGCTTCATGCCTCATTTGCTATGAAGAGTTAAAACATTTCAGTCAACCTTGAGAAAGCAATTCGATTTTTTTCCACAGCAAAACGCACAACCTATTTCAACTACCCGGCCACTGGTTAAAGTTCAAAACTGTGACAGAGACAGATATCAAGTACTTCCCTTCAAATGCCGCAGAAGACAAAAAAAAAAAAAAAAAACTAACCAGTCTTACATTTATTTGCAGAGGATATAGAACAAAATCAAACCAAAATGCCCCTCACAGAGAGAATGGAGACATACATATGTATGTCTGCACTGGGGAAAGACTGTCCTCCTGAAACTATTACATTGTTAATTGGCTATACGCCAACATAAAATTAAACATTTTTTTCAAAAAGCCCCCCACATGCTTGGGTCCAAACAGCAACAACACCTTTCCTGTTAAACACAGTGGACGACACAGAAGTCCTCCCCGTCCCTCTCTTCCTCAGGCAACTTGGCAGGAGCCTGGGCAGAACACTCCAAAACAGACAAAGAAATTCTTTCTTATGATATTGTTCCACTGGATTTTTTCATTATTTTTTTAATTGTGGATCATCACAATACATCTGTACTGCTGATAACGAAGACAGTTTCGAAAATGATTATTCAGGATCCTATTTATAGCCATCCAAAAATTCAAGAGGCTCACATTTTGTACTTAATAACAGCAGTGCACACAATCACGTGTTTAAATTGTCTGAGAAGGAAATTGTATGAGAGGCAACCAGAGTTTCTGGAGCAGCACCGTCCAATACAACTTCCTGCAACAATGGCTAAGTTCTAGTCTACGCTGTATTTGTGCTTTTAAGCATTTAAACTGTCACTGGTCCAACTGCAGAGCTGAATTTTTAATTTTATTTAATTTAAATAGCCACATATGGCTACTGGCTACCAAACTGGACAGAGCAGTTCTAGAGAGTATTTTTAATGATAAAAAGGCTGTTTGCTGGAAAAAAGATGCTTCAGTCATGCTATGTACCTTGATGCTGAGTTTTCTCTTTTGGAAAGGGGAATGGTAAAGAAAACTCAACCAAGTATAAAGATCCATCTAGTCAAAGCTATGGTTTTTCCCATAGTCATGTATGGATGTGAGAGTTAGACCATAAAGAAGGCTGAGCACCAAAAGAATTGATGCTTTTGAACTGTGGTGCTAGAGAAGACTCTTGAGAGTCCCTTGGACTGCAAGGAGATCCAACCAGTCCATCCTAAAGGAGATCAGTCCCGAGTGTTCATTGGAAGGACTGATGTTAAAGCTGAAACTCCAATACTTTGGCCACCTGATGCAAAGAGCTGATTCATTAGAAAAGACCCTGATGCTGGGAAAGATTGAATGCAGGAGGAGAAGGGGACGACAGAGGATGAGATGGTTGGATGGCATCACCAACTCGATGGACATAAATTTGAGCAAGCTCTGGGAGTTGGTGAGGGACAGGGAAGCCTGGCGTGCTTCAGTCCATGGGGTGGCAGAGTCAGATGTGACTGAGCAACTGAACAACAACAAAGATCCCCTTCACATTCTCATCAAAAAAGAAATACACTTTAGTTCAAATCTGCTTTCTAACAGGGAGACATGTGTGCCACAGGGAAAGGGGGGAGTCCCAGTAGAGGACACCAAAGTAAGAACACAAGACCTCCCGTTTCACCTACTCACTCTGTGACTTCTTGGAAGATTCGATTTTCTCTCTCTCTCTAACCAAATGATACCCAATCTGTGGAAAGAAGCTATCTTTCTTCATCAACTTTTCAATATCCTCATAGAATATCAAATGATGTGATTACAACAAGCAAGAAAAAAAAAATGCAACTATAATGACAGCTTCCACAATATAAATTCAGGCCACTCACTGAAATCTACTCATGCTAATAACTGCTGAGTGTAAATACAGACAGAACAGGATCTGAGAGGGTAGAGGAGACAGATGCCTGGGTTCATGCTGTGACTGTGCCATTTCTAGTTATGTGCCATTTCTAGACTGTGCTTTTGTTTACTCATCTGTAAAATGGGTACGATACAATAGTACTGAATTCATAGATAATTCACATATGGTTCTTAGCACAGTGCTTGACATCTCGTAACTGTTCAACAAAGTATATATTACTAATTATTCAATACCTAATATTTCAGTAAAACAGAAAAGCAAATGAGGTTCCCTTTGAGGTTTTTACCTCAGGAGGGACTCTGACCTATATAGTCTGTAATAGTCAAGAGGGGATGGGTATGTGATCTATAATTTAAAAGAATGGTGTCACTGTAAGTATATGGCACATACTTGACACATACCTGTCTTTCATTAACAATTTCGATATCAAGAGATAAACTTACACACACAGAGCAAACTGTTTCAGAATTTTTAGTGGCCAACCCTAAACACCAGCTCTCAAACGCCAAGATTTCAGAAGAAATAATGAGAAAACGTTTAACTGACACTCCTACTGACCACTGCCTTTGCCTAAGATTATCGCTGAAGCCAGAGCTAGTTTTCCCGACGAAACCATCTGCGTTTTAAGTCTCTCCACTCATTAAAGACACCCCCATCAGACCAGCTGACTTACTACCTCGTGTTCATAAGCCAGCTTACCAAGGGTCTCAGGAGCTCTCAAGGATTAAATCTAAGATCTCACCCAACGACGTGCGGCCCTCAAGAGGCAAACACTGAGTCCCGCCAACGGGGCCGCATCGGGGACTGGGGACGCAGGAAGTGGGTGAGCCCTCCTGCGCCCAGCAGAGCCATGCCCAGTGTCCTGGGAGGAGGAGAAGAGCAAGGGACATTAGGGAGGAGCAGCCAGCACCGGCATGGGCACAAAGATGGCAGCACAACAGCGTGACTTCTCTACCCTGCTTTCAAGTCAGGTTTTGGGGGATTTGTTTTTTTTCCTTTAAACAAACACAATAACCCCACTGCTCCTCCAACCATCCCAAAGCCTCGTTCCCCTTTCCTATTTGTTCCTCGGCCTCCCGCCTGCTCTTCCACAGGTCACCAAGGACCAAACGACCTGGATGCCAGCTCCCTTTCTTCCCTGCCCATCCCACGGTGCTTGCCACAGCTGTGCCCACCTCTCTCCGGGAAGCCTCTGTCCTCCGCAGCCTCTATGGAGCCTGCTCCACCACTTTCATCTCCCTGCACAGCTCTGGGGTTGCCTCCCTCTCACTCCTCAATACTAGCGCTCCCCCAAAGCCCCTCAGCACCCTCTCCTCACATCCGTGCTCCCGACAGTAGTCACGAACCCCACTCTCGGCCGACACCTCTCGCTGAGAACCTGCATTTATATTCCGGGCCCTATCACCCTCCTCTACTCCAGATCCCTGTTTTCGCTCTGCCTACGACCATCTCCATTTAGCTGTTTGGAACACATCTCAAACCCAACATGTCTAAAACCACAGCCTGTTACTAAATATACAGGATGATTCAAAAGCAACTGAACACCTTCAAAAAGTTACCAGACCATGTGATTTCTCCCTGTGGAGTCAGATCCAGAACGCTGGGTTTGTATCGCCTCTTCCTCCCAGCTTGGAGGAAATGAAGACAGTGCTGGGCCTGCTCTGGGCCACTTCATCCAATGATGGTGAAAACGCTGTGTGATCACTGTCCTGGGACACAGGGGTGCGTACTGAGCATTTGTAAGAGACTACAGAGGTAGCCATGATGGCTCCTTTACAAACTGATGTACAGATATTCTTACACAGCCTCATTACCACGAAAATGCTCAATTCTTCTGCCCTCCCCTGGGCTGCTCTTCATCCTAAAGAGTTACCACTCTGCTGTAGATGGTTCTACTATCTCTGGGATTACATTTCACTGGAGGACAGACCCTATGGAAGCAGGGCTTGGGTTTTATTCGCTGCTTATCCCTAGCACCTAGCTCATCTGTCACACAGCAGGTACAGGTGCGCAACGGGTATCAGTATGTAGAGAGAAGACCCTGATGCTGGGAAAGACCGAGGGCAGGAGGAGAAGGGGATGACAGAGGACGAGATGGTTGGATGGTTGGATGCCCACTCAATGGGCATGAGTTGGAGTAAGCCCCAGGAGTTGGCGATGGACGGACAAGCCTGGCGTGCTGCAGTCCACGGGGTCGCAAAGAGTCGGACATGACCAAGCGACTGAACAACAATCTGCTGATGAGTCAAGCGAGCACCTAAAGCAGCACAGTAGCTGCCACTCATGTCAAGCCTTCTGCCTGCTCCAGCCCTGGATGCCCACTCTTTCCACAGTGTCTTCGGGATTTGGAGAGTATCCCTCGCAATGTCCCCACCTCACAGACTCACTGCCTCTCCTACAGATTAGGGTTCAAGGCTCTCAGAGACACCAAGGCCTGTAAGGTTTGACCTGCTTCTCCCTTGAGTCCCTCAGAAGGTCACAAGGGACCAGCCAGCACCGCCGGTTTCCTCCCTGTGTCCTGGCAAAACGTGTGGCAGCTCATCTGTCGGCCTCCACAGGTGCTCACTTCACATCACTCCCCACGCTGCATGACTAGCTTCTCCGCTTTGTCCTTTTACCGTGGCCAAAGGAAAGTTACTACGGGGAACCCAGTAACTATCATCTGTGCCTGAAAACAAGGCGGTATCAGCCTTATTCTTCTCTGACAGAGTCAAGTTCATGAGCATTCTGACAGTTATTTTCTTAGGGCTTTCTCAGCTGTTATAGAATGTTAACTGCATGCTGAAAACCCCAGAACTAGATGAATGACACATTCCTACAGAAATTCTCTGAAAGGATGAGCACAGACAGACAGGTGTCTGCTTTCTGGGCAAAAGATACCTCAGTATCGTCATAATGAGCAAGATGAAAATGTAGATGTGCCTACCCCTTGAGAAGCATGAAGAACCAAACAAAATTAAAGGTCCAGTCTTAGAGAAAAGGACATGCCTGTGACATATGGCAACAAGGCTAAAAAAACCAGATTGCAGGTTTTGTTTTGGTCTTTTCTTTCTGTTTTAGTTTTTTCTCTCTGTGGGTTCCTACAAATAGGCTGTTACTTCATTTGCTTGAGATGGGTTAGGTACAGTCAGCAGCATTAACTTCAAAAACTATAAATCCATGATTATTGTAGTAGTGATATATTGTTACAAATGATAAAGTCAAATATCATTAGGAAATAGGAAACAAGAGACAGGAAACCCTTCATTTAATTCTAAGCTAAAAACAGTATTATGGAGGTACGTCATTTGGAAATATTCTCAGCCCCAAGTTTAGGAGCAAGCGAGAGGTGAGGAAAACACAAGCTGAAAACCCAGGAAACAGACATGCACAGCCAGGACTGTGATCTTTCTTAATTCTCAAACACTCTGCAGCCACTGGTTAAGTGAAATTCAACTAAATGAACATCTAAATGAGTTGTCTAAATGAACATCTGAGCCAAACTGATTTTTTTCCAAAGCTGTGAGATTTGGCTTTATTGACAAATTTTAAAAGAGAGGAATACGTGGTGACATGAAAGGGAAATTCCCCAGTACCGTACCTTACCATTAGACGTAGCTAGCAAGATAAAGACTAAAAGGTCCAACATCCTTTGGCCTGGCCGGCCTAGAAGTTCCTCGATGGAGTACGTAACAAACCAAAATGCGGAACCTGACTGGGTCCAGTGATGGAGTGCTCTTTACAGCTTCCCAGCATCACGGACTCCAACTCCAGAATGGCTACGTGGCAAGAGCAAGAACAGAAATGATCATGACTCTGTGTCACGATACAACCTCACCAAAGAATTAGAGGATTTTTCTGCCGTGTATTTATTCTTTTAACTCTACATCAACACCCTGATGAATTTATGATATGCTCATTTGGGAGTTCGTCTTACATCTTTCATCACCACAGGAGTTCCCTCTGGGCACATAATGCCACTCAGTTTTAATGGTTTGTCTCACTCTAGAATTCTCTCCTCCACCTGCCTCTAATCTCCAATCTCCTGGTCCCTGATTGTCACCTGTCCTCTCCTCGACATTCTTGGACTTACAGATTTCTGGACTTCTAACACCAAGGGACCCTGAGATGCTCTCCAGTACATTCATCTATTCTCTTATCCAAAACTATTTACTAAGCACATATTAGTACACTGTTCTATACTTGGGTCCATCATTTCCCCGCCCCATCCTTCAGTTACAGCTATGTGTGAACAACCCCAGACAGAAGAGAATCTGTGCTCCGCTTTAAATGTCAACAGACCGTTTCACAGCCTCCCTCGATAACTCAACTTAAAGCAATGACCCAGATCATGGGACAGAGCTTCCCCCAACAGGCGGATGTAAATTAATGTTCAGTGACACCATCAGAAAAATCCAATAGCCATCACATGTCCTTGGACAAGACTCCTTCCTCTCCTTTGTCTGGTATGACTCTGGGGCCAAAAATCACTAAAAGCTCCTCAATTCCAAGAAGGAAATTCTACACATCTTAATAATGACACCGTCTATTTAAACTTTACCTCTAGCTTGCTGATGACCTGTGGGTGGCAGAAACATGGGTGTACAGGCCATTCCACAGACTAAGAGCCTGTGAATCCCAGGAGAGGGGCCTGGGAACCTTGTCCACTTCCCTGGGTGAAATCTGACTGAAAACTAGGTTTGAGAACCTCTCCTTCACTTGAGAGAACGTAGGCTCTAGCATCAGACAAAACTTGGGTATTGAAGAAACTTCTTAATTCTACCAGTTTACTTGTCTATGAAACAGGAAGACTGGGAGGATTGCAATTACTCTATGCAACGTGCCTGGCACACAGAGGAGGTGTTCAAACACAGCAGTCATCTTATTAGCTCACTATTACTTAACTCTTTGAAAAATCTTTCTCTGAATCTGCATGTCTCCATTTGGGAGGCCGAGAGTGGAAAGCAGAGTGTTTGTAAGAGCTTTACCAATCATGCCTGACCAGAATGAGAGGCTGATTTCATATGTCACCACGATACAGTCTTACACAGGCCACCCTTTTATTAAAAAAAGGAGAAATCACTCAAGATTTGGCTGCTGACTCACTACCACCTTGCCATTTTTCCTGCTTCGCGGGCGCCCAGCGGGCCACTCCCCAGGAAGGCCACTCACTCTGGTCCACGCTGACCTCAGTCACGTGCTGCCCTGCTCCTCCTCACCCCCACCCTTGCATCAACCTGCTTCTGTGGTCATACGTGCTGCTCCATCTTCCCAATTGCATGTCAAGATGCGGGTCAGACACGAGTCCTGCCATCATCCACGGACCATCCCTCCTGACGTCTGCCAGGTTAACAAAAATCCATGAAAGGTCCCACATCCTGCATGATCATGACCAGGCACTTTTCCCAATTTTTTTGTTTAGTCCTCATTTGGAAAAGCAGCAAGACTTCCTCAAGCTACAGGATAATTTTCCTTCCCTTAGTCTACTGTGTCCATTAAGCATATTCCCCACACAGATGTCCTCTTCTGCACCCCATGGAGAGAGCTAGGTATCAACAATGCCTCCCACGGAGCCCATAACGGATGCTCTGACCCGTAACATTTCACAGGCTCTAATGTACACAGGAAAGGCTGAGCTCTGAAAGTCACACAAAAGCACTCATACATTTCAGACTGCCCTCATCATCCCCTCCTTCTCCTAAGAAACTTGCTGGAGTATCACTTCAGATGCAGGATTCTTCTAAGAGCTTTCCTTCTCAATACCCTATCACATCAACCCAATTGAGTATCATGACTATTATTTACACTGAATCTGACTTTAATGTCAAGTATGCTTACTAACCGGAGAAGGCAATGGCAACCCACTCCAGTACTCTTGCCTGGAGAATCCCAGGGATGGCGAGCCTGGTGGGCTGCCATCTATGGGGTTGCACAGAGTCGGACACGACTGAAGTGACTTAGCAGCAGCATGCTTACTAACAGAGCAAAGGTAAACATTCTTTAAATCTAGGTTTGTCTAATAAAAATCCCCAAATTCACTGTTTGCTACTTTTATTCATTATAAAACTAAGGAAGGACTCACGTGAGTAAAGCTATGTCTATGACTATCGATTCATTTCAAACTTCTGTAATGCAGAGAAACACGCTGATTCCTCCAGACATGGGCGATATGTTCCAGTGACTTCTACTTTTGAAAGACTCAGCTAAATTAAATATATTTAAGCCCATGCACGTCTACAAAGTTAAAATTATTTAATTCTCGACTAGTATTAAAGAATACACAAAAATTCAAAAAAAGGTTTCAAAAATTTAGGTTGGAAGAGAAAGAGTCAAGTCAAAACTAATTAGAAATGCCCAAAATGACCATTTCCTTTTTTAAAAGGATGTTGTTCCAAAACTCCCACGTTTATTTCCCTCTCTCTGTGTATGTACTGCTTTTCGGATCCTTCACATCAGCACATTATCCACACCACAGACAGTTCCATCCTTGACAAGGAGGTAAGCTTGCCTGCCTCCCTGTGTTATCTGTCCACGTTCCATTTGAATCCAATTTCCTTGCATTACCTCTGCCCAGGTCAGGGATGAATGGCTGTCAAATTCCCAGCGGAATAAAAAGAAAAACCCTTTCTTCCTGAGGCAGCAAGTTTCAATTCACAGAGCACATGGCTAATCTACATATGTGAAGGTCATGGCACTTCAGTCAAAGAGGTTAAGAATGGAACAGCTCACGTAAGGGGTTGTCTTAAACATCTTGGCATGATGCCCAACAAGTAAGAATGTTGAAAAGCAATAGATAGCTTCTGGCAGCGGCGTGGGGAAAAATATTTTGATCATGTGACGCCGTACACACTACCTAGTTTACTGCATGTGTGAAACTTTGAAGTCTCTAAAAAATACCACACATGCAAATCAAATCCAGATTTCAACTTTACCGGGTGAGCCAGGCTAGTACATCTCCCTCTTCACAAGATGCATTTATGTGAAATTTCTAGACACACAGACAGTAAAACTCACCACATTGGATGACCAGTTGGCTTAAATAGCTGATTACAACTTTTTTTTTGCGTTAGTTTTCAAAGAATCATAAAACATCAGAAAAGGTATTTACACTGAGAAAGCACATTCCTTCAAGTCATTTGAATATAACCGTCTTAAATAAAACCCATCTTCTCCCTCCATTCTTCTCTCTCTTCACTAATAATAGAGCAGCATGGAAAATTACAGGATCTTCATACCCAGTAAAAGACAAAACACAAAATTGCTCTTCACGTTCTATTTTCACTAATGAATCGTTGAATACAAGTGAAACACTTTTATTCAAAACGCTCACACATCTGACAAATATCTCAGGGGAGGAAGAAGGACAAAGTCCTGCCACACACAATGGGGACCAGGTGAGAAACCAAGGGGAACAGCCAAGCGGTCCGCGAAGCGCACCTCTACCCACCAGCAGGCAGGCTGGTTGGCACAGCCTCCCGGAGCTGCATCTATCCAGCCTCAGGAAGTGGAAGGGAGTTGGCACCAAGAGTAGGGGAAGGGAAGGGTTTCACACCTCACAACCTCGTAACAAACATGACAACAATTTTTTTTAACTTTTCAACAGTTAAATTACTTCTTTAAAACCCAGAGAAAATTAATCGGAAGCAAAAGATCCATTTCACCAACTTGC
Source organism: Okapia johnstoni (assembly GCA_024291935.2). NCBI lineage: Eukaryota > Metazoa > Chordata > Mammalia > Artiodactyla > Giraffidae > Okapia > Okapia johnstoni. The sequence goes on from CM044317.1 coordinate 9,864,176, forward strand.
AAATTGTCTGCCTACCACCAATTACCTTCAACTCAAAATTTAGACTGCTTATGAGGCCAGTCTATAAACAGTCTAATTCAATCCATATTTCTAGTCAAATGGAACAGTAAAATAAAAATATCCCACAAGCTATCTTTATTTACTTTACTTGCCGATGTTCATTTAGCAATCTAAGAATACTCCTCTATGCTAAACAATGGACACCATGATGTTTAACTATTTTCCCATATTCTCTGGATATCTTTTTAACTAATACAGTGTCCCTACACCAATGTCATTCAATGTTTGTCATTCAATGTTTGTTGATAGTGGTGAAATTAAATGTTCTAATTATTGATCTTCAGAATTTATTTTTCCTTACCAGGAAATATATGACTGTAAAATACAGGGGAAAACTATAGGAGACATTTTAGAAATGTGATCAACTGCTTCATAACCTTTCCTAAACTCCTGGCAAGGTAATGACATACTGGGCAATAAAAAACTGACACTGGCTGGGTTAGAAATAAGCTTCAAATATTAACCTATTTGTTCTGAGAGGAAAGACTAATAGGCTGATAAACTGACTAATACAGAATCACACCTAGCTCATTTCAGTTCCTTATGCATCCCTACCCTTGCCAGATAGCACACCAGTACATGATCAAATCGACTTCTCCCAAGAATTCCATGACTAAGAATTCTTTCCCGTCTCTTTGAAACGAAGAAGCCTCAAACCTTAGAGAGGTGAAGTGACTTGCTTAGGGTCACACAGATAGTAAATGCCCAACCTTCAGGTTCTCCAACCTGCACTCCTTTAGTTCTGACCTTTGCTTTCATCCCCACACCTCTTCACGTGGTCAACTTCTGATCCTCAACCAGATCTTAGCCTATGAGACCTGCTGTACAGCAGAGCCTTCCTGCTCTGATCCCACGCCAACCTGGTCTGCGAGGTACCCCTCTAACATCTCAACTCGTCCCACCTAAACCGTGTACACTGAATTGTGTAGCATGCCTACCTGTCTTTGGTCTCCACTAAAGACCAGGACTAGCTAAAGGCCAAGACTTCTCCTCAAAGGATCCAACACACGGCCAAGTACCCAGTAGGCCCTGCAAAAACAGCAGCCCGGCGCTCCAGTTCTCACTACACTGACATAAATCGATAGTCCCAAAGCCCCAACATTTTGAAGGCTATTCAGGGAAGGTCAATGAACTGAATTTTAAATCCTTCACGGTATTGATATTATAAAGTCGTTTCTTTAGTAGAAAAAAATCACTGTACGATACCCAAAATAACATCTTAACTAAGATCACTTTCTCATCAGTGTCGCAGCATCCAAGAACCACCTCCAAGTGTACTGACCTTCCACATTAAAATAGTAAAATGTATAATAATACACTCAACAGGAAATTTTCCATTTGGATACATTATCATCTACTCTTCAAATAGATGATGCACTCTGACAGATATAGTCTTTCTGCAGAGAACTGCAGAAGAATAATGTAGTCAGTCATTTTAATTTCCACTTTGTAAGACACCAGGGGTTTCTGATAATTCACCAGGGAAAATTATAGATCATATGTTATATTTACTCTTTGTATCTTAAGCACCAAGTGGTGCTTGTTAAGTATTTGTTCATAATAGAATTAAATTTTGTCCCTAGTACTTTTAAAAATCTCAGCATAAAAAAGAAAAATTGCTCTTCTCTGCATATTTGAGGCAGTCCCTCGGCATTCTCAGATTTTACATTCTCTGTTTTGACTCTTGGAGGGCAGTCCTAAACTTCCGTGATATGTAAATTCTAATCTGGCTAAGGACCAAATCTGAACCGTAGAGAAGTGAAGCTGAAGCAGATACAGAAGCAAGTTACTTAACTAATGAGAGACCAAAGCTTACCACTCAGAATGTCAGAGAAGCTAATTTTAAATTTTTTAAACTTTGTTCCTTTGCAAAAAAGTACTTCCCCTAGAGAGACAGTCTTTTCTGCAGACCATGAAAGTGGAAAGGCCTAAGAGGCAGAAGAAAAAGGAGTAACTCTTGGCCAGAGAACAGAATTTCCTAATACATAGGATGAATATTGAAGGGGTCAGTGGCTTGACTCTAATAGCATCGGTCTCCCATGGGCTCTATTGGTAAACCAAAACCAGTTTCATGTAACTGTTTACAAGAGTCTAATCAGTACATAACTACATTCTGTGAGGGAAATTACTCTGGAATTCACAAAATCTGTATATTTGCACTGGGCTCAGTTGATATTCTCTGAACATGTCTGGGATCTAGTGTAGTTTAATAAGATATTCAGTGGTGCATAACTGATTAGGCAGTATATTCTTTTTAAAACATTTCAAAGTGTCATAGGGTTTTACAGCTGGAAGGGACTAGAGGTCATTAACCAATGGAGGCAGAGGCTTGTCCTCAACCGCACCCTGAAGTGCAGCAGGGCCAGGCAGAAACAGGATCCCGGGCTCCCTTTTTTACAGCAGCGGGTAGACAAGCGGTGCCACGTGAAGATGCTACAGGACTGACAGCGATGCTCTCGGTGGTCACCCCGCCCAGCAGGCCACAGTGCAGGAAAGAGAACCGAGTCTGATCAGATCTCCGAGAAAACAGGCACTGAAGCCTCCAGAAGAATCCAAAGTCTGACCAACTCCAAGCCCATGACCGTTCCCTTACATCAGGACAGCTTGCGTTACATTTATATTCTCATAAATCCTCATCATCACAAGAAACAAACTAATATTCAAACATACCAGTTCCCTCAGAAATTGGCCCATAAGAAAGATACTTGCTCAGCAGTGGCCATGTTTTCCCTTTCTATTTCCAATGTCAGTTATAATTCACTGGGTGAAGCGAATTTATTATTAAAAAAAAATACGATCAGTAAGTTAAAGGATAGTAAAATGGGTTCCATAACTTGCATGCATAAACATATGGTCCCTGAATCTTAAAATCTGCTCTTAAAATTTCAGAAATTTTATGCCAAATTCTAGACAAATTTCAGAATTACCAATAATTTCAAAAAATTGAGACTCTGAAGTATTATGAGTGGTTTCACTTCTGAGATGCTCATCACAAAAAGAAACAGGAGATACTAAGAATTCTGGAACATCCTCCACTAACCATCAATGCTTTGCTTTCTGAAAGGTTTATTTCAGGACCCAGTAGCAGTAGCTGAATTTACTCCTCAGCCAGCATACATTATCTAAACAGTTACCAAAAATACTCTAGCAATCTAAGTATCTTCCTAAATCTGAGCAGACTGTTTTAACTTTTTTCCCCAAGAGCTCATATAATGTAGAAAGCTGAGAAAAAGGAGAACCTCTCTATGTAAATTTCAAAGTGATCTTCTTTTCCTTCTTCTAGTTATTATTCTCTGTAGTGGATCACTATTTTGTTCTGGCACCAAGCCAACAATTGATTGGCAGAAATGGAAGAGTCACTAGCCCACATCGACTCTATCACAACAATCTACAATTTTTTGCCAAAATCCACTCCCCTGCCCAAAAACGGCAGGCCAACAGACTGCTGACCCACATGGTTGCTCTTTGCACACTGTTTAAATGAGCCAGTGCTAAGTCAACGAGATGCCAAAACTACCAAGGCCAGGTACAGTGGGAGCAGGCTCTGGCAGGATGTCTCTGGCCTGAGCTGCGCACAGGAGCAGGAGTCAGCCCCACAGTCTGGCTACCCCCTTCAGCTGGCACACAGCTGATTGAGAAAGTGAGTGAAATAAATATTTCCCAGTTGATAGTATAGAGTAGGTATTTACCTGACGTACACCACACAGCATACACAAATGCTAAATGTTTACACCTTGAGAAGTAATTGTTGCTGCCCGGTATAAGCTCTTAAACCACAGTTCATTTTCTCTGTGCCCTCTGTAGAATCTGGGGTTAAAGTTCATCACTGATCGTATAAAGATGTGACCACTATCAGCATCAACAGTAACTGAAACACAATGCCAACATTTTACACACACAGAGCCTGTTCTTGAGAAAGACTGACCAGGGCCCAAGAAATATCCCTTTGTGGCTGCCTCGAACATCTCATCAAAAGGCCAATCGTCTTAATTTAGGGATTTTTCCACCTACAAAGACAGTTTTGCAGAGGATAATAAAAACATGAGGAGGGATGCACAAACCTGGGGCACCAGACACTGCGAAAACAGGCACAGCATCAGATGGTTTGGTTGCTTGCTCTGGGTTAGGGGTGAGCTGCTTTAAAACAAAATACACTTTTTACAAAAATTATCATTGTAAGTGATCTCCACTAATAACAGAAAGATAAAACCAATAATTTTTAAAAGAGGCTAAAAATGCAAAAGATGAAGAGAAATAAGGGGAAAACGGTCATGCTAACAGTTCATTTCCATATCCTATTATCTAACAAGTTCCAGATTTCTTCCAACCAAGTACCTCAAACCTTTAAACAGAAAGTCTTCGAAAAGTTGCTTTTCAGCTTTTAACGCCATAACTGACAATGAAACAACTAACCTACACAATGCACATTTCCAAACTGACAAAAACTGGGACAATTACCCTAAAGTTAGAATTAGAAGCAACGGACTAAAAACAAACCAAAAACACCATTGCTGTTCCTTGGAGGGAGGATTTACTCATGAATTATGAAGCAGTAAGATTAACAGTTAGAAAAATAGCTTATTTTATTTACGTGTTAATAGCTAACAATTTTAAATTTTAACAAGAAAGGGAAGAAAAATATTTATTCATTTTGATTTGGGAGGATGAAAATATCCTGGAAATAGATGGAGCGATGGTTGCACAGCAATGTGAATGTACTTAGTGCCACTGTACCCTAAATTGGTAAATTTTATGTAATGTATATTCTGCCACAAACAAAAAATACACGCATATATAACTTTTTTAGCATCCCATATTTAGAAAAAAACATGGTCTAGAATTTTCTCCTGGATTTCATCAAATATAGCTTCCCTTCCAGAGTCACTTAATAAGGAATAACTTCTACTCTGATTCTCAAATTTCATCTTTTATCAAGGCCCAAGGAGACAGGGAAGCACATCTTACGGAATGGAGGTAACAGAGGCCAAACCTACTTCATACTTTAGTTCAAAAGGACTGCCTTGCCTGCAATAGATCTACTCCAGATTTTGCTGCCATCCTACCAAAAATAAGAGAATCTATGGATAGATGAGATATGCTTAAGATTTTATGGCTTTAGTCTCTTTCCTTGGAGAAGGCAATGGCAACCCACTCCAGTACTCTTGCCTGGAAAATCCCCTGGACAGAGGAGCCTGGTAGGCTGCAGTCCATAGGGTCGCTAAGAGTCGGACACGACTGAGCGACTTCACTTTCACTTTTCACTTTCATGCATTGGAGAAGGAAATGGCAACCCACTCCAGTGTTCTTGCCTGGAGAATCCCAGGGACGGGTGAGCCTGATGGGCTGCCGTCTATGGGGTCACACAGAGTCGGACACGACTGAAGCAACTTAGCAGCAGCAGCAGCAGTCTCTTTCCTAGTAATAAATATCAATCAAGAAACAGATCAATTTCATCATTAGTTCACCTACTGAACTCCATAGCCTTCTAATATCCTTGTTGTTGTTGTTCAGTCGCCCAGTCATGTCCTACTCTTTGCAACCCCATGGACTGCAGCAGGACAGGCCTCCCTATCCCTCAACATCTCCCGAAGTTTGCCCAAGTTCATGTCCATTGCATCAGTGATGCCATCCAGCCAGTTCATCCTCTGACGCCCCCTTCTCCTTCTGCCCTCAATCTTTTCCAGCATCAGGGACTCTTCCAATGAACCAGCTGTTTGCATCAGATGATCAAAACACTGGAGTTTCAACTTCAGCATCAGTCCTTTCAACGAGTATTCAGGGTTGATTTCCCTTAAGATTGACTAATTTGCTCTCCTTGCTGTCCAAGAGACTCTCAGAAGTCTTCTCCAACACCACAGTTTGAAGGCATCAATTTTTTGGCACTCCGCCTTCCTTACCGTCCAGCACTCACAACCGTACATGACCACTAGGAAGGCCACAGCCTTGACTATACGGACCTTTTTACCTTGGCATTGATCTATTCAGAAGTAGGTTTAAAAAACTGATTACTGGATCCTATTCAACTAAGTAAATATAAGGAAACAGTTTCCTTAGAATTACTCAGAGTTAAAGACTTTGAAAATAGAACATATTTGTTGAAAACTTACTGTGAAAACACATATTTTACTTTGATAAACTCACTCACTCAATTGGTGAATTTAATTAGGGGTTTCCCTGGTGGCTCAGTTGGTAAAGAATCCGCCTACAATGCGGGAGACTAGGGTTTGATCCCTGGGTTGGGAGGATCCCCTGGAGAAGGGAACGGCTACCTACTCCAGTATTCTGGCCTGGAGAATTCCATGGACTGTATAGTTCATCTCTGGAGAGGGCAATGGCACCCCACTCCAGTGCTCTTGCCTGGGAAGCCCCGTGGACAGGGGAGCCTGGTGGGCTGCAGCCCATGGGGTCGAGAAGAGTCGGACACGACTGAGTGACTTCACTTTCACTTACCACTTTCATGCACTGGAGGAGAAAATGGCAACCCACTCCAGTATTCTTGCCTGGAGAATCCCAGGGACGGAGGAGCCTGGTGGGCTGCCGTCTGTGGGGTCGCACAGAGTCAGACACGACTGACGCGACTTAGCAGTAGCAGTATAGTTCATGGGGTCTCAAAAAGTCAGACACGACTGGGCAACTTTCACTTCACTTCACTCAATTAACATGAATCATTAAAACTACAGTATACCTATATCAACAATTTCATTCATTCCAGTGGCATACGGCGAAATAAGTGGACACTTAATAATATTTAGGTAATTATACCTAAGTCATTTTCGGCAAATTTCTAACAGAAAAAGTCACCAACATATAAAAAACATTTTAGTTCAAAATTAATTCACTCAACCACTCAATTAAACCAAAAAAGGCCGCTCAAGTCTTCTATAAACAGCCTCCAAACTGGGAAAAGCAATACAGATCTACACCTACATAAATAGGCCCCTGGTGGATGAGCAGTTTTGCCTGGCTGCTCCCCCACTCCACACCCCGGGGAACCAGGACCCGGGACTCCTCAGCCTCAAGCACACACACAGAGCAAGAGCGCAGCTCTCCTTTACACACCCACAGTGATCTCCCGATAAAGAAGGACCCCTGTAAAAAGGCACGTGATCAAAAACTACCCAATTCCCAAAAGGCCAAGGACAGGGACATGGCCCTCAAGTACAAAGAATATTGTAAAATGTCGTTAAGTTTTTGTAATATCTATTTTGAAAATCTATGTATTACCCCCCAAATGAATGGAACTTGAGTTTTATTAATACTCATTCTGAGCTTCCATGAATCTGTTGTTTTAAGAAACACAGTTCTCTCAAACACAAATATTTAAGACTCAAATTTATACATCTACACAGAGCCCAAAATGAAAGTGACACAAGTGAAATACTAGTTCCCTTTCCTCAAACATGGATCAAAGCACACAGATCCATTAAGTGAGCAATGTCAAGCTCCTGCAGAGAAGGAAGAAAAACCTCTCCACTCAGGACATGAGGCAAAAAGCTAATACAGTTTCCTATGCCAACACGCCCAAAATTTATATCTCCAAGTCAGTCTTCAAAATAAGTTGCAAAATTTTATAGAAACTACCCCCACAAAAAAAATTTTTTTAATGAAACTACTTTCTTGCTAGGAGAGAACAGGGTTAAATAACTGAAATGGTCATCTTTTGGGTTTGCCCGTCACACTGGCATATATCTCAGGGAAATAAGTAAGTTCCTATTACATCAGAATTCATTTTTTTCAGATACACCCTGCTTCAAATTATAAAGTAATAAAGTCCATTCATATAGAACTGAAAATTCAACCACCCTCTGTTATATCTGTTTTCTTTAAAATGTGTCTATGTCTAATAAAACTACCAAATGAGCTGTATATTAAGAGACTGCCTCTACACTGTCTTACATTTTTTAAATCGGTTCTCAAGCCAAAATTAATATATTTTTATGCCAGAGTGAAGATGTTATTCTCACAATTTTAATGAAAGAAAATGGTAGTTAGAGTGTAGTTGATTAGTACAAGTATCCAGGTGTGATTTGGAATATTTCCATATCCACAACACAATTCAGATGCTTCTGATACAACACGACATGGGAAAAATGGAACGAGTATAAAAAGCTTTGCCAAAAATTCATTCCTAAATATAGATAAAAAAACAAAACCAAAGAAAAACGAGGGGTAAGGGTTTCTTACTACACACGCAAGGTAAGAATATGCTGTTCCCTGGAATATACCTACTGATTTTGTGTTAATATAAACATAAATTTAAGTGACAGCTGTCTTACAGAGTAGTGGCCTTAAAAAAAAAAAACTGCCAAAAGTAAGTACACAGAAATCAGGATCCCCAATGAAAACAATTTTAAGCCATGAACAATTTCATTTCAGATAACCCAGAAAAACAGAAAACAGTTGACATTTTTCATTATATTTTGTTTTTTAAAGGAACCACAGTTGCCAATTCCACCTCCTCTTAACGATGGGGCAACTGGCCAGTCACAGCTCAGCAAATATATAAATTTAGTCCATAAATATTTCTTTACAAGATTTAATATATCATATAGGATAAAACTGCACTGAGCGGGAAAGTGGGAGAGTGTTATAATGTATCTTATACAAATTTTAAGGTAATCAGGAACCAGCCTGTAAGTCTGGTTACTTACAAACCTTACTGCTTTGAAATCAGCTAATCAGTTTTCTTTTAATGGTAAATAAGGCTTTTTTTTAATTATGTTGTATTATATTCTATAAAATTAAAGTTAAAATAGCATTAATGAAATTCAGCACAAACACTGACATCACAGCAGACCTCAGTATTCCTTTTGAGATTGCTTTAGCTGAATACTTTATCTCACAAAAACCCACTAAGTATATTGTAAAATGCCTTATTTCACTTTTTAAAAAGACCCTCCCATTACAATATACACACGTTTTTGTTCTCAATTACAAAAACATTTGCCACCCACTGTAAACCATTTCTCAAATCAAAAATGAAACTAAACGTGTTAAAAGCCATGAGAAAATTTAATAGTATTTTATGACCTATAGTTATATAGTAATTTAATGTTCTGGACAAACAACTAGTCCTTAGTATAACTATCATAACAAATACTAAAGAATAGCAGCCCTCCAAAAAGAAAAAATACCAAAAAAAGACACATTCCACATGTTATACGGTAAAGTACCTAAAATAAATCAGTGAATCTAGGTCATATGCCCGGCATTTTTCTTCCCCCCTTAAAAACAAAAAAGCTATTCCTAAGGGTCATACTGAGGACATAAAGGATTCCCTCTCATTCCAAGAAAACAAAATACTTAAAATGATTGGTACCACTATGAAAAAATACCGTAAAGTAACACCGACCTACATCTGCCTCTATCATCCTCGTTTCTAAACTGTCCCTTTAAAAGGAAGCTGACAAAGCAAATCTTTCCCAAATTAATTACATGGGTTTATTTACACAAAGTTTTCCTATGTTTTTACCTATCAGAATCAAAAAAATCAGAATCCCAAGTTTTCTATGAAGAATAGGAAAATGTATTATCATTAACAGTAAAACTCTACCAACTGAAGATTAGAACGGAGTGGAATCCCAATGTCCTCAGCCTGGGATTCACATGATTATCTGTTAAATTCAGTAATGCATACATTCTGACAAGTCTCTCATCTAAAATACAGCTATTATTAAAATGCACCTTCCTAAAGTAAATGAGCTAAGTAAAAACAGATATTACAGCCACCATTATTCCTTTTGAACATACTTCAACCTTTAAAAAGTTGTAAAAATTCTAATGTCCGTGAAAGAAAAACTATTTGGAAGAAACCCAGCACAATTTGCATGTAATATAGTTTCCGTAAAACATTGTGTAAGCAGTTCAAATACGGCTCACATAACCTGATCTAGCAAAATTATCAAGGGGGGAAAAAGATTTCTGAGGCATTTGCTTCCAAATCAGAAGCAAATACAAAATACTTTTTAAAATTTCACAAGAAGGTCCATTTCTTCCCTTTTAACTGTTGTCTGCAAAAATTATTACAGTTTCCTCACTTAATGTTTTCTTAAACATCACATCCATTCTAACTGAAACTCCTCATCCACTAACATCTAAAAACGATCAGAACTGTTAAAGCACAACTTACCAGAAATATAGTTTTAATCTTGTTATAAAGCTAATTAAATATTACTAAAATATACCGCTGGCTATCAGAATCGTGCCATTTTTAATGTTACAAGTTTTAATTTTACATTAAACTACACGTGATGACATAATTCCAAATTTTTTCAAGGTTTAATCCATAAAGGGTAATTTTACAAAAGCTTTCCAAATCCAGAAATTGGTAAAATTCTTGGTTTAATTCTTTTTCAATTGCCATATCCTCACCCTACAATTACAGTGAATGAGATATGCAATGGCCATGCTGAGACTGTCAAACAGCTGAATTTTCTAAGTGCCAAATACTGGACACCAGTGTGATGTTTTTAGGTATTTAATCCTCTTATTAGTAACTGTGATTCATAATAATTTAAGCTTTAAATAATATTCCACCTTACATCTGCATGTAATAGAGCTCAGTTATTATTTGTGGCAAGAATTTTTGTGACTGTACTGCTCAGCACTTCTATTTACATCAGCAGTGCTAAATGCCCAATGGTGAGAGGGGAGCCAATCAGATGGCAGATTAGATGTCAACTCAGAGGCAGCTGTCTGGAGACTATTACAGCCAGTTTACCTCCACAATTCAAATTCCAAACCTTGCAAAGGAGATCAAGTCAGTCTTTAGGCTCAGCCTCCGAGCGAGAAACAGCAAGAGTGCAGGACTCTTCCTAATAACGCTGCAGGACTCGGGGGGGAACAGGAAATTAAAAATCCAAATAAATCTGATCCAAAAAGATCCATTTTCACTGGTCTGCTCCCTCCCTGGGTTCGCTGACTAAAAACGTACGCCTAACCCACGATCCAAATAAGTTCAGTTTAACCGGAATGTGTTCCTTTAACGCAGCCTATCCGTTGAAGGTGACTCCTTTCAAGCAGCCTGCAAGCCAGATAATGGATTTCCCCGGCTTATTCTTGGGAATGAATCGATATATTTTAGGGTCGTTTTCCTTCCCATCGTTGTAAAACGTGGGTACTCTTTTTGGCTACTAAACGCTCAAAACTCGAAGCCCGCGTCGAATATCGCCGAATGCCTGGGCACAACTACGAAACACACGCTCGGCTGCCACAAAGCTAACCTATTTTTTTTTTTCCCTCCTGCCTTCACCTTGTGAGCTATAAGAGGGAAAAACGCGGTGTGGCCTGAGGTAGGACAAAGTTCCTCCTTCTTTCCTCAGTTCGAGCTCATGGTGGGCGCTACCCGAGAAGCGGGGGGCAGTTATTCCTCCTCAGACCCTACCGGCCCGGAGCGCCTATTTCTGTGGTTAAAAAAAAAAAAAAAAAAAAAAAAAAAAAGCTGCCCGAACTGTCCCCGGCGCCCACACGGCTTCCCGGTGGCGCGGTCCCGGCCGCGCGGCTAGGCGCCCCGGGGCGGGGGTGTCGAGGCGGGCGCTCGGCGACCGGCCACCGCGGCGCTCGTCCCGGGCCTCGGCGAGGGGACCCCCTTTCCGCCCCCCGGGGCCCCGGGCCGCGCACTCCGACCCTGCGTGCCGCCGGGCCTCCGAGCGAGGCAGCCGCGAGTTAAAATGGCTTTGGGCGCCTCGGCCCCCCACCACCCCTCCTCCGCCTCCTCACACACCCACACACACCACCACCACCCCCCCCACCAGGGCCGAAGACGCAGAAAAAGTAACGCGGAAAGAAAAGAAACTACAGGGCTCGCGGCGCGCGGCGAGGCCGCCGCGGCGGAAGCAGGCCCGGCCGGCGCGGGGGTTACCTGGGATCTGCCCATGGTCGGGCCGGGGGTGCCGGGGCTCATCGCCGGGTGACTCCTTTGTTGCGCGGCCCGCCCAGGCCGGGCTGGCAGTGGCGTACTGGGCGCCCATGTCCTTGCCCAAGCCCATGCCCGCGGCCGCCTGCTGGCCGCCCGCCGCCGCCCCCGCCGCCGCCGCCGCTGCCGCCTGGGACTGGGGCTGCGACGGCGGCGGCGGCGGCGGCGGCGGCGCGCTGGGGCTGCTGTAGTCCGGGTAGCTGCCGCCGTAGCTCCTCATCATGGGGCTGGGCGAGGTGAGCAGCTGGTTGAGAGTCGGGGTGGCCCCCGACGGGTGCTGGTTCTGCCCGGCGAAGCGCTGGGAGCCCCCCCGTCGCCGCCGCCGCCGCTGCCGCTGCCGCCGCGCCGGCGGCCGCCTTGCTGAGGCTCGCGGCCCCGCCGCCCCCGGGGCCCATCATCATGCCGCCGCCCCCTGCTGCCGGGGGGAGCTCAGCACCCCGTACCCCGAGGACGAGCCCCCATAGCCGCCGCCGCCGCCGCCTGCTGCTGCTGCTGCTGCCGCCGCCGCCGCCGCGGCCGCCGCCGCCACAGCTCCCGCTCCTCCTGCTCCTCCTGCTCCTCCTCCTCCTCCTCCGCTGCCTCCTCCTCCTCCTCCTCCTCCTCCTCCACCGCCGCCGCCGCCGCCGCCGCCCGCGCTGGGCCGGCTGTAGCCCGGATAATGGTTGTACTGGCTGTTGGGGTACCCTTCGTGGGAGTTCTGCAGGGGGTCCATGCTGCTGGGGGCTCCGGCGGCAGCTGAGGCGGAGTGCATCAGCCCCATCCCGGGGCTTTGTTGTCCGCCATGTTGATCAAAGCAAGGCCCAGCGCGGCCGCCGGGGCCGCCGCTAGCTGGGGCAGCGCTGCCATAGTAATTATTAAACTCCGAGACGGCCGCCGGGCCGCCGCCGCCGCCCTCCGCCGGCCCCGGGTACGGCGACCGGCGGCAGCTGCTGCTGCTGCTGCGCGCCCAGGGCGCCCAGGCCCGGCTGCTCGAACCGGCCGCCCGCCGGCTCCCCCATCTTGGGCGGCGCGTCGTCCTCGTCGCCCGGCTTGCTCAGCAGCGGCTGGCCCGGGGGCTCGGCCTGGCTGCCCGCGGCGGCACCGTCCTTGGCGCCTCCATGTTGCGGCTGCTCCATGTCGGCCCCGGGCTGAGACGTGCCGCCGCCCGCGCCGCCGAGGCTGTTGTTGGAAATGGGATGTTGGTGCTGCTGCTGCTGCTGTGGTTGCTGCTGCTGCTGCTGGAACTGGTTTAGCTGCTGCTGTAGTGCGTGGTGGTGGAGGTGGTGAAGGTGGTGGTGGGCATGGTGGTGGTGGTGGTGTTGGAGGTGGTGGGCATGGTGGTGGTGATGGTGGTGCTGCTGCTGGTGGGGCGCTGCGGCGGGGGCTTCGCCAACGGTTTTCAGTTTGTGGTTGGGGAGCAGCCCCGTCTCCATGGCCGAGCCCGGGCCCGACGAGGAGGAAGAGGAGGACGCCGCCGCCGCCGCCGCCGTGGCGGAGGAGGAGGAGGAGGAGGAGGAGGACAGCGCGGCGGCGCTTCCACCCTCCGCCTCGGAGCCGCTGCTCTTGGCGCTGTTAGTGCTGGCGGCGGCGGCGGCGGCCGCGGCGCTCGCGTTATGGGCCATGTTCAGTTCGTGACGGGGGTGGTGCAGGGGTGGTGGTGCACATTATTCAGGCCGCTGCCGTCGCCGCCCCCCCCAGCATGGGTCCCGGTGCCGCTGCGCCGCGCGCCCCCCGCCTCCAGGTCCCGGGCCCCGGGCGCCGGCCGCGGCCCGGGGGGCGCCCGCCGCTCGCCGCTGCTCGCCTGCGCTGCTGCTGCTGCCCGCGCGGCCATGATCGCCGCGGCGTGGCGAGGCCGGGCGGGGGGGGGCGCGGGGGGAGACAATAAAACCCACTTTTTAGTCCGCGGCCCCTCCTGTGCGCATCCACACGCCCCGATGGGAATCGAGCGAGCCCCCTCCCCACTTCCCTCCCTCACGGGCCCCGCCGGAGCCGAACCGGGAGTCTACGCCTTACTGTCTGGGCCTGTTCCCGCTGTGTGATTTCAGGGTGAAAGTTTTTAGTGCAGGTTTAAATGAAACTTTTTCTCTTTTTCCTCTCTACCCCGGATATGAGTAAAAATACACGACTGACTTAAGCCGCTCGGGCCCAGCATGGCTTGCGAGGGAGCCGGGCGAGCCCGAGCAACTATTATCCACTTCTCTCAGATTGCTCGGGCGCACTCGCAAAACGCGGACTGGACTCAGCCCTGGGCCGCCGCGGCCCGCGGGGCCCTGCGCCCGCCCGTCCGCCCGGCCCGGGTGCAGCCTCGCGGGCACCGGCGGCCCCGGGCCTGGGCGCTCGGCTCGAGTCGGGCCGCGCCGCTGGCGTCCGGAGCGCGGCGGGCGTGGTGCGACCGGAGGCTGCACTTTCCCCTCGTGCCTCCGTCGCCTTGCCAACCGGGCGTTCGCGTGTTTGTTTTCACGTCTAAAAGGCACGATACAAAGGTGGAAAACGAGTCTGACGAGGAGACAAAAGACGGAGAGAAGGGCCGGGGAACAAAGTTGTCTGTCGGCCTCAAAGGTTACGAGGAGCCGACGGAGAAAGAAAATATTTGGGCAATCTGTGCAAAAGCACTGCCTCTCCCAAGAGTTATGTAATTTTTCAGCATGTTAGCCTCTCTCCCTTGATTTCAGGCCATCAGTGGGATTCCCACAACTTCTTCAAACTGCAAAATTAGGAAAGAGTTTTAACTGAAGGTTAGCCGCATTCCAGGAGCTCTGTGCCCTGTACACAGCAGGTACTCAATTCATGCTTATTACTGACTGCACCTGCCCCAAAGAAATGCCGATGTAACTTTTTTTTTAAGGCACTGTGTGTGTGCCTGGGCGCTTAGTCCCTCAGTTCTGTCTGAGACCCTGCGACTCCATGGACCATAGCCCACCAGGCTCCTCTGTCCATGGGATTCTTCAGGCAAGAACACTGAAGTGGATAGCCATTCCTTTCTCCAGGAGATCTTCCTGACTCGGGGATCGAACTGGGGTCTGCTGTGTTGCAGGAGGATTCTTTACCATCTAAGCCACCAGGGAGGCCCACGTAGGCTTTATTAACGAAAACACAAAAGTATTCCCAAAGGAGCATTTTTCTCACAATGCACTTGCCTGTCTTCTCTCCGAAGGGAAAGCCTTCAAATATGTAGAGTGGTGTGTTATGCTCCCAACAACTTGCACGTGGAAATTTAACTATTGGTGCCATAATAGCAAGAGCTAAGGTTTATCTCGTGTCTTCATAAATCTGTATGACGTTTTTCATCCTATTTTAGAGGTTATGTGCACAGTTAACCCTCACAGTTCATTTCTAAGTAATGCGAAAACTAAAAGAAATACATGTTATATTTCATAAACATAAGATCAGCAATGATGTAAATCCATCAAATCTAATCCTACAGCAAAAACGTTTCACACTTTTTCTTCAAATACTATCCATTGTTTTATCTCTTTTTGATGTTTTAAATGTTTTTATTATTGTGAATCTGTCACCTAGTAACATGTTGAATATCTTCCAAAGCAGGACTTCTTTACCTAAACAATAGCTCAGTTGTACTAGTATGGACTCAGTTTTCACGGAGAGAAAGCATCTGAAACCAGAGCTTTCCAGAAGTCCTGCTAGCTGAAATGATATATATGATTTTGGTAGAATGTAGCTTCCTAAAATCATCTCATTCTTCAGCTTTCCATAAAGGCTATTTTAGTTTATTTCAACTGCTGTGGTTATTTCTGTTTGCTTGACCAAGTGTAAATATGTTCCTTGACTAAATAGAAAAGGATAGATGTGAAAAACTGGTGACTGATGGTGGAGGAGGGGAATCAGGTGCACACCGAAGAGTCATAGAATGTAGAAACAACAAATTGCAAATCTATGCAAACAACTGGAAAACAGGAGTTATATTGTCATGTGGAATTGAATAAGAGAAATGTAAGGTGAATTCGTGCCAAATCATTCATCAGTTTTTGCCAAGAGAATACTATATCTTTTTTAGTGTGCCTCTTTGACATTTTCTCCTGGATTTTCTCCCTTTATATATTCAAATACATACTAATTACATGATGATACTACATAAGTTGAATTTTTTAAGTTTTCATATGCAAATATAAATATATGCCTGTTGTGTGTATGTGTTTATACATATATTCTAAACTCAATTACATATTTATGCTTTTAGACATTTATAGTCCAACTAAATACACATATAGTCATAAAAATACATTTCCAACTGATAAAACATATCAACATCAGTTCATACAAGTGCAGCCATATTTTGTGGCTTATTTTCACAACTAATCCTAAAAAGGGAAAATGAGTCACCAAGTTCACCTCTGGCCCTTTTCTTAACACTTTTTTTCTATATAGAAAAATCATGAAACTTAAAAAAAATAATTGGGTATATAGGTCGAAATCTCTTTTAATTCCTTTTGCTTCAGCAAGTCAACTAGGAGATTGGAACCAAGAGGCTATGAAATCGAGGCCCCCAGCACAATGAAGTCAGTCTGCTATAAAAGGCGACACATGCCAGCTTCTCCTCCCCAATGGCAGATGCCACACCCTAGAGCAGACAGAAGGCACTGCAGTCTGTAAGAGAAGCACAACACAAAGCCGGCAGGACTTGGTTTTGTCTCTTAAACCACAGAGAATGCTAACATACCTTTTCAAAAGAGTCTTGCTGAAGGTAGTAGTGGGCTCCTCTTTATTCAACTTAGGCTTCTCAAACACACCTTCTTGAGAAAACAAAATAAAAGCCTCTTAACAGTTTCATGTAAAACTCCAGGACTTAATAAACAAAATCACAGTTGTCGAGTCTGTTAAAAAGTCATGAAATAGGTTCACATTTCTCAAAAGTAAAAGTCATGAAATAGGTTCACATCTCCCAAAAGCACGATTCGAACTGCAGATTCCAGTTTCTGTTGTCTCAGTTGCCTCGATCATCCTATATGGAGATTCTACAGTAGTTTTCAAATGGAAAATAAGGTACTAGAAATGACCGCCTTCATTTTTCCGAATGAATTCTTTATTTTTACACCTCTAACCTAAATTTCAAACCATAATGACAACTTTAATAAGTTACTCTAGCCACGAAGGCGCCGAGGAGGTGAAGGCCCAAAAGCTGCAGAGTGGGCTCACCCTGCCTGCAGCCGACCTGCCACCCACCGAATGCCCCACGCCCTCACGGTTAGCCAGAGGATTACCCAGTACTTTGTTTAACATTACTTCTTGGTTACAAAAATGGGGTGGGGTTTGGTGTTTTTTTAACATTGTGAAAAACTGATATTCAAATACAATTCCCTCTGAATAAGTTTTAGGGCACTGAATAAAAGGCTCTTCAAACCTGCCCACTTAAAGAGGATTGAGCCAGATGGTAGTTTAAGAATGCCACAGTTCTGTTCTCTTTGCCTCATCATAGCCCATCACACTGTTTGCTTTAAGATTAGTCCCCTTTTACTGTTCTGGTTATTTATTCAGTAACTGAAACTATCACGATTCACTACCCATCATATTTCTCAGTGTTCTTTACATAATTTGGAACCAATTTAGAATAAAGCCCTGTCAAAAGTTTTACAAATAAGAACTATTAAAGACTAAGGCTTTGGATACTTGCTTTCCTTTTAGATTTATGAGAAATGCTATGAATGGAGCTAATGGGATTTCCCTACTTATCTTGGTCAGGGACTTTAAAAAGCACTAAACAATTGTCCTTTTCACGTCTCTGATTTAGCTGTTAGCAGTGAATAACTGAGTAAATCCAAGATACGGGATACAGCATTTGGCTTGAAACAACTATGCAAATGTAATAGTGCCCCATAAGTTTAGGATGCAGAACAACTAGGATCTGGGGAAAAAAAAATCTAGGCAAGAAATAATTTAAATAAATGTGGGGGCTCTGACTAACAGAAGCACTATTACATTTACTAAGAATATTATAGTGGGGATAATAAACCTGGATGGGGAGAGGGATAAACTACACATTTTTTTTTCAACAAACTTGTCTAGAATCTACCTTGTGACATTCCCTGAGAATAAAAAGAAAAATACTACCTTCATTCTGTCCTCAACAGGGGAGATAAACTGTTACCTAAAACATACTTATTGTTGTTCAGTCGCTAAGTCTTGTGCCTCTGTGCGACCTCACAGACTGCACCACGCCAGGCTCCTCTGTCCACTTTCTCACAGAGTTTGGTCAAATTCATGTTCATTGAGTCCGTGATGCTATCTAACCATCTCCCAGGTGGTGCAGTGGTAAAGAATCCACCTGCCAGTGCAGGAGACACAGGTTCAATCCCTGGGTCAGGAAGATCCCCTGGAGAAGGAAATGGCAACCCACTCCAGTATTCTTACCTGGAGAATTCCATAGACAGGAAGAGCCTAGCTAGCTATAGTCCCTGGGGTTGCAAAGAGTCGAACACGACTGAGCACATACACACACGCATTAGACATACTTAGGGCTGCCGTGAAACGTCATGGAGGATCTGGCCAGGAAAGAAGAGAATTCAGACTTCCCCACCTAACAGCATTCCCTGCAGCTCTGCCTTGTTGGCTGCCATCAGCCGGGCACCGCACCCTAATCCTCAGTCTAGTTTGAAGTGATGCTGGAACCCACCAATGCTGAAGCTAGACTTCCAGAACCCTAAGTCAGGTTCACCAGAGAGTGAGTGAGTGAGTGTGTGTGTGTGTGTTAGTCCCTCAGTCGTGTCCAACTCTCTGTGACCCCATGGAGTGCAGCCTGCCAGGCTCCTCTGTCCATGGAATTCTCCAGGCAAGAATACTGGAGTGGGTTGCCATTTCCTTCTCCAAGGTTCACCAGTGACTACTCCAATTTCTCTCCAAAGTCCCTGGAAACATAGTTAACAGCAACGAAATAAATTACATTTATTTACTACATTTTGGAACACTATACTATGTATCTTATACTAGACTGTCCACATTTTGAATGTGTAATAACTTTATTACAGCCTAGTTTAGAAATGTTCTATAACTTTTAGACAAATGTGTGTTCAATGGCATTTCAGTTTATTCCCAGGATTGTCCTCGTTTTGCCATCATCAGAATCACTTATTGAGCACCTACTAGTGTATTTTAATATTCTCTCCAATGATTACATCATGTCATATACTCATCTGTATGGCTTCTGTCACTGATAACCTACTGCTTAAATAAAAGCACTTTATTGATAACATCACTCTAGTTCCCCATAATACCCAAGAAGTAAACATATTTGAGATCATTTTGTATTAGTCAAGAATATAAAGGAAATCATTTAGAGAGTTAATCTCAATTTTCTGGAAAGATTTTAGCAACTTATCTGAAGGCCTGAATCTTTGTCATTGGTGATTAATTGCTTCTTAGTACATATAAATTTCTACAATAAAACTACTTATCAAGCACAATGAACTCCAAATAATAAATAACTCATGTGCATTAACATAACGTATTTGTGATATTTATTTCACTCTCCTTATCTTCATTTTGTCCCTAATTCATTAAGAGAATCAGTTGGCACGCTTAAGGGTAAATTACTGACAGTCATCTGATTGTTCTCCTAAGGGCCAAAGGATTTGGTTATATGCTGTCCTTACACCAAATGACATGATTTCACTGGGGAATTTGCCTATCAGTGCATTCCTCTAAAAATGCCCAAGTGGTTAAGCATAAATATTTTTTTGTCTCCCTAACTTAAAGGATATTTCCACATTGTAGCATGTTACTATAGGACTTAAAATTCAGTGGCCTCCCTGGCGTCTGTCTGACCCTCAGACGTCTCCTCCCAGGCTGTCCTTCTGTCTGTGGTGCTGGTGACCTGCTTTTCTCAGGGACCATGTGGGGTAAAGGTTTCCCTCCCAAAGGATAACCCACAGGAGCAGCTGGGCAGGCGGCTTCTTGATTCAATCCCATTCATTCGGCAGATAACTGCCGAGGATCTGCCGAGGCCTGCCTACTCCGCACCGGCCCTGTGCTCGACTCTGCGGCCATCACACTGAGAATTTTTTTAAAAAAGGAACTCCCAGCACTGTCCACCAGCTCGCCACTAATCAAGTGACCCCACTCAAAAGTGTCTAGTTGAGCAGAGACAACGCGCTGGGAAGGAAACGCGCAGGGCTCTACGAGGGAAGTGAACGAAGGTGCTGACGCAGGCCGGGGCCCCAGGGAAGGCTTCCTGGAGGAAACGTAGCTGAAACCTGAAGAGCGAGGAGAAATAACCCGGGCAGTAAGGGAAAAGGCGTCCCCGACGGCAAGAGGCGCGGGGCCGGCCCGCAGCCCAACTGCACCCGCGCTCGTCCCCCGAGCGCCGCGCAAAGGGACCGCGGCCTCCGCGCCCAAGGAGCTGCCCCCGGGGCCCGGGTGGTCACGCGGCCCTCAGGCTGCTGGGAAGAGAGGCGGGGCCGGAGCGAGTGGGCGTGGGCCGGGGGGCGGACCCTGGGCGTCCGGGCCCGCCTCCTTCAAGTGCGGAGCCTCCCAGTGCATAAGGAGACTCAGGAATAATAAAAGAGCATCCTAACGTGAGTCTGTTTTAATGGTTACATTTTTAAAAACATACTCAGCCTAGAAAATAGAAGGCGATAAAAGTGTGCTTTTCACAGAATTAACTCGGAGATTCACGTAGTTTTAATTAATTCACAGAGCCCCACAGGCTGTGTGGTCTGTTAATGGATCACAAGTCTAAAAACAGATAGCAGGATCAGCACCTTTTATTTCCGTCTACTCATTGTATCTCTAGGACTAAAGGGATAACCGTAACTGGCGACCACGCCGAAGCCTAAATTTGAAAGCCTTTGTGCGTCCTCTCCCAGTTCTCTGTCTTGACGGAACATCCTCCATGTGAGAGATGAGAGATGGTGGAGGTGGAAGGAGGCAGGAGGGACCGTGGGGATGGAGATAAGTGAAGTGATTCCGAAGAGTCCACAGCTTAAGAATATGTGGATTTTTCACAGACCAAGGGCTTCCAACCAAGGATGTGAGTGGGGTCTTCAGTTCAGCCAGAGCCTTACTTGCCACCCATTGAGTCCTGCTTGAGGATGGGGTGTCTAATTTGCCCAAAGACTCGTGCATGTTTGCAGCAGCCCTCCATGGCAGAGAGGGCAAGAAGATAACATATTGATAGACTTTGGTAATCAATTAGATATAGGGGTGAGGAAATGGAAAGATCAAGTTCCCACCTCTCCCTTCTTTTACCATCTCCCCACCCCCACCCCTTACTGGTCCAAACCAATGATGAAGCAGCTGGAAACTCCAGCTCTTATCCCTACCATCCGGTTCACTTCACCCTATCCATCTATCCTACCCCTCCAACTGCTCTGATAAACCAACTCTGTCCATAATAGAATCTTAGGCCTAAAAACACCTTAGAAGTTTTAAGAAGCTGCGAAAAACTCGTCAGATCCATACACTGTAGATGTTTTGTGATGTCAAAGCCTTCTGTCTTACCTAGGAATTTGTAAAGTTGAGATGATCCATGGGAAACTCTTTGAAACAAACCAAATGAGTTGACACTCAACCCATAAGTTACAGTTTGCCCCCTTCCCAGAGCCTCCTGTTTGCACAGCACCAAGGACTGTTATACTTATCGTCACTGATCTAAAGGACAACTGTGTCCAGTGTAGTTGCTTATCCCCTGGAGTTATGACTGCCCGGCTCCTCCATTTGCGAGAGGCCAGAGCTATCATCTGCAGTCCCTGAAAGGGGGCTTAGGAAGAAAGGAGGAGCCCAGGCTGGAAAATACCCAGGCCTGTGCAGCATCCTTGTTTTGTGTCATGACCTGGCTTTCTGCTACCTCTCCACAGGTGCAAAGCTTGGGGCAAACCACCTCGCCTGTCTGGAGGAGAAAAAGGAGAGGCCAGCCCTGGGCGCTGGTGCTCCCAGAAGGCAGCATTCGGAGCACCCAGCACACACTGCCTTCTTCTTGGTCATCCCTATTTAAGGATAGGGCATGAGTCTAGAAAAGGGAAAACTTCAGGCAGAAATAGATGTACTTAATAAACCAAGCCACTGCTGGGCTGCTTTGAGTTTCATAATGATTATTACTTAGCATTTATTGTGTTTATCCAGTGCCCAGCACTTTGCATACATGTGACAGACATGCAAGTTGCCTAATCTAACATCTGTTCTCACCTTTGGTCAGAGAAACCCCAATTTTTAACTGGGCACATGACCACCTGTAAAAAACAAAACCATCTACACATTTCCCAGATCCCTTGGAGGTAGGTATACCCATGTGTTTAAGGACAGCTGTGGTGCTGGCTTGGTTACTTTTTACCTCCAAACTTGGTTTATGAGAGAGAGAAGTAAACTTCTGTTTACCTACTGATTTTTTTTTTTTTGGCTTTGTTTTGTTTGGATTTTTTCTTTTTCTTTTTAGTAGAAAACAAAATCTACACTTGACTGATATACTGTGTTATGGTGTCTTATGTAATTCTCAAACAACCCTTTGAGAGTTTAATTAACCTCTCAAGCCTTGATTTCCTCCTGTGGAAAATAATAGCACCTACTTCTCTGGGCTTCTGAGGATTAGATGAAATAATTCCTGCAAAGCTCTGAGCACAGTGCCTGGCACAGGGAAGTGTGTAATGCTATTCTTTATTTTATTAAGGGCCTTACATCTCTCTAGTGGGATCACCAATTCCATGAAGTCCCTGTCTTTAATCTCTTCCATCCTCCACAGAACAATCCTGGACCCACAATGGGCTCTGCATTTAATTGTTGAGAGAATCTTGTGGCTGAACACAAATGTGCACATAAAATTATTTACATGCATTCTCAAATTACTTGTTTCTTTCAGTGCTGAGAACTGAGGTAGCTCAAGCAACCATAAATTTTCATACGGTTATACTTTTAAAATAAAGACAGGGTTCCTAACTTCATTTTTTTTATTTGCTTCAGGGTGTGGGAAGTTTTTCTTAAAAGGTCAGGTCTACCTATTTCTCTGATTTCCCATCTTCTCCACTACGAAAGAACACTGGTAGTAAAGCCAGAGGGAAGGTAAGACTTCACTGGTTTTGTTGACTAAAGGAGCATCGTGTGAGCGTGAGACCCGTAACTGGAGACAGTGTTGAGTGCTGCTTTGAGCATGTTTAATGCTGCGGCACATCACAGTAGTCTTGGTTTGTACTAGTTTAGCACTTATTTACAAACAACATGATTATTAGTGCCGATTCTAGAAGACTGGTTTCCCACTGACCCCAAAAGAAACAATACAAATATTCATCCTTTTCTAAAGCATAGTAAAACTCCTGTGGTTTTTGAAACCAGACCAAGAACACATGTAGAAAAGCCCATGGATTATTTTAAGTGAACTTATTTTTTTTTAATCTCTTTAACTTTTCACCATATGCTGTTTATTTTTTATATCCTGCACAGGCTGAGAAATGAAAATAGACCAGGCCACTATGTTTTGTTCAGGGCACATCATTACGAGGATGACATAGACAAACTGGGGAGTTCTGAGAAAAAACAAAGATGATTAGGGGCACTTTTTAAGATGACATTGAAAAAGATTTTTAAAGCTCTATATGTTCGTTAACCCAGCAACTTAGGAGGCAAGCAGGAAAACTGCTTCCCACCACATGAAAAGCGTTACCTCGGGGGGTTCCTGAATGCAGAAAGAAGCTAGACTCATGTCCCAGTTCCACATTTATGGGCTGTGGCTGTTTTGCCATTTACTTAACCTTGTTGTGCAGCAGAATGTTTGTGAGACACTAAATGTCTACTTGGTGGGGTTTGGGGGATAAGAATTAAATGAGATACTATATGTAAAGCATTTAACATATTGCCTGGAAGGAAATATGTTAAGTGGGTCAGGAAGATCCCCTGGAGGAGGAAATGGCAACCCACTCCAGTATTCTGGCCTGGCAAATCCCATGGACAGAGGGGCCCGGCGGGCTACAGTCCATGGGGTCGCAAAGAGTCAGAGGTGACTGAGTACACACACACAAAATAGGTCAGTAGGGTGTGTCTGTACATGTATATTTTAATTTCTAAATAGAATGGGTGTCTGGCATGTGATTTCAGAAGAATCAGCTACACTCCACTCAATGCCAAACATTTCTCCTGTTCATCGGTGTCTAAATTGCTTCAGTTCTGGGACAAATTCTGTTTCCTGGAGAATCCTGTTACCCTCAGAAACAGCATAACATATGAATGGGCAGACAGCATATCTAAATATTGAAGAAGTTTTGCTTTCCATTTGAAAAGCTCAGGCTTGCAGAGCTGCAAGCATTTCCTAAAGGCTGGAATCCCAGGATTTGTCATGGCTGTGTTACGTTGACCCTTGGAATATCAAGATAGGTACTGATGGGGAGAGGGGGGTGGGGGAGACAGCATGGGGGTGTGTTTCCAGGCTGAAGATCATTCTGTGATTCTGTGGCTACAGAGGAGAGTGGATGATGTGGAACACCTTTGCTTTGGAGGCAATAATGAAGCACAGTGACCTGGCTCCACTCTACAAGAATGCTGGCATTAAAGCCAGAGGGAAGGACTCAGGGAACCCCTGCCCTGCTGTCCAAGGCCATGTGGTTCTGGCTGCAGTGCAAGGATGGGTGAGGGCATGGAGTTGAGAATTTGCCTCCTCCTGGGTGGGTGCTGTGGTAAAGAAGACACAGAAATAAAGAAACTGGAAGAGCACACGAAGGGGGAAGAATAAAAAGAGAGGGAGGGAGAAAAAAACACAGACAGAGATTTCCAGAGATATCTAGACACACTGTTACTAGAAATCTCACTGGATCTGAAAAGATAGTGTTGTGAGTTGCAATGTATCCTTTGATACATTTATCCTTTACTGGGTTAGAGCCTCTTACTAATGTGAGATAATGCATAAAAATTTTAGGTTCAAGGTTGCGCTTTAGAGTAACTTTTCATGCTGACCTTCCATGGATACATTCCCTTAGACAGTTGTCCACCAGCCTCTGTTTTATTTCATAATCCCTTCCAGGGATTATTATGTAAGATTATTTCTAATCTTACCTGGCCACTGGGAAAGTTTCATCTCCAATTTCTAATCTCTTCCAGGAAAACCCACTTGCCTTTTCTTGGCTTTCCTTAGTTTCAATCTTCTGGAAATACATATATTGAAACCTGAAGCACAGTGTTCTGTGATTTTCATTCTATTCCTCTTTTATTAAAGTTTTTTGTTGTTTAGTTGCTCTGTCATGTCCGACTCTTTTCCAACCCCGCGGACTACAGCCCGCCAGGCTCCTCTGTCCATGGCATTTCCCAGGCAAGAAAACTGGGGTGGGTTGCCATTTCCTCCTCCAGGGCATATTCCCCACCCAGGGATTGAACCTGCATCTCCTGCATTGGCAGGCAGATTCTTTACCACTGAGCCACCAGGGAAGTCCATTTTAAAAAGCTTATTAAAGTTGGAGGAGGTCTATTCAGATCATCTAAGCTCTTCTAAGTGACAAGTAAGGATGAAACGACTGGAGGGTGTGGATGGGATGGAAGTTTCAAGGGCATAAGACAGACTGGTAGAGACTCCAACTTTCTGATGTGCAAAAGGAGACGAATGAGCCAGCTGGTGCCTACTCTTTAAGTCTCGGAACTGTTTTTCTCTTCCTCTCACTTCCCGAGGCCACTCTGGCCCAAAGCTTCTGTGCTTTCTCTTCTCCCTTCACCAACTTTTCCTCTGAGCCACCAGCCCCCGACCCCTTTTCTTTCAGGGCCGCTTCCCTAAGGCCAGCTAGCTCACCATGGTGACTCTGGGGACAGCCCTAACCTGGATGAGATGGCACCCTCTCTGCCCTGATACATGCTGGCTGGTTCCTCCTTCCTTCCACTTCGTTCTGCTGCATGTCCAGCTACTTTCTCCAGGGTCTGGCTCACTGCTCACCTGCTCTGAGATGTCGTCCCTGATGAATTACATTTCTGATTACTTGCCCCGCCAGACTCCCTCATACCTCCCTGCCTCTACATTTGCTGGTTTCTATTTTCTTTCCCACTGTTTGGTCAAGAGCTTTGGTCTTTTGAAGTTCAGCTCAAAAGACTTCCCTTTGTGAAGTCTTCCTGATCACAATTCCTGCATACCTAGGGGGAGAGTCCCTTGGACTGCAAGGAGATCTAACCAGTCCATCCTAAAGGAAATCAACCCAGAATGTTCATTGGAAGGACTGATGCTGAAGCTGAAGCTCCAATACTTTGGCCACCTGATGCGAAGAGCCGACTCATTAGAAAAGACCTTGATGCTGGAAAAGACTGAGGGCAGGAGGAGAAGGGGGCGACAGAGGGTGAGATGGTTGGATGGAATCATCAGTTCGATAGAGGTGAATTTGAGCACACTCCAGGAGATAGTGAAGGACAGAGAGGCCTGGCGTGCTGCCCTGGCATCGAAAAGAGTCGGATGTGACTTAGTGACTGAAGAACCACGAGAGGAACAGACAGCTGTGAGCTATGAAACCAACTGTGGACATCACTGTTTGGGCCCTTATTTTACTACATTGTAAGTTTTGTGAATTTTTATGCCTCCACCCCTAGATGAGTGCTCCAGGAGGGCACCCCACATTTTTACAATATCCAGGGCCTGATGTAGGACCTGGTCCTCCATTAGTGTTTGTTGAGTGAATGAATGACCTCTGAACCTGTCAAAGTGACCATAGAGCAACATCCCCTCCCTGCCTCCAGCATGGTACCAATGTGACTGATATACTTGAGCTCCTCTGACAGTTTCTGAGGTGCCAAAGAGTCCCTGCACATGAGACTGTATGCTTAGTAATCAATACGTTATTCTAAGGAAATTAAGCAGAGTCCTGCACATGGCAGGATGTAGGCAGTGATTTCAGAAGATCATTCAATGGAACCATATTATTGCTCATCTGAATGTACTTCGTGGTGTTTGGTGTGAGCACAAGAAAGTGAGCCAGCCTCCCTCCTGCAGCAAGACAGAGCATCAGCATTCTCTCGTGGAGCTAGAGAATGTCCCAGAGCACGACCTCCTTAGGGTCCCTAATGGGGAATTCACAAATGGGGAATTTTGCCTTGGCACAATATGAAAAAAAGTTCTCCGCTCCATGTAACAAGAGTCAAAGACAGAAGAACAGCTATCATGGATGTGTCAATGATTTTCAGCTGGCAGTATCAGAACAACATGAAAATAAGATTTCTGTGGAGAGAACAAATACATAAAACCTCTAACTAGCATGCAAAAAAGACTTTTTGGCCACTTTATAGACTTAGGATTTTTTTTAAGGTGCTATAACTAAAATACACTGTTGCAAAACATTTCTCACTATAATTTCAGAGAGCTCTGGAGTGGGTCACCTTTCCCTTCTCCAGGAGATCTTCCTGACCCAGGGATTGAACCTGCATCTCCTGCAGGCAGATTCCTTACTATCTCAGCCACCAGGGAAGCCCACTGTCCCAAGATAATTAAAATAAATAGATATAGATACTAAATATTCTTTGTACTACAAAGAATAAAATTAGTGTGATTGATCTAAAATTAGGCTAGTCATAGCTGAGTTGAGATGTAGTTTCCAGATACTTTGGTTTAACTTCTAATTTTTTTCATCCCAGTTTAAGATGCTAGTATGATATGATGTGCCATCTTGGCTTTGTTTTAATCTGTCAGGGTCTGATTTTATTTGTTTTGAAAATTTTTACATTTCAAAGTCTGGGGAAAATATATCTATTTCATAGTCTCAAAAAGTGTTAGTCTGGCTTCTGGCAGTCTCCATATGAAAATTCCCCAGTGAAGGTGGTCACATGATCGGCAGCAGAGGCCTCGCACAAGTGGGAGCATCGTCTCCACGATGGAAAGGTGGGCGTGCCAGCACACCCAGGACTGTCTGTTGGCATCTGTTCTTCAGTCCTAAGCACCAGGAGCCTCCCCTTTGTCCATAAAAACCCTTAGGGCTGCTCCTGAAGTTTACTCAAAATCATGTTCAATGACTAGAGTCCAAATGAGAAAAATATAAGGTAGAAGATGTATCCTTCCAGACCCCATTCATTGAAAATCAGACTTATTAGAAATAGCACGTGCTCTTCCACAAACCTGTCACCCTGGCTGGGGCCTCTGTGTGACAACTCTCAAGGTGAATTTGTTCTTAGTCTGCTAATTATTGTACCAACATGCACATCTTCCAAAACTCTTCCCACTGCATCTCGTGTGCCACAGGGGAGGCGGCATCCAGAGGGCTACCGGCGGTTAGAGAGTGTGTGTGGGGATGTTGCCCAGACACGGGAGGTCAGCCCAGTGTCGAGGAGACCCAGCACTTATTGGTGCAGAGGCCAGAGGGTGGCCAGTAGCCAAGATGGCCCCAAGGGAAGAGAAGTCCAGGACCCAGCCATCAGTCAGGACTTTCAATTCTTCATATTTCTTACCTACACATGCCAGTCTAACTCACCATAGCCAGAATGCCTTAGGTTTTGAAATACATAACTAAACCCACATAACTAACCACAAAATAGTTGGGTCGATGGCATTTAAAGGAAGAAAGAAAAGAAGGAAAGAAGGACCACTCCAAATAATAAAACATTACTTAGTGTGGCTTTGATGAAAGTACAGTTCACCTTTCTTTAGACTCCAGAATTACAACCTTCCCACCAGCTTGGCAATAAGTGAAAAGTTTGACCTGATGTGTTGGTGAGGCTGTGGAGGAACAGGAATTCTCATATACTGCTAGAATAAATGGAACAGTTCCTTTGGAATGATTTGGTAATAATGAGCAGAATTTTCAATGAGCTTACCTCTGACCAGCCACTGTACTTCTAAGCATCTCTCCTATTGATACCTTCTAAAAGTAAAAAATCATATCTAGCCAGGATGATGCTTTGTGACATTGTTTCTAACAGCAAAAGATGAGAAACAACCCAAGTGCTCAGCAATAATAGGAAATTTGTTCAAAATGACAGTGATGTGGGACTTCCCTGGTGGCTAAAAAGTGCGTGCTCTCAATGTGGGGGGCCCGGGTTCAATCCCTGATCAGGGAACTAGATCCCACATGCTGCAACTAAGAATTCACATGCCGCTAACAATCTCACACGTCACAGTGAAGACTGAAGATCCCACGTGAAGCAACTAAGACCTGGGGCAGCCAAATAAATGAATAAATAATTTAAAACTGTGATGCATCCATACGGTGGAGTTCTATGCAGCCATGACATAGAACAAAGATTTCCATCTTCCAATGAGAAGTCTACAAGGTGTTTTGCTAAGTAAAAAACCAAAGGTGTATATAGTGTGCTACCTTTTGTAGAAGAGGCAAGGGGAGTGAGAATATGTACACATATATGTTTGTATTTATAAAAAGAAACACAGAAAGGGTGACTCTCTGTAGAGGGTGGTTATCTGTAGGAGGTGGAGGACAGGAAAGTGGAGAGGACACTGCAAGCGAGACTTCCTGTGTGTACCTTTCTGTATAGCTTTCACTTCTGAATCATACATGTATGTTCAAAAATAAATAAAACTAAAGCTGAAAAAAAAATCCATTGATCTTCTCCAGCAGGTACAGCCCTTTCTGGCTCAAGGACTAGTCATGAGCTAATTGGAGTGGGGTGAGGCGTATGGCAGATTTCAAAAGCTATGGCCAGAAGTCTTAGACTGGACAGCCACTCCGCTTTACTGCTGGTGGCCCAGGGCTATGCTGTGGCTTGTAGCCGAGATCAGTCTTCATTTTCACCATGAGGTTTGCCGGTTACACATCCTTGTCTTGTTTCCTGGGCTTGGGTCCCAGCCACTGAATCCTGCTTGTTATTCTGTCCTGAGCTGGGAGCACTGCCTTGCCCCTGCACTACAGCAGTTTAACTTTCCATACTCCCTTGGCACTGGAGTCTGGTCCCTCCACTCTTGGCTCATGGCTGTGGCCTTGGTACCTGTTGACAGCTGTATCTGATGCTGCCTTTATTTAACAAAAGTCCGATTCTGGAGCCTCCTGAAGTTAGTTTAGTCCTGGTTAGTCCAACCAGTCCATCCTAAAGGAAATCAGTCCTGAATATTCATTGGAAGGACTGATGCTTGAAGCTGAAACTCCAATACTTTGGCCACCTGATGCAAAGAGCTGACTCATCTGAAAAGACCCTGATGCTGGGAAAGATTGAGGGCAGGAGGAGAAGGGGACGACAGAGGATGAGACGGTTGGATGGCATCACCAACTCAATGGACATGGGTTTGAGCAAGCTCTGGGAGATGAAGGACAGGGAAGCCTGGCGTGCTGCCGTCCATGGGGTCACAGAGTTGGACACGACTGAGTGATTGAACAACAACAGGGAACTAGATCCCACAGGCCACAACTAAGAGTTTGCAACTGCGACTGAAGGTCCCGCGTAGCAATCTCCAACGCTGCCATGGAGACAGAAGACCCCGCATGCTGCAGCTAAGGCCTGACACAGCCAAACAAATAAATACATATTTTTTAAGGTTATCTGTCCAACAGTCTCAAGGATGCTTGAACTTAATGGTAACGACTGGTAAATACAAGTACTGAGGAGTAGAAATGGAAGTGGGGAATATTTATCTATTTAGAAACATAAAACAACTAATATTTTTTATTGTAGAACATAGAACCTTGCTTAATGGACTACATTGCTTGTTCCATTTATTGCATTTACTTGAAGAAATTTAAAAAACATTAAAGATGTTCAGACTTTAGACTAACTTAGGTTCATCTTCCTCATTTAGTCTGAATTGGTGACATTTGTAACCAATTGTAATGCATTTTAAAGTGAAATGTAAAATAATTCTAAAACTTTGTGAGATTTCTCTCCCTGATTCACACAGACAGTTGGGTAAAATAATTTCTGAACTATATGGTAATATGATACCCTAATCCAGTTTTCATTAAACTTTCTTTTCAAATTTGAAAAAAATTTAATAATATTTTCAACTAATGTGTTTCATAGTCATTGTATAAAGTGTGAACAATAAAATAAGTTTTAATAGAAAATCCAAAGCACCTGTAATCCCACTCAATGGAGACTATTTATTTAAATATGGTGTAAATTTGGGTGTAAATCAAGACTTTTTTTTTTTGTTACTACTGGTTCAGCAACATGAGGGACAGATACAGACACACTCTTGTAATAAACACATAGATTTGAGGGGTAAAATATAATCAATAAAGGGCTTCCCTCGTGTCTCAGCAGTAAAAAATCTGCCTGCAATGCAGGAGACATGGGTCTGTGGGTTTGATCCGTGGGTGGGGAAGATCTCCTGGAGAAGGAAATGGCAACCCACTCCAGTATTCTCGCCTGGAAAATCCCATGGACGGGGTCTCAAGAGTCAGACACAACTTGGTGACTAAAGCACCATCACCATGATCAATAAAATAAATTACTGATAATTGTGTTTCTAAAAGCAGATAATTGAGCTAGAAAGGAAGAAATAGAAATCCTCTGGTAGCTCGAGATGTAAGGCTAGACTGATAAAACCAGCACCTAGAGAATGGAGTCATGGTCATGCGTGCACACTGACTCCCTTCAGTTGTGTCCGACTCTGTGTGACCCATGGACTGTAGCCCGCCTGGCTCCTCTGTCCATGGAATTCTCTGGGCAAGAATATTGGAATGGGTTTCCACACCGTCCTCCATGTCCTGGATCTTCCCGACCCAGGGATCGAAACTGTGTCTCTTATGTCTCCTACATTTACCACTAGTGCCACCTGGAAAGCCCATAGAGAAATGGGGGTTGGAGTATAAACCTTACATAGAAACAAGAGACATGACTTTGGGTCCACTCAAGATGAATATCTGGAATTGAGAGGTTGAATTAAGAACAAGCTCTTGAAAAGTTGCTTAGTCCATAGGGAAAAAAAAAGTGAAAACTGAAAAAAAACAGGGGTGAGTCCACATTTTCTGGGCTTTTTTAAGAAAAGAATTTCAAAGTATTAATAGAAACTTTGGTGCAAAAGTTTATATTACCTTAGAATGAAAATATAAATCACAACAGATAAAAATTTAAACTGTAGCTAAATGCCACAAAACCTCACAATATCCAAGAATGTCATATAATCTTTAATTATTATCATCATAATTTTATTTCCTTTATGGAAGTGGAAATTGGCTTCTGTTTCTTGGCTACATACTCTTTTGTTGTTGAGCTTATCAGTTGTGTTCGACTTTTTGTGAACCTATGGACTGGAGCCCCCTGGGTTTCTCGGTGCATGGGATTTTCCAGGCAAGAATACTCGAGTGGATTGCCATTTCCTTCTCCAGGAGATCTTCCCAACCCAGGGATCAAACCCAAGTCTTCTGAATTGGCAAGTGGATTCTTTACCACTGAGCCACCAAGCCCTGCATACTCTGCCCACCTCTTAATGTGATAATTACTTTTAAATATCATTTATATAAAGAAGTAGAAAGATAAACCATTCTTGTAACATAGTCAAAATGTGTTCTTTTTTTTTTTTCATCAGCCATAGTTTAGGAAAATTTACTTTAGCCTCATTATTGGTGGGGAGTATCAGTTAAGTCCAGTCCTTTCATCCCAGGTCACAGCAGGCTGACCAAGGTCGGTTGGGTTTCACCACACCCAGTATCTCTCCCACCCCCTACCTTGGCGGGGCAGTTCTCATTAGTGGGGTGTGCCAAGGTGACCACAAAGCCAAGTCACATGGCCCTCAAGCTGAGAGTGGAGCAGTGTGTCAGTCTGATTCTTCTCCTTGGGGAAGATGCTGATGCTTCACAGGGTCCATCGAGTGTAGATTGTCACTGGGGACTAGTGCCCATCGCCTGCCTCGTCTCCTGCAGTTCCAAGATCACCACCCAGGAAAGAAGAATGAGCGCCAGGCTAGCAGGACTTCATTCCACCCATTTTCTTAGAGTTGCTGTTTCCTCCTGGTACCAGGGCCTCCAGAGAGCCTATCACGTTAAGGACCCTGAAACACATCCACTAGCTTCATGGTAAATCGGCCTTAAGTGGTGACTACAGAAAACACTATTGACAAGAACAATTACTTCCCACTCATACACCCATATTAAAGAGAGAAGTTCTACCCCAGTCTCCATAGGAATAATATAAGAACACTCTCAACTTCTCTCTGCCCCCTTAACCATTTCTCTTGGAAGGCAGGGGGATTGGACGCTTGAGGAGGAAGATCCAAGTAAGACGCTTGGCTCACCCCCCTGCTGTTCTCTCTCCTTCAGAACTGCCTGCCCCACTGAAGGAAAGCTCTAGTCCGCCTGCGTCCAGGTGGTGAGCGACGAGCCTTATTAGGGAAACCTTCTGGTGTTTCACTGCGCCATCAGGGGCTCAGTCCATCTAATTCAGGAGCAAAGTATCAGCAAGCCCATCTGGCCACTGATCTAAAACCACTTTCTCCCATCAGCTTTCTCTGAAATAAAGCCAATATCGTATCTTGATTTTCCATCTCTTATTCCTGCCTCTCCCCTCCCTTCTTTCTCCAAATTGATTCTGAATTCCAGAGAAGTACAACGCATGGGATGGGCCTTCCCTGATGGCTCAGCAGTAAAGAATCTGCCTGCAATGCAGGAGACGCAGGAGAAAGCAGTTCCATTCCTGCGTTGGGAAGATTCCCTAGAGAAGGAAATGGCAACCTGCTCCAATATTCTTGCTGAAAAATCCTACAGACAGAAGGAGCTGGGGGTTTACAGTCGACAGGGTTGCAAAGAGTCAGCCATAGCTGAGCACAGCACATGTATAGTATACCCTACAACCCTAATAATAATGGCTAATTTGGAGAGATTTTTAAAAAACAGGTGAAACTAATAAGCTAAACAGAAATAATATAGGAGAAGAAAGATCAGAGCTATTGATTAACTTCGGCCTTTAAGTCAAGTGCAGCATATTCAAAATTCAAGGGTAAGCTCTGAAAGAAATAGAATATATATCTTCCAAAACACTGGATGGGGGAAAAGGGAACAAACTCAATCAGTTCAATAGGAAATAAGGGAAAAAAAATCAAATAATAAAAAAATATGGTAAATAGAAAACACAAAATAAATGGCGTAAATAAACCCAACTATCAGCAACACTAATAAATGTAAACATTAAATTCATCTGTTAAGAAGCAGGAATGATCTGAATTGACTGAAGCTGAAACTCCAATACTTTGGCCACCTAATGGGAAAAGACCCTGATGCTGCGAAAGATTGAAAGCGGGAGGACAAGGGGACA
The DNA here is from genome assembly GCA_024291935.2 of Okapia johnstoni. Classification (NCBI taxonomy): domain Eukaryota; kingdom Metazoa; phylum Chordata; class Mammalia; order Artiodactyla; family Giraffidae; genus Okapia; species Okapia johnstoni. The sequence continues at coordinate 9,898,209 of CM044317.1, forward strand.
ACAGAGGATGAGCTGGTTGGATGGCATCGTCGACTCAATGGAGATGAGTTTGAGCAACCTCTGGGAGTTGGTGATGGACAGGGAAGCTTGGTGTGCTTCAGTCCACGGGGTCACAAAGAGTCGGACACAACTGAACAACTGAATTGAACTGATCCAAAGTGAAATACAAATACTATATGTATGTTCTTTGCAAGCATAAAAGACAATGACCCTCAAAATATGAAATAAAATTATGGGGAAAATATTCCATGTAAATAGTAAACAGATAAAGGGAGGAAAATAATATTAATTAGATGAAACAGAATTTAAGGCAACAATATTAGGTGAAAAAATCGTAATCATAAAAAAGCAATTACCGATAGAATATAATCCTGAACCTGCATGCACCCCAAACCCTAACCTCAAAAATATGTAAAGACAAATAACATTACATATTAAAATAACTGTTAAATTCCACCATGATGGTGGGTATTTTTTAACACACTTCTCAGAAACTGATATTGAGAGTCCACTAATAATTGGGAAGTATAAAATGTCTTGAACAACACAATATGCTTGCTATAATGGACACATACAGAATCCTGCTCCCAATAATTAAAGAAAACAGGTAATTAGCAGAGTGACCACAGTCCAGTCACACAAATACCAAAGGATTCATTTCACACAGAGCACATTTCATATCAAAATGCAATATGGTCAGAAGCTAAAAAAACAATAAGGTAATTTAAATATTCTAATATTTTAGAAACCAAAAGCACTTTAACATTGAAAACATATATGACTAGATAGACAAGTACTAGATAAATAGATAAATAATCCATTGTCTGAATGTACCATGCTTTATTTGTTGTTGAACCATTTGTGAGTCAACACTCTGGCTATGTGGCAGAGACCGCAGGTTATCTCCTAACATCTCTTCTTCTCTTCTTCCTTATCAACAAAACTCCTAGTTTTTTAGCTGGAAGGTACTGTTTGGAATAAAGGCTTATTTTCCAGTTTCTTTTGCAATTCGTGGTGGCCTTGTGACCAAATGGAAGTATCATGTTCAACTGCCAGGAAGTATCCTTGAAGAGGAGACCTGTGTCTTTTCTGCCCTTATTTTTTCCTAGTGTATCTTCAGATATGATTTCTGATGTGTACGGATGAGATGCTTGGAGATCAAATAACTGTCTTGGACCTCAAGGTAGAATCCTCATAGAGAAGAGACTGTAGACACAAGACAGATGGAAACTGGGTCACTGTTGATTGTGGATTGCTTATCTCAGGACTTTATTTACAGGGCAGGGAAACAAATTTCTACCTTATTTAAGCTATTACTATTTGGAATTTTCCTGAACAACACGTTTTCCCTTGTATTTTGCTGTAATGATCGGCTGCTATAAGCATCCTTTTATGCATGTATTTTCCCATTTCTTCTAATGGAATGTATAAGTCATGTGATATATTCTTTTAAAGGCTTTTGAGAAATATCGCCAAATTTCACTCCATAAGATTGTACAGCTTTACTCTTCGACTAACCATGTATAAAAGTGCTCTGTTACTCCATACCCGTTCCAATATTAGTTATCATTCTTTCCAATCCTTGCCAATCAGATAGGCCAAGAATATAATTCTATTTTTTGATTTCTAGGATGGGATAGAGATTTTTAAAAATTTGTTTGCTATTTGTGTTTTTTCTTTTATATGTTACTTTTTTAGAGTTCCTTGATCTTTTTCTATCAAGGTAGTCTTTTTTTTACATTGATTTTAAAAGACTATATATATAATTTAACCCTTTGCTTTACATAGCTTTAATGTTTTTTTCAGGCAGTTCATTATCAATAAACATTATTTATGGTGTTTTTATACAGAATTTTAAAATTTTATCAGGATTTCTCTTTTGACTTTTCTCTTTGGTATCATTTTTCAGAAAGTTCTCTCTTCTTATAAGTTTTAGAAATATTTGCCTACAGTATCCACTAATGTTTTTATGTGTTGTTTTGGTTTTCTTTGACTTACTTTGAAACTGTTAATCCATCTGGTATTTATTTTGTTCTAAGGAAGAGATCTAAATTTTTACTCTTCCAAGAGTTTAACCAGATATTTCAACGTTTGTGGAATAAGTCATCCTTTATCCCCTGATACAAAATGTTATGTCCAGGAAAAACTAAAGTTCCTGTATGTACATGGATCATCTTAAAATCTCAGTATGTTCTGTTTGATCTACATATCTATTCATCTACCTGTGCCACAGCCTTAATTATTCTAGCTTTTATGTATTTGCATAATAACTGATGTGCTGTATTTTTCCTAACAGTTTTTTTAAAAATTTTCTCATGGTGAGTTGTGCTTTAAAGAATATATTCCAACAAAACAAAACAAAAAACCCATAGATCTACCACAGCTGGGACATAGTTGTAGCATATGGGATCTTCAGTCTTCATGGCGGCATGCAAGATCCTTTAGTTGTTGGAACTAGTTCCCTGCAGGAATCGAACCTGGGCCCCCTGCAGTGGGAGTATGGAGACTTAGCCACTAGACCACTAGGGAAATCCCACAGTTGAGACTTAAATTGGAACTTCATTAGGGTTTTAGATGGATTTGTAAATATTTGACACTTTTTTACTATTGACTCATCAATACATTATTTCTTTTTATTTTCATATGAAGTCATTTTGTCCTTTTTCTGAGATGTTATCAGATCCTTGACATTGAGTTGGCTAACAGGCCTCTTGTATATGTTAAACATTTTGATAAGAGTTAACAAAGTCATAAAAGCAGCGTCTGCCTCCGATGTGCTTATGCTCCACTAAAGATAATTAAGACTGCACTGAGTTGATATGAAGCTGTGTAAAACAGAAATAAAATGCTCCATAACTTTATTATTGTACATACGTTGCTCTGTACTTCCACGCTGCAAATCTGGCTGCAATACAAGTGACAGTAAGAGGATTGGTCTGGAATGGTAAAGGGGAGGGTAAAAGGCATTGCAGGTGGCAAAAGGAGCATTTGGACTGGAGGAAGCGAATAATGAGGCAGATTCACATGTGTTCTAGGCTAGCAAAGATAACATAAATATACAATGATTTTTAAAAAAGGAAATTAGGGAGATGATAACCAATTGTCAAAAACCATTTCAACATGGAACAGCAGTATGGATTTTATGAAAGCAAAAATTTGGACCTGTTAGTTTCTGAAAATGGGTCTGAAAGATCAAAATAGTGCTTAAGGAAGATAATTCTTGTTGCAATGAGCATATGTATTTGGAGTAAGAAAGTATTAAGAATTTCTTTAGGAAATTGGTACAATAATTTATTTTATAGTTTTATTTATTAATTCAATGCTTTTTATAGATTACTCAGGATGTGCCTACAATTGTGTTAGCATTGAAATGACTTTGTTTGCATCCCCAAATCTATTTTTACAAGGCCTTCATGACAGATGTCTAATGACACCACTTACAAAGAGGGAGACATTCCCCAGGTACTTCTGTACTTTGTTCAACAGAAATTTAACTGCCCAAGCGGATGCTTGATTGATGTTATTCAATGATTAATGCAGCAAACTCCCTCCTTTACCCTCTGCAGCAGAAATCTCCATTTAACCCCTTGGGATATGTAAGTGCCTCATTTCTTGAGAAACTACAGTGAGATTAGGGAGAAGGGAAGGCTTCACGAAGCAATTAGGAAGAGGACAGATTAATCCATTCTCCTCTTTATTGAAAAGCAGCTTCGACCAAGGTACTGTCTCCTGAAATAGACTTTTACCTACAAAGGCATTTGCAAGAGAATTTGATAAAATAAGAGAATAAGAGAAATAAAAACAGCTATTAGAAAATAAGAACAATTTTTATTAGAAAATAAGAAAGAGCTATTAGAAAAAAAGAAAATAAGAAAAATAAAAACAACTATTAGGACTACCTGTTTATCTCCTTCATTTTTTCTCCCCAGTGCGTTGAGTCCAATGGCAGAATATCTCACTGAAATAAGCATTTGTAAGTGAATCACAGTTGCTTTTCAGTCTGCAAGAGTCACTCTCCTGCAGCACAAATATTTTATTTTTCTCTCCACGCATAACTGATGTCTACATGATGTGAAGCAATTCTGGTTCTTGTTGGTGCTGCTATTTAGAATTGCAAGAGTTATTTGGAATTGAATCTATCCTATCCAAGATAGCTTCAAAATATTAGCTTCATTTCGTGCTTTTAATTCCTCTCCATTTTCCCTTACTTGTTTTTAGTAGCTGCTTCGTGAGACAGTATGAGAGGAGGTAAAAAGGGGCCATACGTAAGTATATGTTCTTTGCAAAAGCACTCCTTTCTCTGATTTTAAAGCCCACTTTCCCCTCTGACCTGGTATACACAAGTTCCTAAGCATCTTCTGGCCTCGGAGACATCTTTTTCTCTATAGGCAACAATTAAAGAAGAGTCCACCAGGAAAGTTATGAGGGTGACAAGAGAAATAGGAACTGACAATATTCCTAGTCTTGTTCCTGTTGTTGGAAGAAGTCCAGATGTTGTGGCTCCCAGCCAGCTTAGGGACATTGAAACAAAATAGTTACAATAGGTTAAAATGACTTTCACCATTAGCTATTATGTTTTTATAAAAATAATAGATGCTCATTGCAACAAACAAGCAAACAAAGAAAAACATAACAGAACAATAAGAAAATGAGAGAGAGAAAATAAAAGACATGGTACAGGACAGAATAATGTACAAAGCAAAGGGGCTTCTAATCATCCCACTTGCCAATGTTTTTTTTCCAGAGAATATTCATAAAATATTTATTCAGACAAATGGGATTATAATATATGTTCTCCAACTTGCTTTTCTTTACATGAAACGTTTTATCTTGGACTTCTTTCTAGTAGCATATATAGCTCTGTGTCCTTCCTTTAAGCACAGACGTGCCATAATCTTTAAGAGAACCAGATCCTTATTCATGGATATTCTGGGTTCTTTTTTTTTTTTTTTTTTTTTTTTTACAAATATATAGCAATGATTACTCTTGTTTATGTGTGTAAAAAATCTATAGGGAAAATTTCTAAATGGAATCGTAAGATCAAAGGATATGTTATTTAAATTTAAAAGTAAAATTCCTATGTTAAAATTTAACACATCCTGCCGAATTGAGCTCTAAAAAGGTTGTATCAGTTTACACTCATACTGATGAATCTGAGACTGCAGGATTCCCACACCCACAACAAATATTTTCATCCCTGGCAATATGAAAGAAGAAAATTCACTTTCAATTTTAGAAATTGTCATTTCTTCAACTGTAACTGAACTTGAACTTTGTATATGCTTACCAGCTTTTTCCCTGCAAACAGGGAAAACTATTGTTTTAAAGTTGTTTACCTTTTTATTGATATGTAAGAATATTTGGATATTAAGGAAATTAACACCTTGTCATATGTATTAAAAATGTTTTTCCAAGAATGTGTAATAAACATTTTGCTTTAAAAGGATATTTCTAATCTTACCAGTAGATCCCTTATCCAGAGTGAATTTGATTTAAAATCATTTCTATTTTTATCTCTCACTAGGGAACCTTGATTTTAATCAATTACCCAAAGAAGATGCATTCCTCTATTTGATTTAATCTTAAGATAGTTGTTTGATGTAACTTTAATACACAGTCATTATCTCAAGGATAGATTTATGTTTCAGAAAGAAGGAAAAAATTAGGAAAGAACAGTGAGAAACCAAAGAATAATGATGACCATCTTCATTCTTATGAAATCTGTAAGATAAAATAAATTAAGAGTATAAAGCATAGAACATTCATGAAGATTTCAAGCCTCACTCAGAACTTTCTCCTTCAGTACTTTGCCAAAATTTTTCTTTATCACTTGTAATTCTCTCTTTGGGGGACATATTTCAGACTCCCTCTTTTTATCCATACTTTCCCAAATTATCTCACACATCTTCCGAAATTTTATGTATTTTGAGGGAAATATATAAAAGTTAATTTAAAAGTTGATTTAAAAGTTAATCACTATTAGATTTCATACACAATTTTATAGAGAGATCATTGTTTAAGGCTCAGATCACTGGGCATACGGTTTATCAGTAACAGTGTTTTAACCTACTTGATTTAACTAACACTCATCAAAGTATTATTGCTGGAAAATTAGAACATTGATGCTGGATGAAGTAACCTAAATGCAAAAGGTGGGTTTATGAAAAATGAAACTCTTTAATTTTTCTAAATCTCTGAGAATCATATTATTCCATGCTGTAACCTCTAAAATTCTATGAACTTAACAATTCTAGAATTTTATGTGGAAGTAGCTGTTTACTTGTATTTACAAAACATGGTTTCAGGTTCAGATTATTTCTGATGGTTTATTTTTTAAATCAATTGAATAATCTTAAGAAATGAATTATCCCTTGGACTACAGAATCTATACGGCTTCCCTGGTGTCTCAGCGGTAAAGAATCTGCCTGCAATGCGGGAGACCTAGGTTCAATCCCTGCATCGGGAAGATCCCCTGGAGAAGGGAATGGTAACCCACCCCAGTATTCTTGCCTGGAGAATCCCATGGGCAGAGGTGCCTGGTGGGCTACAGTTCATGGGGTCGCAAAGAGTCAGACATGACCGAGTGACTAACACATACAGACACACACACACACACACACACACACACACTATCTGAAAATATTTGTTATAATATTCAATTTATTTTATTTTATTATATTTATTTTTCTTGTTTTTCTTTTTTGGTTTTGGCAAGGGAGACTAGTGTATTTTGTTTTTGTTTTTGACTAAGTAAATGAAAAAAAGAAAAGATATATAAGAAGACAGGCAGACTTTTGACTCAAGGAATCTGGAAGTTGTAGCATTTACTGACCCTTCCATTCATTAAACTGATATTTACTGAGCACCCGTTGAAGTTAATTTGGATGAGAACTGAATTAAAAGCATTTGAAGTCTGAGTCAGGTGCTATCTGGACTCTGTGAAAGCCAGATCCCTGGGGTTTTAATCCAGAGGTGTCTGTCTATCCCAAAATAAATTCAAATTTTAGTTATGGTATATTAGTAATAGTGTGGAAATATAACAAGCCTGTTGTCAGATGACTGTATTTCTTTAAAAAATTACTTTATGTTGCATTTTAATTTATTCATAAGACAAACATGGTTTGGGGGCAAAATGCCCATATCTCTAGTTTAATAGAACATTTATACATAACCGAATTCTTGCTTGTTGTACCTCTCCTTGCTTTTCGAGGATAAATTCTTGTAGCTGGAGAGCTAGCAGTTTACTAGGTTCTGGATAGGCTAGAGGACCTGGGCTTGCTGACTAAATTACCCCGCTTAATAGGCGGGAGTAGAGGGGAGTGGCAAACGGGTTTAAACTGAGAAAATCCGGGAGGAAAGAGCGAAGTTCCAGTGGAGGCTGGGCTGGTGAGTGTGTGAGGAGTCCGGACTCCTGATAGCTGGGGACCTGGGGTCAGGGAGGGGGTAAGAGCCGGGCAGTGGGGCTGTGGGGTGAAAGGGAGCGCAGTGTGGGATGTAACTCCTCACAATGCCACCACAAATCTGTACTAAATCGTTAAGAATATTGGCCTGATTGTATTTCTAGTGGAAGCCTGAGAATGGAAAGAGTTCATATCAATGTGGCTCTGGGCAGAAACAGTCAGCACAACGTGGATGGAGAGGAGAGCGGACACCTTAGGAATACACCAGAAATAAATGAATAAGCACTGAGAGGGTTTTATGTCAAAAGCTCTGCCATTCGGTTGCATCTGGGGTTGGCGTGCTGCTGGGCCTATGCGACGTTTCTCAAGACTCAGTGGCCTGCCCCTCTGGAACAGCAAGCAGAATTCACTAGAAACATGTTCAGAGACAACAAACCTCCCAAAGCAGACCTCTCTCAGTGATGTAGGAAAGAAATTACATGAACATAATCTTCAACAGAATTTTAGGTCTCAACGGAGCCTAAACTCAAAAGGATCATGTTTTAAAAGTCAGTTAAATATTTTTTTCCCCCCCCAAATGGTACACATTCTAAGTCTATTTAATTTTCAGTCAGATATTAGGTGAAAAATAAGCTTTTCTATGTATGCTGTTTCTGCTCCATTATACCATATTTCAAGGCTATTCAGAATTAGGTCAATTAAACAACAAATTTATTATAACATGTATCTAATATTAACTGTTAGGGGGAAATATACTGTCTTCAAGTCCATCCTTAAAGTCAGTAATTTTCCTCTGTAAAGCTCTACTCACTGGGCATACTTAATGAGGTCTCTGTATGCTATCAAAGAAAGTAAAATCACTTGGAAAGAAATTTCTGACTTCAGTAGTATTTGTGCATTCACATACTGGTAAGTGATTTGCATGCTAGTTAAGGGCGTTGCAAATACATCTCTGACTTGTCTCACCAACAGCAGAGACTAGATGCTGATAGGATGTATATGAAAGTACTTTTGTAAAGTTCCAATAAAACAGTCCTCTAATATCAAGGTCAGACAGAGACTAACAAAATAGTCTCAGGAATAGCCATGAGGCAAAGGAAAAGTACTTGCTCGTGAAATCAGAATTGTAAATAATCAATTACAAACAATTGTAAAAAATAATTTTTTGTATACCAAAAACCTTAAAGTTTTGTTTTCTTGTATGTATTGAGGTGATGAGATAGTTTAAAAGATTCAGTTCATGTTTTAATATGGTTTTTGTCATCCGGACCCTTTTTACTGATACTATGGCAATTTTCATTTTCTTAGCAGCTATTATTTTGTTACTAATTTCTAATTTTACTGCATTACGATCAGAGAATATGTTCCATATGAATCCAGTTTTTCTGTTATTTACTGAGATTCCCTTTGTGGGAAACATTAGAATTGTTGGATTTTTCCCCAGCTAGATATATACTAACTTTTGTTTTTGCTGCTTGAGAATCAGTGTATTTCCACTTTTGGACTCTGTCATTCCACTATAAAAATTTTTACTGACTTTCTTCTGACAGTTGCCTGTCTCCCATTTCTTACTCTGTATGTCTCCATGAGCCGTATTCATTGCACCTTTTCATTTTATCTTCTGCATTTCTGAACCACTCATCTCTTTCTCTCTATACCTCATTCTAAGTGATTTCCTCAAATGTATCTTTCAGTTTGTTAATTTTCTTTTTGGATATGACTAGTATTCTAAGGTGGTGCAGTGGTAGAGAATTTGCCTGCCAATGCAGGAGATGCCAGAGATGAGAGTTTGATCTGTGGGTTGGAAAGATCCCCTGAAAGAGGGTATGGCAACCCACTCCAGTATTCTTGCCTGGAGAATCCCATGGGCAGAGGAGCCTGGCGGACTACAGTCCACGGGCTTGCAAAGAGTCAGACAGGACTGAACATGCACACATGTATAATATGCTATTTAGCTTACCTAGTGAGATTTTAATGACTACAATTTCCATTTCTAGATATTCTATTTCTTTAAAAATTTGCCTATTCATTTTCATGGTGTCCTATTGTTTCATGATGTTTTCAAGTCTTTTCTTAAAAATCTTTTTGCTCTTTCATTCAGAGTGTCTTTGATTTTGATCTGCAATCTACAGTTATTTTGGTCCTTCTCTTTATTTTTTCCTCTGATTGCTCTCCTTTAGGGTCGTATTCCTTTCTAACATTTTGTTGTTGTTGTGAATCCATCTTCAGTGGGTTCAGTTGTTTTTCACAAGCTTTCTGTTATGAACCAGATTGTGTACTCTCTTTAAATTCATACATTATAGCCCTAACCCCCAGTGGGATTGTATTTGGACATAGGGCCTTTGAAGAGCTAATTAACATTAATTAAGCTCATAAAGATGGGGTCCTGATTCAATATGACTATTTTCCTTATAAGTGGAAGAGACATCAAGGCTGTCACACACAGAGTAAAGGCCATGAGGAAATGCAGCAAGAAGGTAGCTGTTTGCAAGCCAAGGTGAAAGGCCTCAGGAGAAACCAAACCTGCCAACACCTCAACCTTGTAATTCCAGCCTCCAGAACTGTGAGAAAATAAATTCTGTTAGTTAAACCACCCAGTCTGTGATATTTGTCATGGCAGCTTGAGCAGACTAAGACAGTTTCTGAACCCTAGGTTGTCAAAGTAACCTTCACAGAGTGTTTTTGCATTTGCTACAATCAGATTCCTAGGGGTTCAAGGCTCTGGCTCTATTTTATGTTACTTTATTGACTTAGGGGTCCATTCCAAGAAAATTGACTTAGGGTTAGTGTACTAAGTAAATAGTATAAATTCAGACCTCTCCATATGTGACCAGGCTGGTGTTATTAATAATTTCTCTCAGAAGATGTCTCTTCCCTGACCTGTGCTCACTCTAGGGATCAGTAACAGCAAACTTCCCTGCTCCTTCCACAGGCCAAGTGGTGTTTCTCTAACTCGCCTTCTGAAGCTCTAGACTTTCTGCAGGGGACTGGCTTCAGCTTCCCTACCCAATGTGTTTGAGGCCTTAATTCCCATTCCATCCTCATCTCCACAAATCTTTATCCAGGACTAAAACCCCCATGGGTCCTTGTAGCATCAGCTGATACTTATTTCTCTGGCTTTGGTTTCTTGTTTCATTTACGACATTTAGGGAGTTCTGTTGCTTCATTCTATCCGTCACTTCCTTGAATTTGTACTAGGAAGGCAGGCTTTCCATGTCCATTTGTTCACCATGCTCACTTTTTAGTTGTGTATACCAGAATGTGCAAATATATTTTCTAACATACTAGAGGTACATTTGTCTTCATAGAGTTGGACCAAATTTGTCCCTGTAGGCTAGGATTACATGAGTTAGTAGTCAGTAAATTTGTCACAACTATATTTTTAAAAGGTTCTATGTGAGTAGGAAGAATAAATTCATTTTAGAACCAATAAGTTTCAATAATATGATGAAACCATCAGAAGGAACTTTATTTCCAGACTTGATATCAGGATGATATACATATAGACTTAAGATTTTAAAGACAGCAAATGTAAGGAATAAATATAAGTTGAGAAGCAAGAATAATACAAGCATCTTTGTGCTTGTATTATAATTGCAAAGTAACTGATATCTTCATCAACGTTCAATACACTGCTGTGGACTGAAATGGAAATGTGTCTTCTAAACTTACATGTTGAAGCTCTGTTCTAATGTGATGGTATTTGAAGATGGGGCCTTCAGGAGATAATTGAGGTTAGATGAAGTGATGAGTCAGGATCCCTAGGAATCTAATAGAAGCGAATGCAAAAGCACTCTGTGAGGTTACTCATAATGGGATTAGTAGCTGTCTGCACACTAGAACTGAGTTGGCAGCACCTTCATCTTAGACTAAATGTCTGTTGTTTATGGTTTTTTGTTATAGCAGCCTGAGCAGATTAATACATGCACATACTGTTCATGTATAATAGCTGTAATCAGCTTTCCTACCATCTGCTTTTAGGTTTATGCTGTCCCTACGTACTTACTAGATAAGTAATAAATGATAGCTTTTGATCACTCAAAATTTAGCACAATTAACATGCAGTCAAGTTTTTCAAAACATATTTTCCCCATTTAAAGCTCTCCTGACTAAAATGCACTCTTAGTTATTCAAGTATTTCTATGTTCTCCCTCTTATTCAGCTATCTGGGGTTTGATTAAGATTAATGCATTCATTGGATAAAGAAGATGTGGTACTTGTATACAATGGAATACTATTTAGTCATCTAAAAGAAAAAACAATGCCACTTGCAGCAACATGGATGCACTAGAGATTAACAAACTAAGTGAAGTAAGTCAGAAACACAAAGACAAATACCATATAATATCACTTATATGTGGAATCTAAAATATGACACAAATGAGCCTATCTGTGAAACAGAAACAAAATCCAGGACATAGAGAATAGACTGGTCATTGCCAAGGGGGAGGGAGGTGAAACAGGTAAGAGTGGGAGTTTGGGACTAGTCAATGCAAACTCGCATACAAAGAATGGATAAACAACAAGATCCTACTGTATAGCACAAGAAACTATATTCAATATCCTGTGATAAACCATAATGGAAAATAATATGAAAAAGAATGTATATATGTATAACTCAGTCACTTTTTTATAAAGCAGTAATTAACACATTGTAATTCAACTATATGTCAATAAAAACTTTTTTTTTAAAGATTAATATTCAAGAGCCCATGACACTAGACTTCATGCTGGGGGTGTCAGATGATCTTACCAGTATGTAACCAGCAATAAACTGCATGTCCTGGGCACAGACAGCATGGGTGAAATGTGCATGCTTGAGACCGCTGCGGAGTTCTCTTAACAACTTGGCTTGTAGGAGGATGAAGGAAGAGATGCATAATGCTCTGTCTTAATAAGGCCTCATGAATTCAAGTATCAAGTTTATCATATAAAGGGACTACTTCAGCACTTCTGTGGCCATCTAAAGACTATGGCCACAGGAAAGGAGGGACTGGAGGAGGTCCTGAGTGAAGCTGCAATGGGAACCAGTAGACATTCTGCCTTTCCACTGTTCCATTATAGCTTCAACTTTCCCAGCAATTCAAGGTGTCCTTAAAACAGTCCTTGATGCTTTGTGTTAGCTCATTCTCTCCATTTAACAAAGCTGGTGGTTTGGGATTTGTTATCCCAATGCCCTCAATTTCCTGAAATGATGATAAGGCAAGTCACACTGTACTTGCACAGATTTCTTTTTTAAATAATTGTCTGGAGCCTGACTTCTGCAAGAGTGGTCATGATTGTGCTCCATGGCAGCCCCCTGGGAGTCTCTCCAATGCAGCATCTTGGGCCCTATCCCAGAGCTGCTGAGTCAGAATCTGCACTTGATTGAGATCCCAGGTGACGCAAATGAACACTGTGTCTGGAAAGCAAACTGATGTAGAGTATTGTTCTCTCCACCTAATAGTTACCTCTTTTAACTCATTAATAATACCTAAGGAACAAGATGAAGGTTTCCCATAAACCTACCTAACATGGCATTTTGTCTTCTATTAACAATTTGGAATCACAGTGGGGTCTCTTTTTCCACATATAAGGAAATTTAGTATTTAAGTCTATAAATGAATCAGAAAAATTGTTTCCATTTCGATTTAGTATGAATGCGGTCTGGCTCACGCCTGCTAAATTGAAAGCAAAGAACTGTTTCCACTGAGGTTAATGGGTTCCCCCCATCAAGCTATCCTTCTTTCATGTAATCTAGACTTGCCTCCCCTTACTTACTTTTTTGTAACTGTTCTTCTTTTTAATAGGATTATTCATCCTTCCAATATTAACAGCAATTAGACTCACCTCATGGTGAGTCATGCCAACTCAATCTCAGGCTGTCAGAGTGGGATGATCTTAGTCTTGTCTCAGTAACAAACTTTGACAACCAAAACAAAGCAGCAGGCAAAATACATGAAGAGAATTAACAACATCGGATCACAGATGACAAGAAGTTCTCCAACATGTTGGTTGCCTCTGCCTAGCGTGTCCTCGTGGAAATAATGACTGCTCAGACTGATGACGCTGTGACACAGTCCTAAACTGGATTTTTCAGGAAAGTTTTAAAAGAAGACTCTTTTAAAGCCTTATAAACATTAATATTCGCTTTCCAAATCTAATCTATTTAATTTTATTGGAAAACATTTACAGAGCTCATCAGCAGACTCTCTAGTATTGAGTAATATTTAGCATGCAGTAATCATGGGAAGGAGAGATTTAGATTAAATGCTGCTTTTTATTACCATTCAATCATCATAAGTTGTTCCACTTTTTATCTTTCTAGTCAACATATTTCAAAGGTGGGAAAATATCTTCATTTGCAGTCATACCTATATTTATCTCCTATTATATTTTCCATTAGTGTCTACATGAGATTTATTCCTGGTGATTCCCAACAAAGTGAGTGTGACTCTCCAGATGCTAATAATAAAGACAAATACACCCTATCTCTTAGAGATGTTATGAGAATAAATTAGATAATATTTATAGGGGGATTCGACCTTACTAGAGATAGTATATAAACAAAATGCAAAAAAAAAAAAAAAAAAAACTTTAAAGAAAAAAAATTCCATTCAGTTGTAGCTAGACTGACTTGACAGTACCAAATTATGTTCTGAGAAAAGAAAACAGGCCTACTAACAGTGGTTCTGCTGGTTGTAGATAAATACCAAATACTGACAATGAATTCCAGGTCTGGGCTGAAAGCTCAGGCATCAGTTTAAATAGGCACAAAATGAGCCCTTTGTCTTTTTTCTATATATCTACATTTACTCTACTTGGGATGCTGGTAAAACCTTGCATATACTGGGTTAAATTATCAAAGTTATTTTAAACCTCTTTACCTTTAATAACATATAAAAATTGTTAATAAAGCAGTGATGTGAACAGATTTTAAGGATATATGTAACACATATGGGCTTCCTTGATGGCTTAAGAGGTAAAGAATCTGCCTACAATGCAGGAGACACAACAGAAATGGGTTCACTCTCTGGGTTGAGAAGATTGGAGGGGGAAATGGCAACCCATTCCAGTATTCTTGCCTGTAAAGTTCTATGGACAGAGGAGTCTGGAGGGCTACATTTCATAGGGTTGCAGAGTTGAACACGACTGAGTGCGCACATGTAACACATATACCTCTAGACAGACTGTTTTTACATTTATATTATCTGAAACCAAAAAGGAGCTTTCAGCAGGACAATGGGCAAAGCGGGAATCGTCGTTATTGCAGACTGAAAGGCAAAGTGGTCCTTACAGGTATGGGGAAGCCTTCAATTATGCTCCTAGTAGTATTTTGGGGAAACAGCAAAGCCTTCCCCCCAATCCCCATGTCTTTCAAACATCCTGCCATTTTGCTCCAGATTCTACCATTTAAAATTCTTTTGAATTAAGGGAAGTGGTTGCATATTCATGGGAAAATCAAGATTAAAAATTGCAGCATGATGAAGACATTCAACATCGTAATAAACAAACACTTACTGCATACCTACTATGTGCCGGGCACTATTTTCAGTGCTTTACCAAAGCTATCTCATTTAGTTCCACTTCAACTCCATGAAATAGATACTATCATTAACCCAGTGCCACAGATGCGGAAACAGGCAAAGAGAGGTTCGGGAGCCTGCCCAAGATCACACAGGCTACGCACGGTGTATCTGTATGCACATCCTGGTCGTCTGACTCTAGGCTCCACGCTCTGAACCAGTAAGTGTTCCTACAAGGGTAGGAGTTAGCACCATACGATATATTCCTCTTAAAACACGAAACAAACAGTATGTTGCCATCTTTGATACAAAGGAAGATGTGAAAGCTGAACAATTTTGGATTAAGAAATGGTTCATTTTCCCAGAAAAGCCAAGATTTTAATGGTAGGACAGCCTCCACTTTTCCATCTTGAACAGAGGACTCAGGGTCAGTTAACGCTCACTGTACTATCTTACAGCGTTGAAACTGTTTACTAAGAATTGAGCACTAGACAACCTGCCAAAAGGAGAAGTTGTCTTGTGGAGCCAACAGCAGATATGCAGGTAGAAATGAGAAATGTCACAAGCAAATGAATTTAGAGATGGAAACATCAGAGGAGATTAGCTAATATATACTCTGAGTAATTGCCATGTATGACATTATTTATTACTAACTTCTATAGTAAGAGGTTATTGTGAATCTTAGGATGCAGAATAACTTCTTGATACACACAATACAAAAAGGCCCTTAAAATTGTTTTCCAAGGTCAGAAGTATGTGCTGTACACATTTTTGTTTTATTTTGTTTTATCCCATAAAAGTATGGTTTTAAAAAGAGATGAACTGATACCCTGATTTCCCTGCTCCTAACAGAACACTGTAATATGGTTAAGCACAAACCTTTCCATAGCAACAGACACTGTATATCAGGCATGAACATTACGTATCTCCCTTGAAGAAAGCTTTAAGGTTATAATAGACAAATTCAAAATAAAGCCTGTGATCCCACTACCATGAAGCCTGATTCCCCCATGAGCTTAAGAAAGGATACATTGACAAACGACTCACCATGGCTTCCTTTAGCTCATTTCTTTGCCTTTCTTTTTCTTTAAATGGCACTTCAGCCTTAATAGTTACAAAGATTTCAAGAGAGGACTAGCGCCACCGAAAAAGAAAGGCCAAAAATCCAATACAATGATGGTTTGCAGAAGTTCAGCACTGGACTTACTGAATAGCCTTGGGGGGGTGATGGCTTTTCTGCTTTGAAACCAAAGGCATTCCTTCTTGTCACCCTTTGCTGCTTTATTTAGTGGTTTTCCACTCCATGAACACTATGTGAATGCTGGTTACCTGTTAGCTATAATTCTAAAATAGGTATTTTATATAGGGGAAAAGGCAGCTTTGGGGGCATCTTGAAATGTTTTCATAAGTACATATAAAATTACATATTTTTACGCGATTGGAAGTAGTGGCTGAAATGGGGCAAACTGGATATGCCACTAATACATATAGTTGCATATGCAAATTGTAATTAGGTTCCCCAAACACTTGCCTGTGTAGAGTGGATGCTCCCTCTGCACCCCAGTTAGGCAGGAGGCATTGCCTAGGGCCCGAGACTAATCTACTCACTATTGTCTTGGTGGAGGGAGACGTGAACCTCTGCTTGGCTAATGTTGTGCTTTGCTTTTCACACGGGGAACTAGGCTTGCAGACGCTATTGATTATACTTAGAGAGGAGGTTAATGACATGTTGGGAATGCAGGCACTATATTTCATCCCTATTCAGGTTTTAAACAGCATCCTCTTCCAAATATTCTACTCCAAAGGTTGTATGCTAAAGAGTGAAACAGATGGTCCAGTTTTATACTTCTCTTCCTTTAGAATTTCTTATGCAGCTCAGGGACTTTGGTCTTCTGGGATCCCAAATTATATTTCAGCCCATTATACGTATTCAGTTTTGATACTAAGATGGTTTGTAAGAATTATTCAAAATCCACATGGCTGCAAACTTTGCTGGTTCTTAGTGTGCCATGTGCTGTTCATTTTAATTGAAAATATTCTGAAAGCAAGATTGATGTGTTTTCTATCCCCCTAAAATAGAAACAGGTTCTGGGCTCATAATTGAGCACTCATAAGCCCCCTCTCCTTATTAACATGCCCTCTCTAATTTGTGCCTCTGTTTGCACAATATAAATGGCCTTTAACAGCCCTTCATTCATACAATGGTCTCACTAACCCAAAGAAAATTAGTAGCAGGCAAAAGCCTATTTTTACTGACACAGAGACAAAAATGCTAATTACCTTAAAATATTCTCAAGTGTATATCTTTGGCATCCTTCCAGGCAAGGCTCAAAAGTTTTTTTTTTTTTCCCTATTATTTACCAGTTACAGGGAAAGTTGTTTTTGTTTTACACTCAGGCTTATACATAAGTAAATCTATATTGATAATTTGAAATCTTTTATTTTGGGTCAAGAGTACTAATGATAGTTAGGTATTTGTTTGCTTTCTACTCACTTTCTACTCACTTGTAGGTACACTTGAACATTGACTATTTGTGATTAATTATGTTTTGTGTTTTGCTATTTTTGTTAAGGGACTTAGGGACATTTGCAGAAAAAATACCTAAATTTTTAATTTTATTTAAGTGTATTAATTACCATAAAATATTAATATTTCCTCAGGATCCCTTTTAATTTTTCTTGATAATTAAATTTGTTTGTCCAACTTTATACTCTGAAGTATTCCTTCCTCTCAAAAATGGTTTTAAAACTGAAAACTCTGACGTACAAAATAAGTAATAAAGAAACAAAATTCAATCAATTTACCAAATTATGACACCAGGTGTGTTGAAAGTATTACCATAAAGATGATGAGTTTTTTATCATTTATGTGATAATTTTATATTGCTAGGCTTAGCTTGTAAAAAATAAAGTTCAGAAGTGCAAGTGCTCATCTTCTTGAGGTAATTTAAAAATCAAGTTTGGAGAAAGTGTCCATTGATGGATGCATAGATAAAGAAAATGTGATATATGTTATGATACAATGGAGTACTATTCACCCATGAAAAGGAAATCTTGCCATTTGTGATAACATGGATGGACTTTGAGGGCATAATGCTAAGTGAAATGAGTCAGAGAAAGACAAATACCATATGATCTTACTTATATGTGGACACTAAAAAAAATAGCTCATTCATATGATGAATAGGTTGGTGTTGCTAGAAGCTGGGGTGAGGACTGTTAAATTGAAGAAGGTCAAAAGGTACAAACTTCCACTTGTAAAATAAGTCAGTCCTGGGGATGTAATATATAGTATGATGGCTACTATTAATAATACTGTATTGCATATTTGAAAGCTGCTAAGAGAGTAAATCTTAAAAGTTCTCATCACAAGAAAAATAATTTTGTAAGTGTTTATGGCAATGGATGTTAACTAGACTTATTGTGGTGACCATTTTGCAATATATACACATATTGAATTATTTTGTACATCTGAAACTAAAATGATGTTACATGTCAATTACACCTCAATTTAAAATTTTAAAAATAAACAGGTCTGGGGAAAGAAAATGCATTTACTAAAAGGTAAACAACAGTATAGGAGTTTAGTAATAGTGGAAGCCAGCAGAATACAAGAGCCACAAGTGAATGTAAAATGAATTGGTAATTAACAGTAAAAACAAAAAAAAACAAAAAAAACACAAAAGGCAAACAATAACGAGGCATTCAATCTAGTTTTTTTTAAATGGGCAAAAGATTTGAATAGACATTTCAACAAGGAAGATACACTAATGCCTAATAAGCACACAAAAAAGATGTTCAATATCACTAGTCATTAGGGAAATGTAAATCCAAACTGCAGCGAGAAATCATTACGCATCCGCTAGGATGACTATAATAAAAAAAGAAAGACAATATACAGTGCTGACAAGAATGTGGAGAACCTGGAACCTCCATATATTGCTGATGGAAAAAAAAAAGTGATATAGCCACTTTGGATAACAGACTGGCATTTTCCTAAAAAGTTAAACATAAACTTACCACGAAACACAACAATTCACTCCTATGCACTACTCAAGAGAAATGAAAACATATGTCCAAAGATATATATGTGAATGTTCATAGTGGAATTTTTCATAATAGCCCAGAACTCGAAACAACCCAAATGTCTGTCAGCTGATGAATGGATAAACAAAACATGGTTTACCCATACAATGGAATTCTACTCAGCAATAAAAAGGACCCAAGTACTGATACATGCTACAACATGGAAGAATCTCAAAAATGTATGCTAAATGAAAGAAGCCAGATGGAAAAGACAACAGCTGTATGACTCTCTTTATATAAATATCCAGGAAAGGCAAATTTACAGAGACAGTAAGCACACCAGCGATTTCTTGGGGCTGGGAGTAAGAAAAGGGATTAACTGCTAATGGGCAGGAGGCAACTTTCTGGGGTCATGGAAATGTTCTAAAATTGGGTTCTAGTGATGGCTGCACAACTGCATCCATTTACTAAAAGTCAGTAAGTTGTTTACTACTTACAACGAGTGGATTCTACAGTATGTAAATTATTCATCAATAAAACTGTTAAAGGACAGCCCAATAAGTTGCATATGTTTTTCCTGGAGTGGGTCAAAGTGGTCGTCTGAACTTTTTCTCTTGACTTCAGTGCTGAAATATAATTCAGATGAGTATCTACATCAACAGATGTGAATAATTCTTTACACTTTGCAACATCCCTTATAATTTTCAAATTTACTTGCTTTTCACACCAATCCTGTGAAATAGGGTGCACAGGTGAACCACAGACAATAAGCATTTTTCTTTCTCTTTTCAGCTTTACTCTGAGGAAACGTTATATGCTGAATACAGCATATAATTTAAAAATCAAGGCCAACCTGGATAATGTAATCTGAATAAATTAGATAACAAACATTATCATCACCTTAAGTACCCAAGATGCTTTTAAGAAGACAAGTATCTTTCATTTACCAAACCATTCTGAACAACAGGTAAGCCCTCAATTGGAGACTCATTGTGGCTCACTGTCTGTAGACTTGGCTGAACAACCTCACCTACAGACCCGCCTTCTTGTTCAGCTGCCTCATTGAAGCCTACGGTAGTTGTTCACGCTAAAGCATTTGCATTTATAAATATTGAAACACATGTAATATAATTGTATATACAATTAGGCACATAACAGCTAGTGTTACAGGAGCTAATAGTCCCCGGCAGAAACAAAGCTGCCAAAAACCAAGAATGGAATCCAAAGTATTAATTTGGTTCATAGCAAATCCTTTTCTATTATTTCTCTTGAAAGCTCAAAAGGAACCTAAACAAACAATTCTGACTTAGCCTGGAGCAGAGAATGGAATGTTTAAAGAAATGTGACTTATAAATAAAGTATCCAATTAATGTAATTTTGAAAATGTATGTGGCATATGCACAAATACCCCGGACTAGTTAAAAACCACGCAAACCTCCCTTATTTTGATAGTACATACACAAGACATACATCAACAATCACAGACCTTTATACACAAGACACACATCAACAATCACAGATCTTTGCATCCAGCCCCAAATTTCATGCTCTGGGTTTATGAGAAGGTCAGGCTCTGGATCAGTCTTTCCCCACTTTCTGCTCAAGGAGTTAGGTGCGGAAGGAGCTCTCAGTGGAGGGGAAAGGACCAGACTCTTCCAAACCAAAGTTCTAGCCTTCCAATCTCAGCCTTGGATTTGCTAATTTGTCTCTGTAACATGTTTATGCAACCTCTGCTTTCCAAGAAAGGCACGAAAGTTTCATGTATTTTAGTATTCTCTGTCTCCCTAGACAACCTCCTGAAATCCTTTTGCAGGAGACATGTGTTGCTTAAGGATGTTTCCATGATCTTCGATCTAACACAAGCTGTGTTTCTTGCCTGTGACTGAACGTGAACCAGACTGGATTAGGCTAAACAAATGTAGAAACATTAAACTGATTTCAGTCAATAGTTAATTCTGATATTTTCAAGTTGTAAAAGTCTCATATTGATATTTACACAATGCAACACACAGAAGAGTGGGAAAAGTTGTGACTCGGGGCAAGATAATTGTGTTCCTGTCTGGAATTTACTCCTGTAACCGTGTTTAGATCCCTTAACTTCCAGTATTTTCACCTGAAAAACAGATCAGAATCTTGAGGTGAAATAGTCTCTAAAGTCCTTATCATAATTTGACAATCATTTCTTGAGATGTTACTGTTATTCTACAAAGTAGAAATATTTATCTAATAATTTCATGGAGGTCACATGTAGTTTGCCCTAACATGCCCTCTGACCTCTTGTTAGGATTTTTTTTTAAAGTAAGAATTTGAAACTCTTAACACAGAATCCATTTGCACTATCATAAAATGCCACAAAATTTGCAGCCTGAGAGCAAGAAGGATAAAGACAGTAGTTAGATTCATCTGAGTCAGATTTCACAAACACACACAGACAGTTGTAAAGAAGAGGTATGTCATCTCCAACACGCCCTTTATTTTTTTTCTTTGTAATAAGTTTTACAGTACTACACTGGCTTTCACACTTCCTAGAACTCCAATGTTCCTCAAAGGTGCTTCTGTGGCCCTTGAAAGGTTAAAAATATCAATACGAAAACCTGTATCCCCACTGCCCACTCCACCCCAACACTGTTTTTTATCTGTTTTATTTATTTGGCTTCTATTTAATTTTTTTGGAAAAGAGTCCTTGGATAAATGCAGTCTGAAAAACGACTGCACTATATAATGTAAAAGATTTTGCTTAAATGCTGTACTTTTTAAGTGTTTCATTGTCATATGTGCCGCTGAAAATGTAAATCATCCTGAAAGTTGCTCCAGCAAAGACCGAAGGTTAGAAAATAATTTTCCATTTATAGTCTTTGCAAAGACTATAAATGACATGCTATATTTAATTTGAGAGTCCCTGTCCAAATCATCAAATACTTTAATAACTATACAAATATTAATATTTGATACAAGGATCTCCCAAGTTACAGCATATTCATAACTCTGGATTGATAGGGGCCTAAATGGGAAAATCCTGTTTGGACAGCTTTAAGAGATGGGAGAGTGTTTAATGAAACAAGCTTGATAGTCTTATCATCAAAAAAATGGATTGATATTTGGTGCAACTTAATCTTTACCAAAAGAGAATTTTGAGGAAAGGAACGAACAATCAATAATTTAGATTAATCCCCATTCTTCCTCTTCAGTCTAATTCATCTACTGCTTACACTGTTACTGGCCCTTTGGTCTGCTGGTTATAACAAATGCTTTTTTTTTTTTTTTTTTTGCACCATGGTTTAAATGATTAGGAGTCGGTTTTAATTTTATTTAAGGACGTGTCAATGTTGATTTGTAAAGGTGTAAGTGAAAGACTACTCCACTTTGAATATTATTCACTTTCTAAATTGACTCAAAGAACTTAATGGAACAGTAAAAACAAAATGTAATCTTTAGGTCATTTTCTCTATGACTTTGAATCTATTTGCCATTTAGATAGGTTCCATGTTACTGAGAGCCTTGTGAAATAAAGGATGTTATTCCAGCCAAAGGGTTTTCTCATTTCAGTCCCCTAAAAATCTGTCTTTTCCCCTTAATAATAGATAGATTTAGATTCCTCTGTAAGATGCTTTGGGGACCACTGAGATAAAGGGCCATAAAAATGACCACTATATTGGAATAAAGTAGAAAGGGGTCCTTTCTCTCCATGCAGAACGCCCTCTAGTAAATAACCGGAGGTACAGAAACAGCTGGTACCACCATGAGGATCACTGGAGAATGTCCCGGAGGGTCGTGAGGAATGAACTCATTTCTCAACTTTTTAAACCCCATGGAGATGACAGCATGATATTCTTGTCAATTTGGGTTTGCAGCTCTTTTGGCTCTGACTTCCAGTAGGTTTAGATCACAGTACAAAGCAGAGTGAAAAAGATTTCCTTTATCTTTGATAAGCACTTTGCTTTCTCGTTTGTTTTCTTCATGCGAGAGAGCCTCTGTTTTTCTGAGTTCCACTCTGTCCAAAAGGAAGGCATTGGTAAGCTTGGCAAGCCCATTTCATGGGGGGCTGATCCTTCCACAGTTCCCACTCCCATCTACTTTTGTCAGTTGTTTTGTTGGGAACCGGATTTGAGTGGGTGGATCTTCCAGAACAGGATTTTGGTCTAATTGAGCGGGGCATTGCAGAGATTTGGAATGAAGCCACCTCGTGCCATCTTCTTTCTGCTGCTCTGAGTTCCCGTCCCTTCTTAACACACACACGTGTCCCAGGGTCTCTGAGCTCTCTCTGGGGAAGCAGCACAACATGGAAAATTAGAGCAAATGGCATCTCCACAGCTTGGTTTCAAAAAGCATGTTAGTTGCTATAGCAGGAGAAGGTTTGCAGATACACATGCTCAGAGGCGGGGAAAAAAAGGAACTGCTGACTATCCCTGACACTATAATTTTTAAGGGTCTTAGAAAGAAACAACTATTTGGCTGGCAATGTAAAAACATTAGAGAGAGAGAACAACAACAACAAAAAGATTCCATATAAAGATAAGGGAAACAGAACAGTGAGAATTAATTGCTTTCTTTAGGATCAACTTAGCTTTGTGCGCAAAGTTCATTTTGACTATATTACATCCTTTTAATCCTAACAACTCGATTCAAGTTGGTGGCAGAGCTCTGAGGCATTACTTTTTGAATATAAGCAAACGGGGCTTCTAAAGGTGATGAGGCTGAAGGTAAGCGGGCGGAGGGCGTGCAGAGGTGTCCTGAGCTTGCAGCCCTGGATTCAGTGAGCCCCTCACTCACCTGTCCGCCAGGACTACACGGCAGAGCCTTGGCGGCCAGCCCGCAGGACTGCTCCAAAAAGACTCCGGCATCGGCCACAGAGAGAGAGAGAGAGAGCGAGAGAGAGAGAGGGAGTTCCAGATATCTCTGCCCAGGTCTCGTTACACCTGGTTTCTCAAGAGCAGATTGCTTAGCCAACCTTAATAATCCCAGAGGAAAGGCCAGGCAGGAGGCTGGATTCCAATCTACCTTTGGCCTAATTTATTGAGGGCTTTAAAAGGGGAAAATAAAACTTTGAACTCGACTCATCTGAAGCTTTATGATTCAGGTGTGCAACTTGCCTTCAGGGGCACCGAAGATCACTGAAGTTAAAGTGACAAAAAAAAAAAAACAAACCAAAAAACCCAACACACCACACCTCTCTGAGCTGCAGAACAGAAAAGCGTGTCCAGACCCGACCTGGCTGGTTCTCGTACCAGATTAATTTGGCAGCAGAAGCAGAAGTCCCCGGCTCTGCCCTCATCCTTTCGTGATGGGATAGGATTTCTCCCGCGTGCCGCCCTTTCATCCTTCGCTCTCTGGCCACCCCGCGTCTAGAAAAAAAAAGTGACTGCGCGGAGGAAGGGAGCAGAAGGAAGAAGGACGAGGAAAGGCAGAGAAGGAGGACAGGAAGACAGCTCGAGAGAAATGGTTGGAGGGAAATACTCTAGGTCAAGGCTGAAGTCACTTCTAGGTTCCGTAGTATTTAAACTCGGGAGTTTTAAAAAGCTAGGCCGGCAAGTCTGAGCTAGTCTGCACGACTTGACACAAATGGCACGGCCTACGCAACCCTTTCCCCTTACCTTTCTAGGCAGACGCGAGTTACAATCCCATAACCTTACGTGAGGACAAGGTGAGCTGATTTTCGTGCAGGTGCCTAGCATGGTGCCCGTGTCCTGAGAGGGGATGAACTTGATTCTGAACCTAAGAGCCCATCTTACTCCGGAAAGCAGCTGAGTGGTGGTTCACGTGGGACGTAACCCTTTTAGTTACAGGAAAAGCCAGGCCCCAAAACGAAGGAGCGATTTGGGGCCAACCGAAGGCGAGGTGGACTTTCCTCCCTCGGCCTGGGAAGTCGAAGCTTCCAGGGCTTTCTAGAAGCCAAAATCTGACCCCCTCTTCAGGGAGGGCCTGGAGCACCAATCAGTTCGGCTACTAAGCACCTCCAGAGAAAGAGGGGGCACCTACTGGCGACGCCTACCTGCGCAGTGGATGCGTGTGTGCGTGTGTGTGTGTGTGTGTGTGCGCGCGCGCGCGCTGGGCGTGGGGCAGGATTGGGGTCCGAGATGGCTTGTTCTCAGAGGCCCTCATCAGCAATGCAGACAGAGGAGTCGGGGCGCTGGGAGGGAGGCCCTGGGACGTGCCAGGCAGATGCTTGGTGTTTTCACAGACTCCTGCGAGCCCCGCCTGGCATTCCTCTGCCAGATCCCGGGTAGGCTGGCGCGAGAACCGGGTTTCCCTCCTCCCCAGCGAGTGGGGGCCGGGCGGGGAGGCCCAGGCGCCCCGCCTCGCCCCGCGCCGGCCGCTCCTTCCCAGAGGAAGCGATTAGAACAGAACGCAGGCACCGGCTTGTGAACGCTGGACCGCGGTTCCCGGAGCGCGGGTGGTGTGTAAACAGAATTGCTGTCAATCACGTCGCGTCGGCGAGTTACAGGCACCGCGCGGTGGATTCTTTGGTGAAAGGAAAGCCTCTTTGCTGGGAGAATACCCCCGCATCCCACCCCCATTCATATCATTGTTAATTTCAGGTGGTCGGCACCTTTTCCAGCTTGGCTCTGAGTTTCTCTCTTCAGTCCTCTTTTTGGATGCTCTTTTCTGCCCTTGTAACTCTCCACTTCCCACCTACTGGAATGGCTGAGAAGCGTGTCATCAGGAGGCAGGATTTACCATCTTTAAAAACATGGGCTTTTAGCCCAAAGACTGTGGTGGATGGGGCACAGAAGCCATGAGAACATCCCCCAAGCTCTCCATTCAGCCTTCAAGGCCGGAATGCGTGTCCCTTCACCTCACCTGCCTTTGATTCTCTTTGAGCTGGGCTCCTCACCCCCTGGGTGTAGCCACCTGAGACAGGGCGCCCCTTACTTCTCCTGGAGGAGGCAGCTATATTTCACAAGGGATAGAATGATTTATGTGCACAATTTAAATAGTTTTGGGGGGCTCTGAGGAATGCAAAATGCAGCATGACTTGAACGTACAGTATACTTTAGGGAAAACGTGGAATGCATCGAATGTTTTCTTTTCCTTCTTTGAAAGCTAGTTTAAATCTATTTCACTGACGAAACTGTTTAACCATGTGCAAATGTGTAATTCTGCCTCCTGACAAGTCAGCCAGGATTGGGATCACCGGCCATGCCAAGGCTGGAAGCACAGCTTTCGACACCCATGGGGTGCTCCCAGCATAGATTCCCCCTACATTTAGAATATGTGCAAAGAATAGAAGACCTACTACTTTTTCCAGATTCAATGCCTTTCTTTCAACTCCCTCTTTTAAATATGCATTTTTTTAGACAGGGTGTCATATGTTAACTTTGTTCCCCCATGAAGATAGTTTGAGCTTTGAACAAAATTGGGTAGTAATTGTAATCAAATATACTTATTTAAAGTCATTTCTATTTTTGCAGAAAATAATTATTCTGATTTGGAATTGTTGTTTATGCCAAAAATGAAGATGTAAAAATATTTTAAGTAGTCCAGAAGTCCATGATTTCACCTTCTAGAAATGAAAATGAATTTCATTTCTAGAGATACACTTGACTTTGAATTTTTATTTCATTATATAAGTTTTATTGTGAAACATTTCAGGCGTACCAAAAGCCCCACAGAGAATTATTAATATATAACAAAAATCTACTACTCAGCCCAAGAGATAAAGCTTTTCAAGTGTCATTGAAGCCCCCACCACACCATGTGTCCCCTTCCTAATCTCGTTATCTTTCCTCACATCCCTCTTATGAATTGATGTTTATCATGGTCACACATTAAAAGTATTTTTGCTACGTATCTATTGATTGTTGTTGTTTTTAGTTGCTGAGTTGTGTCTGACTCTTCACCATACCATGGACTGTAACCCTCCAGGATCCTCTGTCCGTTGAATTTCCCAGGCAAGAATACTGGACTGGGTTGCCATTTCCTTCTGCAGGGGATCTTCCCCACCCAGGGATTGAACCCACATCTCTTGCACTGGTGGGCAGGTTCTTTACCGCTGAGCCACCTGGGAAGCCCTGTTGTGATAACCTTGATTACAGTAGCTCTGCTTCCCTCCTCTTAACTGCTGCCTAGATATCCACTGTCGGGATGGATGTGCTTCTGTTGAGAGATGGTGGTGGTTCCTACTTTTCCCTGTTGTAAACAATGCTGCTGTGGACCCTCTTATAGATATTTCTTATAGATACATGTGAAGAATTTCACCCAGGACAGGAAATGTGTCAGGATTCTAGGTACACAATCCATGACTTAATTAGACCCTGCCTACTTACTCTTGAGAGTTGCCAGTTTTACATTTTCACTGTAGAAATAAAAGAAAATCCAAATTACTGATGAGAATAAAAAGGAAAAGTCATTCCCATCTCTCCATCCAAAGAAACTCACTTTTAACTTAAAAAAATTTGTTTTTGTGTATAATCTTCCAGGCTTCCCTCATAACTCAGTTGGTAAAGAATTTGCCTGCAATGCAGGATACCAGGGTCCAGTTCCTGGGTTGGGAAGATTCCCTGGAGAAGGAAATGGCAATACACTCCAGTATTCTTGCCTGGAGAATCCCATGGTCAGAGAAGCCTGGCAGGCTACAGTCCATGTGGTCGCAAGAGTCAGACACAACTTAGTGACTACACTACCACCACCACCATAATCTTCCAAGTTCTTTCTTCTGTGAGATATATGTATTTTTATGTATCCTATGTGAATACAGGTACATTATATGGTATAGGTATATACATGTTATTATATGGGTATACATGTACACATACAAATATATATGTGTATGCAGTTGACCCTTGTAAAACACGAGTTTGAACTGCATATGTCTACTTACATGCGATTTTTTTTTTCAATAAATACTACAGTGCTACTCGATCAATGGTTGGTTGAATCCATGGATGTGGAACTGAGAATTCAGAGGGCCGACTATAAAATTATATGTATTTTTGACTGCAGGAGGGCAGGGTGTGGTCACGTCCCTTCACCCCTGCGTTGTTCAAGGGTCAATTGTATATTTATATTTAATGTTTGGGGATTCTATATTTTTTAATTCAACATTATATAGTGGGCATTCTACCATATCACTAAATATTCATTTAAAGACACAACTTTAATGGCTGCAAATTAGTTCACTGTAGGAATAATTCTTTGGTTTATATAACTACTCATCTGTTAAACATTTAGATAGTAATTTCTCACTCTTACGGAAAATGCTCTGATGAAGTACAAAGTGTTTATAAACCAAAATATTTTTTTTACTTATCTTCTTCATGGTAGTTTTAGTGGCTTAATCAGTCCTTTTGTTGCTCGAGCAGCTAAAATCTTTAAGGATAAAATAACAGCTTTTAACTTATTTCAATTTTTTGATACTCTTTCCTTGTGGCTCAGCTGGTAAGGAATCTGCCTGTAATGTGGGACACCAGGGTTCGATCCCTGGGTTGGGAAGATCCCCTGGAGAAGGGAAAGGCTACCCACTCCAGTATTCTGGCCTGGAGAATCCCATGGACTGTATAGTCCATGGGGTGGCAAAGAATTGGACACAACTGAGCAACATTTCACTCCCAAATACTTCAGAATTAACACTTAAGAAAATTAACAGTAATTTAATATCACCTAACATAGTCACACGATATATAGCCATTTAATACCCATATAATATAAATTATAATGTGCTTGGGCTCACCAGTTTGTATGAGAGTTTCTATAGTTTTTCATCATCAACACTTGGTATTGTCAGACTACAAATTTTTGCTAATCTGATGGGGTATTGAAGTGGTGTCTCATTGTGGTTTTAATTTGCATTTTTCCTATTATTTTCAAGGTTGAACTTATGAGACCATTCTTTTCCCACTCTTATGTGAAATGCTTGTTCTTTTATCCATTTAACAAAAATTGGTTTGTTTGTCTTAAAAGCCTTCCTTTTTAAGATGGAAACTGGCATGTCAAATTCTTACTGTAACTTCAAGTTACTCAATGGCTCAGCATCACAAATAAATGGTCCATGGAGAATGAAGCTGAAAATAGAGGAGTGTTTTCCTAAAAGTGATTACTTGGAAATTTGGATTTCAAAGGTAGAAATGAGGCATACAACTTCATGCTGAATAGCAAAATATACCAATACTTAACAAAATTCCCCAAGATAAGTAACAGAAATAGCAGCAGTGCTATATTTAAGTAAGTGAGATGAGTTGAATTCTGTGTCCTATTTCCCACCTGTCCTATTTCCAGGAGTCGAAATCTAAGTTATAAGGATCCTTGTAGGAATGAATTCCAGGCTTTGTGACTGTCCTTCAGACGATGAGTGAACTTTAGTCATTAGTGGTCCAAGTCACTCCATTTTCACCAGGACTGAGTCACGGAAAATCAATAGTAGGATCGTTTAATAATGCTTCAAAGACTTGAAAAAAGCCTGTGAAGAGAGGTTTAAACCCAAATAGAGAAACTTCAGAGTAAGGTGTTCCCATACTTGTTGTTATTTTCTTTGACTTAAAGAGAACCATTTGTAGCTCTGTACCCCCATTGCTAGCATGGAATTCAGTCT
Organism: Okapia johnstoni; assembly: GCA_024291935.2. Lineage (NCBI taxonomy): Eukaryota > Metazoa > Chordata > Mammalia > Artiodactyla > Giraffidae > Okapia > Okapia johnstoni. The sequence goes on from CM044317.1 coordinate 9,927,665, forward strand.
AGACTGTTAATCCAGATTCTTTTAAGATAGGAAAGAAGATAAGGTATATCAGCTTATTCATGTGGCATTATAAGAAAATATGAAAAGAAAATAAAGTATGATTAATCACTTTTCAGCACACAAATGTTAAGATTTGTATTTTAAAGTACAAGTCACTTTACAGTGATTTATAGCAGTTCTGTTTCTTATCTAAATGACTATGGAAAATAGAACTATTCTTACAGATGGGGCAAAATGTACTATTTACTATACTGTAGCTCATTATCTTCAAGTCTTGGATACTGTTTCTAAAATTGCAAGTATAAGATTTAGAAATAGAAGCCATTGTGTTTCATTGCTATTGGGTCCATCCAGAAAATAATTTTCCTTTAAAAGTGATTTTATGCTGTACCCTGATGGGGATGGGAGTATAATTTTATCAAAGTTAATAGAATTAATTTAAAATGTGTATTTTGTAATATATAAATTATATCTCAATGAAAAAAAGAGAATTGTTGGGGAAATGACATTTCAGAATGGGTGGCAGAATGGTCCTCAAAGTAGTCATGGGGCCACCCAGGAAGCAGGGAGGGACTGCAGGACCGGTGCAAGTTGTCCTGTCTGGTGGTCTTTGTGTCTGGGTGAAAATCTGTGCCATCACTGTGACAAAAGACAAAGGGCAGGGCTGTCTTTTTAGCTGCCATAAGGCTTAACAATAAAACCCATGAGCAAATGTTCCCACTGATACTGTCCCCACGGCCAGCTTGAGAAGGAATGTAATTAGAACCCACTTTCTCTGCACTCTGGCGGAGGTTCAGGAGGCCAGCTGTCTGGAAAATTGTAGGAAGAGGAAATGTACAATAGAAAGCGATTGCATTAGAAAGTTGTTCCAGGATCTTCCCTGGTGGCTCAGTGGTCAAGAATCTTGCCTGCCAATGGAGACACAGGTTCGATCCCTGATCTGGGAAGATCCCACATGTTGCAGAGCGACTAAGCCTGTGCACCCTAGGGACCGGCTTCGCAACACGCACCACAACTAGAGACTAGCCCTCACTTGCCACAACTAGAGAAAGCCTGCTCACAGCAACAAAGACCCAGCGCAACCAAAAATAAATACAATAAAAACATTCTTTTAAAAGTTCGTTCCAGTTCTCTTTTTGCATCCAACCCTTTTCCTGAGTGAGAAACAGGGAACAAGTAGGTAAAAGTAGGTGAGTGGTTTATGCAGTTTTACCTGGGCTCTCCCCTCCTCCTCCCCATCCCCTTCCCTCTGTTCTTGTCAAACTTGTGGCAAACAGCAGTGGGTGCCGGGACTTCCTTAGTTTGTGACTTTCCAAACTGGAGGCATCCCATAGAGGGCTTTTACCACTTGTGGTTCTTTTACCCATATATCTGCACACCAACACATTGGAGAACAGTCATCTAGTGTACCATTTTGCCTTCAGAAAGATTTTTATTAGTCAAATCATTCTTATATGTAAATATTCTACAGAAACAAGACTCTTCTAAAATGTCTATACTAACCTCTATTAAAGGTTGAAACATCCTTAGAGTCACATAAACCTGATTCATTCATTCAAATATCAATCTTTTCTTTTGCAAATGAAATCCATTTTCTCTCTCAGAAACTTCTGCACATAGAACGCTAATGCCAATACCAGTAACTGAAAATAAGCTGTTATCAAATCAACCTCCATAAGTTTTATTTCCTGTTTATTCATGCTATAATCTCTGTATGGTTTGATTTGTTAAGGGGGCAGTTTTCGTGTGTTGCCTATTTGTGTAGAATTACCCTTGGGGTGAATGACTCACCATTTTTCCTCCTTCCCTCCTTTTATGCTCCCTTTCTCCCCATCTTTCCCTCCCTCCCTTCCTTCATTTCTTTCTGTTTCACAGTCTAGGGAAAGAATGTGAACATGCATTGACGCCTTTGTACTTGTATTCCGTCCAGTTTCATTCCTTTCCCTGCACAGGTAGCCAGGACTCTGAAACTGGTGTTCTTTCCTATCCTTGTTTTCATATTTTTTTTTTCACCATGTTGGCTCATACGGTAAAGAATCTGCCTGCAGTGCAGGAGACCCAGGTTCGATCCCTGGGTCGGGAAGATCCCCTGCAGAAGGGAATGGCTACCCCCTCCAGTATTCTGGCCTGGAAAACTCCATGGACAAGAGAATTACAGTCCATGGGGTTAGAAAGAGTTGGACACAACTGAGTGACTAACACTTTCACTTTTCACTTTCATCTGTCCGTTAGCAATTTTATATTGATTCATGTTTTAACATATACATTTATATTCACATAATGTTATGTTATGTCTCACTCAACATTATCTTTTTGGATTTTCTATTTTAGAATTTATTTAGATTTTGTCTTTTTGCTTTTTTCCATCTGCTTCATTTTTCACCTTTTATTCAATTGTCAATATCTCAAGTTCTCTTTTTTAAATCTTTTTTTCTTCTTTTCATTTAAAAGTTATTATTTCTATTCTCTTAATGTTTATTCTTAGAAATTGTTAATAGAATATAAAGTTAATCAATATGTCTTCTCCTCCAAACTAATACTGGGTTTTATGACTGTTTAAACTCAGATCTTCATTTACAGTGCCTGGTGTAATTGTTGACTGGTGTATTCAGTTCAGTTCAGTCGCTCAGTCATGTCTGACTCTTTGCAACCCCGTGGAATGCAGCACGCCAGGCTTCCCTGTCCATCACCAACCCCCGAGCTTGCTCAAACTCGTGTCCATTGAGTTGGTGATGCCATCCAACCATCTCATCTTCTATTGTCCCCTTCTCCTCCCACCTTCAATCTTTCCCAGCATCAGGGTCTTTTCAAATGAGTCAGTTCTTCGCATCAGGTGATCAAAGTATTGGAGCTTCAGCTTCAGCATCAGTCCTTCCAGTGAATATTCAGGACTGATTTCCTTTAGTATTGACTGGTTTGATCTCCTTGCAGTCCAAGGGACTCTCAAGAGTCTTCTCCAACACCACAGTCCAAAAGCATCAATTCTTTGGTGCTCAGCTTTCTTTATGGTCCAACTCGCACATCCATACCTGACTCCTAGAAAAACCATAGCTTTGACTAGAAGGACCTTTGTTGGCAAAGTAATGTCTCTGCTTTTTAATATGCTACCTAGGTTGGTCATAGCTTTTCTTCCAAGGAGCAAGCATCTTTTAATTTCATGGCTGTAGTCACCATCTGCAGTGATTTTGGAGCCCGAGAAAATAAAGTCTCTCACTGTTTCCATTGTTTCCCCATTTGTCTGCCATGAAGTGATGGGACCAGATGCCATGATCTTAGTTTTCTGAATGTTGAGCTTTAAGCCAACTTTTTCACTCTCCTCTTTCACTTTCATCAAAAGGCTCTTTAGTTCTTCTTCACTTTCTGCCATAAGGGTGGTGTCATCTGCGTATCTGAGGTTATTGATATTTCTCCTGGCAATCTTGATTCCAGTTTGTGCTTCATCCATCCTGGTACTTCACGTGATATGCTCTGAATATAAGTTAAATAAGCAGGGTGACAATATACAGCCTCGACGTACTCCTTTCCCGATTTGGAATCAGTCTGTTGTTTCATGTCTAGTTCTAACCGTTGCTTCTTGACGTGCATACAGATTTCTCAGGAGGCAGGTGAGGTGGTCTAGTATTCCCATCTCTTGAAGAATTTTCCATAGTTTGTTGTGATCCACACAAAGGGTTTGGTGTAGTCAATAAAGCAGAAGTAGATGTTTTTCTGGAACTCTCTTTCTTTATAAATGATCCAACAGATGTTGGCAATTTGATCCCTGGTTCCTCTGGCTTTTCACAATCCAGGTTGAACATCTGGAAGCTCACAGTTCATGTACCAGTGTACTAGACTAATTCGTATTTAGACTAATTAGTATCAGACTGGTGTATTAGTATTACCTTATTTTTAAAGTCCTCTCAAATTAGTATCAGTTTTATTATTTACAGTAAATCATTATTTAATTTTGACAATGTGTTTACCAATTTCTTTATTCATCCTTATGGTCTCCACTACTTTCTTCTGAATTCAATTGCTTTTCTTACTGAAGCAAACCTTATGGTAGATCTTTTAGGAAGAGTTGATGAATGGGAAACTCCCAGACTTTGTTGGTTTGAAATTTCTGCTTCACTCTCAGTCTGAAATAAAAATTTAGTTGGTGCAGAATTCTAGGATGAAGATTATTCCTCTTAGCAACATAAAGATGCCATTTGTTTCCCATAGACATCTATGGTGACTGATGACAAGTTCGATGATGGTCTAATTGGACACTTTTTTGCTTTTTGTTTTTAGAGTATCTGCTTTGGTTGCTTTTAAGATTTTTCTTCCTACCATTACCATTCCAAAGTTGCACCAGAGTATATCAAATTGTGAATTTTAAAAATTATGCTGCTGTGATGTGTGCATGCTTCTGAAATCCAAAGACTCGTTTATGTTTTGCTTTATATCCAGAAAATTCTCAGGTATAATTTTTCTTAAATATTATCTTTCTCACCTTCTCTATTTTTTTTGTCTGAAATTTCTACTCGATGTATATTGAAACTTCTTGATCTGTGTTTGATGGCTCTTGGCCACAATTTCATAGTTTTTCTGTCCCACATTCTGAGAAGTGTCTTCCAGTCTATCTTCTGTTTGTGGATTCTTTCTTAATTTTTGTCTTAACTATTCATTACCCTTTCCATTGAATTTTTAACTTCAGTGACTATTATTTTCATTTATAGAGGCTCAATTTGGTTCTTTTTAAGAGTTGTTTATTCTGTTTTTATGTTGTCTTCTTTTTTTTTCACTCTCTTCTATGCCTTGGTTTATATCCTTAGTCATGTTGTAGGTATTTCATAGTCTCTCAGAATGTTCTTTTATATGCAAGTCTCTGAGTGCTGATTCTGCTCCCTGCTATATCTGTTGACTCACCCACAGTAGTTTATTCTTTTATAGACCTTGTAATTTTTGACTATGAACTTATCTTTAATTATGTTTCTTTCCCAGGAGATGTGAAAACATTCCCATGGAGTGAGTGTACATTTTTACTGCTTAGAGAGGTTTCAAATATCCTGGCTTGATTTTTAAATTTTATTTCTCAACCTAGGATTCCTGAGTCAAGCATGTAATATAAATTCAGCCCCCATGTGCTCAGGCCTAGAGTTGCCATTTCTCAAAGGTGTTTTTCTCCCATCCAAGATCCCAGACATACAAGACACTATTTAGCAATGCAACCAAACTTTACTATAGTGGCCTCATTTGGAAGAGTTTCATTCTTCTAATATAATAAGAAGGTTCGAAGTAGCAAGAGCAGGGAAGAAATACTGTCATCCATGTCCTTTTCCTCAAGCTCCTTGTATCTTCCTGCCTCTCCATCCTTAAGGAATGGCTTTTACCACTCTGCTTGTTTCATGGTGACAAACTGGCCTATTCTGCTTCCAGCCGCATGGCCACAGCCCAGGGAGGAAAAGGGAGAAGAAAGCAACAAGAAAGAAGGAATGGCCTCCAGATCAGGAAAACCAAACTCTCCCTGAAATCCCTAGCCCACTCTGCTTATGTCTCATTGGCTGAAACTGTATCACGTGGTCACCCCAGCTGCAAGGATGTAGCCACTCAGCTTCCACATAAGGTCTTGCCTTTGATGTTTCTCTTCATTTGTGCCACTGAAGATTTCTTTTGCCTTCCTCTACAACTTGGCTGCTAAAACACATTTTAATTCATTCTATCCATTTTTTCCCCCTCTGAGTCCTTTCAAAGGTCTGAGATCTCACAGGCTCTGCTCTTATTTCTTCAGCCTCAGATATCCACACTGTGGGGTTAGGGTTGGGGCAGTCCTTCCCAGAAAACGTTGTACTTGTTTTTTTTTTTTTTAATAATTTTTATTTATTTCTTGGCTGTGCTGGGTCTTCATTACTGTGCAGGTTTTTCTCTAGTTGCGATGGGCAGGGACTACTCTTGGTTGTGGTGCATGAGCTTCTCATCGTGGTGGCTTCTCTTGTTGTGGAGCACTGACTCCAGAGTGCACAGACGACAGTAGTTGCGGCACGTGGCGTCAGGAGCTGCGGTTCCTGGGCCCTAGAGTACAGGCTCACTGGCTGCGGCATGGCATGTGGGATCTTCCCGGCTCAGGGATGGAACGTGCATCTCCTGCATTGTCAGGCGGATCCTTTACCCCTGAGTCACCGGGGAAGCCCTATACTTGGTTTTAAAAGCAATCCTGATACCTGTAACTGGGGACACAAGGCTCAAAATTCATACAAGAGGCAGTGGGAAGACTGGTTCAGATATTCCTTAACCTTTAATTAATTATCCTGATCATTTGCTCCACTGGCCACTTAAGCACTCCGTAACTGCTGAGAAGAATGGTTCCCATCTCCATAGCAGCCTCACTGGTGCTGGTTTCAATGTGTGGTTTCCTCTGGCTTATCCGTCAATAGGCATCCGTCTGCTTTCTTGTCTTTCATAAATTTGTCAGATTTTCTAATTGACTGTTGGTGCTTTTTCTTGCTTAAGCACTATTATGGCAATACTAGTTTTCATGTGTCATCATTTCAACTGGATTTTGGGAAGTAGGCTGAGGAAATGTTTATACACAGTTTGCAACCTTGAATCTCCAAATATATGTTCATGCATCCTATTTGCTCAGCACTAAGCCTGGCACTAAGTGAAACAAGAGAATACAGTGTAATATCTAATCCTTAGCACCAGTGGTGTGCCGTAGCCAGCTTTCACCAAGTCGCAAGAACCAATGGATAAAATTTCAAGAATTTTATGACTTGGTTGACTTTGCTTTGACATCTTGAAATTGACCATGGTAGCAGTATTTATACCACTGAAATCAGCAAATACTATGAATCAGCCCCTTTGCCTCTGAGAGCTGGTTGGTAGACATTTGTCTGTACACCACTAATCTTTAGTAACATAAGACATATACTGAAGAAAAAGAGAAGTCCAAGCAAGATAGCCATCAAGTACAAACCAGACACTCCAAATGCTAAGGAATTCAGACAGCAGGAATCATTGTTGACTGTAACAGCTGAGGAAGGTTGGCAAGGTAGCAGCAGTGCAGACAGAGCATTGCTGCGCTTGTCAAAGTGAAAGAGTGGGCTCTGAAGCCAGAGTTTGAATTCTAGCTCTTTCACTTACAGCTGTGTGACCTGGAAGAATTACTAAATCTCTCTAGTAAGCGTAACGACAGTCAGCATTTACCAACTCCTTATCATGGGTAGACACTGTGCTAGGTGCTTTTCCACAGATGAACTTAATCCGTACTTTCATCATATGCAAAATGCTGTCTACTGAAGGGGTATTCCATGACATGATTCATGTAAAGAGCAAAGTCTCCATAAAATGTGGTAAAACCGCCAAATTTTTTATAGAAGGTAAGAAATTTCTACATGCAGATTTTTCCTACAAGGCCTTGAAAGATGGGTTTGTCTGGTTATGTGAAGGGACTAGCAGAGGGTATTTCAGCCAAAGGGGAGGCGGGTCCCAAAGCACAGAGAAAAGGCAAATAGGAGTGTGGGCCCTGGTTCTGATGCTAGCCTGAATGGAGCAGAAACTGCACTGTGGGTGGGGGATGGGGTAGATTGTACTGAGTCCAGTTCACCTGATGGGAACTAAGGGAGCCACTCTAAGTTCTTGAAGGGGTGGAGAAATTATTAAAATGGAATTTTTAAGAATAGGATTCTGGCAGGCAGGCACTTATGCAGAATGCATTGGGGAGGGGGCAAAGGCAGAAGCAAGAGGTGGCAGAAATAGGGGAGAAAAAGCCAGATCTGAGAGGCAGTTCAAAAGACAAAAAGAGTAAGATTATTTTATAAGTCATTAAGCCAGAAATATGTAGTCATGATACTTGGAGGAGTAATCTGGACCAGGAATTAAGAAAAATAAGAAATGGTTACCAAAGGAGAAGAGGGGCAGGGGAAGGATAAATTAAGAGTTTGAGATTAACAGGTACTACTGTATAACACAAGAAACTATGTTTAATGTCCTGTAATAACCTATAATGGAAAAAAATCTGACAAAGAATAGATATATACATATAACTGGATCACTTTGCTGTATACCTGAAACTAACATTACATTGTAAATTAGCTATACTTAAATTTAAAAAAATAAGGGAGAATCTGTCTTTATCCCTACCTCCTAGATCCTCCCCCAGCAAACAAAACTAAACTATTCTAATTTAAAAGAACATATGTATATTTTAATCAGCAGGAAGTTTTTTTTAAACGTTCCATGCAGGTTTTGGTATTTACTTTTAATTAGATTAAATTAATAGGAATCACGTTTTTGAGAGTTTGTTTAGTTTTGTAACTGAATATCATGGCATGTGTAGTTAATCTTGTTTTCCTAAATATCCACAAAATGATGTTAAATAATGGTTTTATCATGGTTTGGAGCTAGAATTTTTTTCTTAACCTTTGCAGAGGGTGGAGAAAGGGGGCAGGACACGCAACTGGGTAGCACAAGGAGTGTGTTAGTGAATGTTCGTGTGCACCTGTCAGCAGGACTGACGCTAGAGGCTGACCCTACTGCGGGGAGGCTGTACGTGGAGTGCCCAGACCTGGCCTCGTTCGTGTCCTGAGCAACAGCCAGCAGGGACACCGTGGGCTGTGTGTGGCACCTCACCATTCTGGCAACAGCTGACCGTGGCAAAGGCCTCCGGGGACCTTTACGCTGCTCAACCCAGTGGAGAGCCCTTGGTCCCCATCTTTCTTGAGTTCTGAGCAGCCTTGACATTGACTCACTCTCTCCTTTCTGAAAAACACTCTTTCCTTTTACTTTGTGAGGCGCTATATCCTTCTGATTCTCTTCCCTCCTCCCTGGCTAATCCTTTTTGATGAGTTTATCACCCAGATGTTAAATTTTGGAGCTTTCGACACTTATTCCTAAAGTCCTTTTCCCTTTTTGCTCTCTCACTCTTTTGTTTTTACTGTTGACTCTCTACCTCAAACTCACTGCTTCCTGTGATTACCACCTATATGCCGGTGATTCCTAAAGTTCTCTCTCCAACCTGACCTTTCCTTTGAATCCTAAACCTAGAGCCAACTGCTCACTCAACAACCTTTGCTGTCTCAAAGGTGCCACAGATTCAGCAGGTTCTAAAGGGCACGGTCTTTTCCCTCAAGTGTTGTCCTCTTTCAGTTTTGCCCGTTTCCATCCTAAGTCACCTGTGTTCATCGGAAACCTAGCCAGAAACTTCGGCATCCTCCCCAATGCCCTCATCTCTCCACCCTGCTTTTCTGCCAAGGGTCCAAATCTATCCCCAAACCCTGGAAAGTTTACCTCCTAAATAGCTTTCGGCTATATCTACATTTTTGTATCTCTGTGTTAACCATTGTGTAATTACTTGGCTTAAAGTAATAAATGCCTGATTTGTTTTCCAGAACCTACTTTTGTTTCTTTTCAATAATCTATTGGGCTTTCTGAATAGTAGTTGCTCATCTTTTCCAAACACAAATTTGGTCATGTTCCCTCGGGCCTCACAAAATCCTTTGTATCTGTCAGGATAAATTAGGTAATACTGTAGTAACAACTGCAGAAATCTCGTTAGCTTTCAACAGCAGCAGCTTACTACTCATTCACAACATATCTGTGGCTTTGCTCTGTGGAAATCCCACTTTGGGATTCAAGCTGATGAAGCAGGCTCTGTGTGGAACATTGCTGGTCACTGTGGCTATGACAGTGACCAAAGAGAAGGTGTGAGCTGCATGGTGGCTCTTAAAACTTCTGTCTGAAAGGGACACATGTCACTGCTGCCCGCATTTCATTGGCAGGCAGGTCTCAAAGTCTCTTTTTATATTTTTAAAAATAATTTTACTTATTTATTTTTGGCTGCACTGGGTCTTTGTCACTGTGCTTGGGATTTCTCCAGTGGGGTCTCCTCTTCTTTGTGGTCCGCGGTCTTCTCATTGCCGTGGCTTCTCTCGGAGCACAGGTTCTAGGCATGTGGGCTCAGTAGTTGGGGCTTGTGGGCTTAGTTGCTCCACGGCATGTGGGATCTTCCCAGACGGGGAATCGAGCCCACGTCCCCTGCACTGGAAGGCAGATTTGTATCCACTGGACCACCAGGGAAGTCCCACAAAGTCTCTTCTGAGTTCAGTAGGGAGGGATGCATAATCTTTTCACAGGGAGAAATGCTGGAGGAAGTGAAGCCAGAATATTTGGTGACCAAGAATGCAATTTATCATACTCTTCAGTGACTTCCTGTTGTTCTGAGGATAAAAAACTTAGCAGGCCTACAAGACTCCTGGTGATGTCTGAACTCTTCCCTCCCTACCCCTCGCTGCCTTACTCAAACTACATTATTCTTTCATTCTTTGAACAGGCCACACACTCTGCTTTTCAGGGCCCTTGAACATGTGGATCCTTCTATCTGTTCCGTGTCTGCCCTCCTTTCCCCTTTCTATCCCACTATTTCTTCATGCCCCAGCTAGGTTGTCACTTCTACCCAGAAACTTTTCCTGGTCCCCCCCAGCCTAGGTCAGCTTCCTTTGTCCTATGCTTGCAGAGAACTGTATTCTTTTCCTTCAGAGCACTAATGTGAACTTTTAATTATCAACCCACTGGTGTGATTAGGTGATGAATGTCTGTCTTCCCTGTCCTGACTCTGAGATCCATGTCTGTTCCAAAAGAACTATGTCTGTTTTGCTCATCATTGTAGACAGCACCCAACATGATGCTTTAAAAACATGGTGGATCTTCAGTGACACTTGATTGAATGAATGAAGGAGAAGGAAGTTTAAATGCTTAGAAGAACCACAGGAAGAACTGAGTATGTTTAGCCTGGAGAAGAGAATGCTCCTGTGGAACCAGCTAAAAGCTACACATGTATGAAGGTAAAGGGCTCCCATGGGAAAGTGGGAGTACATTTATTTTTATTCCTTCAGAGAGCATAACTAGGTCCAAAGTTTAGAAGTTAGGGAAAATGCAAATCATGGAAGCAACCTAAATGTCCACTGACATGCAAATGGATAAAGAAGACGGGGTGTGTGTTTGTGTGTCTGTGTGTATATAAATATATATATTGGGCTTCCCTTGTGGCTCAGCTGGTAAAGAATCTGCAATGTGGGAGACCTGGGTTTGATCTCTGGGTTGGGAAGATCCCCTGGAGAAGGGAAAGGCTACCCACTCCAGTATTCTGGCCTGGAGAATTCCATGGACTGTATAGTCCATGGGGTCACAATGAGTCGGACACGACTGAGCGACTTTCATTTTCACTTCACTTTCATATATATATATTACTCAGCCATAAAATGAATGAAATAATGCCATATGTAGCAACATGGATGGATCTAGAGGTTATCATAGTATATGAAGTAAGTCTGATAGAGAAAGACAAGTATCATATGTTATTACTTATATGTGGAATCTTTAAAAAGATACAACTGAACTTGTTTACAAAACAGAAACAGACTTGTAGACATAGAAAACAAACTTATGGTTCCCAAAGGGGAAAGGGGGGAGAAGGATGAACTAGCAGTATAGAATTAACATATACACACTACTATATATAAAATAGATAAGGACCTACTGTATATAGCACAGGGAACTATAATCAATATCTTGTCATAACCTATAATGGAAAAGAATCTGAATATAATATACACACATAACTGAATCAGTATGCTATACACCTGAAACTAACACAACATTGTAAATCAACTATACTCCAATAAAAAAAAGAAAGAAGTTAGAGGCAATGAATCAGATTTCAGTTCACAGTAAAAATAACTTTTTGATAAAGTGAGTATCGATATTAGAAATTGTATGTTCTTTGTATTTGTTCAAGTAGAAAATGTCAAAAGACCTTCTAGATTGCAGTGGTAATGGAAGGTAATATTTGATCCCCAAACTCAAAGTGGCATAATGCTATTAGAAAATAGAGATCACAAGCAAGGAGGCAAGAAAAATATAGGGCACCGATTATCAGGTAATATAACTGTGGCTCTAGCGTGGCACAGGAAATAGGTGCCATATAAATGTTCTCATCTTGGTTTGAAATTTCTAACAGACACAGAGGATCTTCAGGTAGATCCTCCCCAATCTATGCCTTTATCTATAATTGCTTAAATAAATTGATTACAGATGTGTCTTTTTTGGAGTGCCAAGGGAGTAGGCAAAATAATTTATAAACAGAAACTGCCTTAGATAACGAAAAACTACAACAGTATATATCATGACATGCTGAATAGTGCTTAAATAATAGCAAACAGTTATACATACCATGAAAGCTATGTGTTAATTTCATTTTCAAAAGCTATTATATACATACATATAACATACATGTAGCATACTTTTAAAAACTTCCCTCTTTAATGTTTTTTTCAGAATAACAGGTGCATGGCTTACATTACACGGTTTAAAAAAAGTATGGATGAGGTTATAACATTATAATACATTCAGTAGATTTAAATCACCATTGTAATAAATATAAGGCAACATTTTACAGACTATTAGTTCAGAAGGAGTCATGTGACATTGGAATAGTTAAAAAGAGTTTTCTTGAAGGAGGAGCACTTAAGTGAGTCCCTAGAAGTGGGGTAGGTTTTTATGGATGGATGAACAGGAAGAAATACAGTGTATATGACCATCATGTTCTAGATCTTCTGAGTCAGTTTTGATTTCAAATATGACCATGATCCTCCAAGTATGGCCGTAATTGCTCGAGCTGGTGGGTTTGAAATACGGTCAGTGTGGACATGAATGAGTGCATGGAAGTGAAATAGGGAATGGCTAAGCAATGAGTCAAGTGGATCAGTGCTTAATCAGAGCAGGCATCGGGGCTGGGCAGAGCAGCAAGTAAGCGTCATCTCCCATCATCCAATCGACAGCTATCTGTCCACGTTGCTGTCGGATCCTTCCCTACCTCCCAGCCCCATGGTAAACTCATGTGATATCCTGACGTCCCAGGGGAAGAAACGTTTGCAATGGTTGGAAATGTGAAAGAACAAGAAACATGCAATCAGTACGTGCAATCGGCTGCTTAGATTGTGAAACAATAGTCACAATACTATTTGTTCTGCGACAGGATAAAAATTGTAAATCTTTCATAAGATAGAAACTCTAGCTTAAGAGAGGGCTGCCAGGTCACGTTGTGCCGCTCTCCCCTCCCCCTTCCACCTCCCCAGCCCCGGCTTTCCAGCTGGTGTCTGCCCCTGGGGCACAGGACACAGGTTTTGGAGGGCAAAGCAGTTCGGTGAGATTTTGCTCAAACGCTGTAGACTTCTTGTTTTTCTCCACTATGATGGTGACAAGGAACTAGAAATAAGGTAGAAAAAGGGAGGTGGGGATTGAGAGAGTGTGTGTCTGTGTTCAGTTGCTCAGTCATGTCCTGTTCTTTGTGACCCTGTGGACTGTAGCCCACCAGGCTCCCCTGTCCATGGGATTTTCCCAGCAAGAACTAAAAGCAAACTAGATTTGCAGGGTTTTTTTTTTTTTTTTTTTTTTTTTGTTTTTCTAGGCTATGAATAAAATGTTGCCTATGGAATACATAGAATGTAAAACCATGAATCCATTCAGAGGAAGCATCTCCATAGAAGGAAGACATTTGATCATTTTTAACTTTTCTTGGGTCTTGGGTCCAAAATTCATCATAACAGTTTAAAACTGCTGTACTACATAGGAGTGTTTAGGAGGGGCTACATAAAAATATGAATAGTAAGGCAAGATTCATGGTTTTAGTGTCATTTTTCTTTTATTGATTCTTACTTGAATCTCTTCATTTTATTGTTTTCATTCAATAAGACTCTCTCTTAAATTAAGAAAATCCAGTGTCTGGCAACGACATGGTGAAATCAAAAGGCCAAAGAGATTCGACTGTGGGCATGACAGAAGGATTCTTGCTCCTGTTATCCTCATTATGCAAAAACTACCATGCACTGAACTTTATTCATGAATATGAAGTCTTCCTCTTGATAGTGTGTGTAATCTCACACTTCACTGTTAGAATTGTCTAGGTTCCTTCCTTAGGGCTTCCCAGATGGCTCAGTTGCTAAAGAATCCACCTTCAGTGCAAGAGACCCTGGTTTGATTCCTGGGTCGGGAAGATCCGCTGGAGAACGGATAGGCTACCCACTCCAGTATTCTTGGGCTTCCCTTGTGGTTCAGTTGGTAAAGAATCCACCTGCAATGTGGGAGACCTGGGTTCAATCCCTGGGTTGAGAAGATCCCCTGGAGAAGGGAAAGGCCACCCACTCCAGTATTCTGGCCTGGAGACTTCCATGGACTGTATATCCATGGGGTCGCAAAGAGTTGGACACGACTGAGCAACTTTCACTTTCAGTTCCTTCAGTCCTCCTAAGTCTACAATATTATCACTATATTCATACCAAATAGAGATCTGTTAAAAGCTAAAAGTGGCTTCTTTTCTCATCTCCTGTTGCTGCTGTTCCTTTCAGTGGACTCAGCTTTCGACTGTGGGTCACAGCAGCTCTGAACACATGGTCATATAATTCATTAGTTTTTAGACAAGACTTGTGTCTCAGCCAATTAACACATTATTCAAACCCATTTCTGAAAAATGGTTAAACACCACCTTGTAGGGTTTGTGCTCATAGAAAGAGCAACCTGTGGGCACTAATAAACATAGTTATATCTTACGAGATAAATAGACTTATTAAATATATTTAGTTTTGTTTTTGATTTGGTACCACCCTCCCCTCCCCTAAATTGTCTTTAAGCTGGTGAGAAAGTCGGCTTCACTGAGGCAGAAGGGAAATGAGATGCATTTAGGTTTAGGGGAATGGTTCTACATTCTGGTTTGGATGAATTGCATAAGTCAGTGATTCTCCCAGTGATCTCTCCAAAATGCCAGTGAAGTGAAAGTCACTCAGTTGTGTCTGACTCTTTGCAACCCCACGGACTGTATAGTCCATGGAATTCTCCAGGCCAGAATACTGTAGTGGGTAGCCTTTCCCTTCTCCAGGGGATCTTCCCAACCCAGGGATCGAACCCAGGTCTCCTGCACTGCAGACGGATTCTTCACCAGCTGAGCCACAAAATGCCAAATGACAGGAAAAAAAGATTGTGGCAAGTGTGCCAGCTAAAAATGACAGACAAAGTAAATATAACTGTTGAAGACAATAATTTAATGTAAATTCACGTACCTAGGGCTTCCTTGTTGGCTCAGATGGTAAAGAATCTGCCTGCAATGCAGGAAACCTGGGTTTGATCCCTGGGTCGGGAAGGTCCCCTGGAGGAGGGCATGGCAACCCACTCTAGTATTTTCGCCTGGGAAATCCCATGGATAGAGGAGCCTGGCGGCTTACAGTTCACGGAGTCGTAAAGAGTCAGACATAACTGAGCAACTAACACTTCCACTTTTCACGTAGTGAAGTTTGGCCTAGACAAAAATGTTTCTTGCTCCTGTTTATGTGCATTAAAGACAGCAATCTAGGCAATATATTTTGATTCATTACTAACTTTCCTCACAACTTTTAAAAAATCTTGGTGTAATCAGGTCACTGATTCAAAAACATTTGTTGAGTGCCAACATTGTGACAGACCATATATACTGTGCTACTGCATATTGCTTTATGACTTATTCTTTCCTCATTCTCCTCCTCCTTTTCCTTCTATCTCTGAGACCTCTTAAACTTTCCTACTTAGATTTGTCTTAATTTTTTTCCTCAAGCTTTGTTTTCAACATACGAATGTGAAGTTTTCCCACAAAATCTATTTTTTCCCGTTTCAACCCTCTTGGAAAGGAATGTCCTTCAACTGAAAAAGTGGAAAATATCCACTAGTTTTAAACATAAATATAATCATGCAACTATATAATGATGCTGTTTCTTTAGCTGTGATGAAATGAGGAACTTGGTCACTGCTATGTTTATTTGGTATGTGACCTTGCTTTTCAGGGAACTTCTGTCCACTTTGAGAACCACCTTACATTCCTTACTCAGTGGACTAACAAGGACAAAGCAGCCCAACTAAGAGTGAAATAATTTCAACAACCTTGAAAATGTGTAAGAAAGTGGAGCAAACAGAAAGCCTTCATTTTCTGTGTTTATACTGGTACCAGTCTTAACAGCACGCCATTAACTCAACCTAAAGCTATGCTTTTTAAAACAATTCAAGTTCAAGGGCATCCCATTTATAACTAATCATGTTCCAGACCTATAAAATATTTGCAGTAACAATCCAAACTGGCATATAAGTTAAAGCTCACTCTGGGCTGCTTAAATTTACACGATCAGCCTGGGACTGGCTCGTCTCATCGCATCGGAGCACAATACCTCATGATCAAGTGCAATTCACATCTCATGATCCTAGGAATCGATGTACATGGATACACAGTTATATTATTATTAAATCCAATTGCTTTGCAATTAACCTGATATGACACCTATACAAATGATTCAAATAAAGAGCCTCATGTTTCACAGGAGACAATCAATAAAGTGAAATCACAGCGACTGACAATACCAGCAATTTGGCTTGTTACTATAGTGCCACGTTTTTCTCAGGTCGAGGCTGCTGCTCCCCTGTTGAAGCACAGCTACCATAACTTTCAACTACTGGCAATGCTCATACCTCACAGAAGCATAACATTCCAATATACTTGGATATCCCTAACCCATCTTTGCTGAGTCATGAAAAGTTATAATCAATCTGGTGTGTACTAAATCATACATCTTCCTTCTTTGTTCCCAAAAGGAATGAGAGCTCCTTTCTCCAGGAAAGGCTCCATAATAGGGAAAAGGAAAATAGTTGCCTTTGTTGATTGTGTATGTTCTTAGGGAAAAAAAAAACCAAAACAATTCTGACTCTTCGTCTTGCACAAATGTTTTACAACTAACTGTCCAAAAGCAAAACCAAATCATAGCAGCATCTGTCCCAGTTATTATTATTATTATTATTATGTAGCTTAATCATCTCCATTTCAACTAAGTAAAAGCACTTCACAGTTACAACCCTGATCTAAATCAACATTTTGTAAAAATGTTACAACCTTCTTTTTCTCTCACCCTCTTTTGGCAGATTTTTGCCAGTGTGTGCGTCTGCCAGACAACTGGTCATAGAGAATCGACTTCTTGAGAGCAGAGACTGTATATGTCCTTTCAAGATCTAACAGACTTATGCACAGACATTCCATAGGTATTTGATGACACCCTATTTAAGTAGTGCCTAGTTGAGACCTCATAACTCCTTAAGTAGACTGAACTTGACCTTTGGAATATTTAGGACAGGCACTGATCAAAAAATGTGTTTTTCCCCATGTCTCTTTTTATATACTTGTTTTTAAACAGAGACCAGTCAACTTAGGGTATGTTTCCATGAGGCCATTTTCATCTCCTGAAATGGGGAGAATAGAGCATTAAGTATGAGAAATGTGTCTCTCTTTAAACAACCAGCGTGGCTGATTGAAAACAATGATTTATTTAATACTCTAAGCAGAGTCTGTTCTCCATGAATCATACTGTATACATAATGGTGATGAAAATGTTCAGTTTGACATTTCTCCCTGGCCAGGAAGGAAACCATGCGGGTGAATCATGGTTTGGTGATGACTGTCCCGAGGAAGCTAAACTGGGAAGCCACAGGTTAAAAAAGGAATGGACAGAGAATCCTTAACAGGAATGAATGCAATGGTCATCAACTCCCAGAAGGTAACAGATGCCCCCTTCCGCTGCTTAAACCCAGACGAGAGTCTGCAGAAGAGGAGTTCCTAGAGAGAAACTCTGAAAGCAGAGGGGACCAAACACACCGTGTGTGTAGAGTGACTGGGAACAAGAAACAGGACTTGTCCTTGAGGGAAGGGAGATAAACGGCTGCCTGTTTGAGGAACACGACTGCACGCACTCACTCCTGTGAAAGAAATTCATTTAAAAGCAATTGGATTAGAAATGGAGATTTACATGGATGGGTTTAACGAAGAGGAGCGTGTGCGAGACCTCAAGATGTGCATCAGTCATTTGCTCAAAACTGTAAACAGCATTGACGACTTAGGATAACAGTGTTAAGTGGGAAAATGGGCCACTAACTTGTAATTAAACTATGACTGCAATTATGTTAAATATGTGTGTTATGGATAACAACTGATCAGGAATCCAGAGAAATTAACATAGTTTTTATGTTAATGGAGTGATGTTATTTGTTTTCCATGGTTTAAACTGTGTGGGTGTGAAAGTGAGGGAGAGATTATACATTGACTTTGATAGTAAGACAGTGACATAAGGAATAATAGACAAGGAATCAGTAAACTGGTGTTGAAGTTTCACCCTGCACGCCGGCTGTGAATCTAACCTCTCCAAGCCTCAGTGTCTTTATACTGAAAATGGAAATAACAGCACCCACCCTGCACTAATAGGGTAGTGAAACACTTTGTAAATTGAAAGTATTTTGTGAGATCACGTGACAGATTAAGATCAGAGTGCTGTATAGATCAGATACTTAGAGAGTCCAGAACTCAAACAGTGATCCCCAAACTCTTGTCTCCACAGTCACACAGGAGCTGGACAATGCGTGTTAGATCATAACTGTTCGATGTACAGATTACAATCACTTACTAGGCACCAGCTAATTGTTTTGCTAACCAGGTTTCCCAACACCATTTATAGAATAATCCATATTTCTTCCATTTGAAATGATTTGAAGTGCTCCCTTTATCATATACCTGAGTTTATTTCTGAACTCTACTGTTCCTTTGCTTATCATTCTCTTTTAACTTTATGACTATTGTAGCTTTGTAATATTTGTAATTTTGTTGGGCAACTTTTTATGGCTTTAAAAATAAAATAGTATCCAGGGTAGAGTGGGAGCTATTAAGGTGGTTAACCAAGCTTGGGCCCCCCAAAATTAAGTAACCAGCCTGAGGGTGCACAGCGGTATAGCATAGTCTTAGAAGTGTCTTCAGAAACAGAGAAAGCTTAGTTTAAATCCTGATTTGTTACTTATCATCTGGGTGGCCCAACATATATCATTTAATCTCTAACCTTCTTTCTTCATCTGTAAATGGACAATGACACCACCTACCTCAGAGTGTTGTTCTGGGGATTAAATTACAAAATGAACTGAATTTCCCTAACGCCGTGCTGGCAGGCGGTCCTCCTTTGTATGCACTCCTAGTGGTGAGGACATAGTTTCCCTTTCTTAGATTTTCTTGCATCTGCAAAATGGAGAAGAGCCAAGAATTATCACCAACTTCTATACAGCATCCTGAGGGCTGGCTTTGCTGTACAGAGATACATGATAACTACAGTAAGGAAACAAGGCATTTAAAGTGTACGTACATATTCGGTGCTCCCTGGCTGTGGCAAAGCACACACCGTGTCCCAGATAATCTGTAAAACGCACTGTCATCATGTAGCCAAGAACACGGATGTCAACCATGTAGGAATGCCAGACAGTATGTTCCCGTTAGACTTGAGGGGAGAGGGGACATTGTCAAGGGCAGTGGAGACCTGGTGGGGGACAGGGGAGAAATAAGAGGGCCTCTCTTCTGCTCTGACAAGTTTGGATTTTAAGTGATTTGGGGGCAGAGATCCTATCTATTACCTCCTTTCTTGTAGTTTCTAGAAGATGATCTAATATTTACGGTATTCGATGATTAGAGTGAAGAGAAGTCACATAGGGCCTCATAGTGACCCTCTGCCTCCAACAGTGGCCAGGATGACTTTTGTGGGAAGCTGCTTTCTTCTCTCCCTTGGAAGTGATGGGTGGAGTCTGACTACAGTTAATTTTAATGAAGACCTGACATGATGTGCTAGAATCTTGGCTATTCACACAACATGGAGCCAGCCAGCCAGCTTGGACAAGAATAATCTCAGTTCCCCCTCACTGTAGGCTTTAGAACGAGTCAAGTCCAGCTAAAAAGTATTTATTTGTTGAGTGATTTTGTGCTAGTACTATAAAAAGGTATACAAAAAGGACGCTGACATTCACTAAGTTGGACAGATAAGACATATAGTAAAACAATAATAGACACCATCTGTTAAGCCCCTGACTTGTGCTGTGCACTACTGTTGCTGTTTAGTCACTCAGTTATGTCTGACTCTGGACTGCAGCACACCAGACTTCCCTGTCCTTCATCCCCCGGAGTTTGCTCAAACTTATGTCCATTGAGTTAGTGATGCCATCCAACCATCTCATCCTCTGTCATCCCCTTCTCCTGCTGTCAACCTTTCCCAGCATCAGGGTCTTTTCCAATGTTCGTATCAGGTGGCCAAAGTATTGGAGTTTCAGCTTCAGCATCAGTCCTTCCAATGAATACTCAGGGTTGATTTCCTTTAGGACTGATATGTTTATGGTACATCATCTAATTCATGAATGCTTTTCACAAAGTGTCGATTCTGTGCCAGGCATCCTGGTTGCTGGGAACACCTCAGGCTGAAGGAGGAAGAGGACCCTGCCTTTGGAGAACCTACATTCTGGTGCTTATGAGCATGTGAGTATATAAAATCACTTCACATTATGCTACGTGCGGTGAAGACCAGGAAAGCAGGGTAAAGGTACAGAGAGGGATTTGAGAGCGTGTAGGGGATGTTTTAGGGGAAGCAGCTCTGAAGACGTGAGCTAGAGGAGCGGAATGAGCTGTGCACGGCTGTGAGGATGGGTGTCCCAGGCAGAGAGAATAGCAAGCGTACAGGGGCTGGACTGAGCTGAGCATGTACACTGCAGGCCCAGGGTGGCTGCGATGGGCTGAGGGAGAAGGAGGAGCAGAAGCAGCAGGACAGACACGCAACGATGAGCATTTCAGGCTTCACTCTGAGGACAAGGGGAAGCTCTCAGGAAATTCTGGGCTGAGGAGGGTCACCTGGAAACAGACCCCGAGGTGGAGCTCTACATGCTGGAGACTTATTGTCCCGTGACTGTGAGAAGCAGCTGAGAGAAGCAGGCCTGGGTAGAGGCAGACGTGGGTTCACTCAGCAGGTCCTGCTGGAAGCTGTGGGGTTGGGATGGCCCTTCAGCGTGTTCCCAAACTGAGGCGAAGGGCTGGACCCTGTAAGCCGGCATCAGTTGCTGTCTCCCAAGAGGGGCTACGAACTCTGGGCGAGGCAGCTCCCTTTCGGGCAATGCTTGAAGAGGCTTGCGCCTGTGGGCCACCCGCAGTCACCACCGTAGCATCGGGGCAGTGACACCTTAGTGACACTGGCACAGTCACCCCTGAAGATGCAATCTCTGTGGCACACCTCAGGGTCACTACAGATCTGTTAATCTTTTAATTCTCGTAACAATTCCCCAGCTTGGGCATTTTTTTGTGTCCTTTCTGAGACTCAGGGAATTTAAGAACTTGTTCAAGGTCACACACCTAGTGGATGTTGGATTTGAATTTAGGTCCCTCTGAGTTCAGAGAACATGTACTTTTAAAAAATGTGGTAAAATCTACATGACATAAAACTGATTGTTTTAGCCATTTTTAAATGTACAGTTCAGTGGCATTCAGTAATTAATATATAACCATTACCACCATCCATCTCTAGAAGTCTTTCCATCATGCAAAACTGAAGCTCTGTACCCATTGAGCAATAAGAGACTATAACAATAATATTGATATTAAGCCATTACTTCCCATTTTTCTCTCTCCAGCCCCTGGAAACCATTCTACTTCCTGCTCTGTGAATTTGACTATTCAAAGTACTTCATATATGTAGAATCAACACAGTGTTTTTCATTTTGTGGCTAGCTTATTTATCGTAAAGATTTCAAAGTTCATCCACATTGTAACATGTCAGAATTTCCTTCTTTTTTCAGCCTGAAAACACTCCTATGTCTGTATCCACTACATTTTGTCTATCTATTCTTCTGTTGATTGGCATATGTGTTGTTTCCACTTCCTGGCTGTTGTGAATAATGCTAGGAATACTGGTATACAAATACCTATTTGAACTCCTACTTTCAATTCTTTTGAGTATATACCTAGAAATGGAATCGCTAGATCATATGGTAATTCTATTTCTAACTTTTTGAGGGACTGCCATACTGTTTCTCACAGTGGTTGCACCATTTTATGTTCCCAACAGCATTGCCCAGGAGTTCTAACTTCTCCACATCCTCACCAGCAATTTTCTTTCCTTCTCTTTGCTTTCCCTCCCTCACTCCCTTCTTCCTCCTTCCCTTCCTTCCTTCCCTTCCTTCCTTCTCTTTCTTTTTGTTCTCTCTGATATAGCCATCCTAATAGGTGTACAGCAGTATCTCACTGTGGTTTGAAGACCTTGGCACCTTTTCAAGCTGCCACGCTGTCTCTCAGTCAGAAAGGACCTCAAGATGGCCAGCATGCATCCAATTCCACCATTCCATTTGTGGGTGGAAATGGTGACAACACCAGGTTAAGACCCAAACTCAGTAAACTTCCCTGGATTAACAGTGAGCTGCAGCAGAACACATTCTGAATCACCCAGACACCTAAACAACGATACAAAATTTGGCACTTTTTAAGAGTTAATCTTCAAAGTCTTTGCTCAAAGACCCTAAAATAGAGCATAGACCCTATGTTCTTCTTTACATATTTAAAAACTGATATTTATAATTTTATTACAATTTAAACAGGTACAAAGAATATAATTTGTAGCATATTGTAAACAGTGACATATTAAAATTAAATGGTTACATCAGTTTTAAATGTATCCAAATGGAATTTAAATCTTGTAATAGTTTGCTATCCACTATCATCCATTTAAGAAATATACCAACAAGCTTCTCTTTAGCAAGCAAAAACTATATATAACTTCCTGCCTTCCCTTTACTGCCATGCCTTCTATGTTTGAAATTTTATTCCCATTCTACTTCCCCTTCAACATTTTATGCTAGTATAATATTTATGATTGAACATCTTTTACTGAATATCCCATCATATTTTTAATTTATCAAACATTTGTATAAAAATTAAAATTTATACACTTTAAAAATTCCTGTAACCATTGGGTCTAAATGATTCCTGGATTAAGTTTTCATTACAATGACTAGTATTACAACATTGCTCAAAACAACCTAAATGAATAGAAGATTTTGATAACACTAACATGAAAATTAATGTATTATTGGAAGCTTGCACTTCTTAATACAACAGATGATGCTGTTCTTTTTTAAACATTGTATGTAGTATGGATAAATATGACTTATCACTAGGAAGACAAAGTGTTTAGCATCCATTCTGTTTTTCATTTTTTAGAGATGAAAAGTCCTTGTTCTTAAAGAGATTGGAATGGAGCTTTGTTATATGGAGCTTTGTCCTTCAATTTTTGAAACTCCTGATTTATTTGCCCCAAATCACATGGTACTCCATTATCAAATGATAGTTTTAATGACCTGACGTCTTCACAATTTTTTCCTTCATTTTTTTTTGAAAGCAAGGTATTGAAAACCACCTGACTTGCAGAGGATTTGTTATCCAGTCTCTATGGGTTGAGCTCTATACCCACCAAAGTTCACATGTTGAAATCCCAACCACTGGTGCCTCCAAAGGTGATTATGTTTGGCAACAATGTTGTTGCAGATACAAGTAGTTAAGGTGAGGTCCTGAATAGACCCTAATCCACTAGGACTGGTGACTTATAAACAGGGGAAACCAGGACACAGAGACAGACACACACAGAGGGAGGAGGATGTAAAGACACTGGGGAGAAGCCGGCAGGCCGCCAACCAGGTAGAAAGGCCTGGAAGATAACTTTCCCTCACTGCCCTCAGAGGGAAGGAGCTCTGCCCACACCTAGATTTTGGATATACATTTCTGTTGTTCACACGACTGGTTTGTGGGACTTTGTCACAGTGAGGTTAACCAACTGATACATAGTTCCTAAACCCATTCACCTCCCCTATACTTACACCAACAGCAACATTTTCACTTTTTCCTTTCCTGGGGTGAGAGGTTAAACTCAAGAGCAAAGCACCCTAGAAAGACTGGTAATAGTGAGAGGGGCCCCTTTCTCTTGTAAACTGAGGGATGGAACATTGCAAGAAGTGAGGCAGGGCAATTTAATAAAAAGCATATACTGAATTTCAGATTTGTAGGTTGTTTCCTTCAAAATACTCTTGTCCGCAAGCTTCTTTGGAAAGCCTTGCTCAGTCAGCCCCAGAGGAGTAAGTGTACCTACTTTGAAGATGACTGTGCTGAACTGTAGAAAACCTACTGAAATTCAGGGATGTGGAAAAACTTTCGTCAGCCAGAGGTGCTGATGACATTTTCATGAAGGATATGATATCTGCTGGCCTTGTGCGTAGAATTTTGATTTGTGGAAAGGAGAAGGAAGAGCACTCCAGCCAGAGAGGACTGGGAAATGGACTTCTAACTAAACTAACGACTCAGTCGGGTGGGCCCAGCCTACACAGGACCTGTACTTATGGGTCTAGGAGCTTGTTGTTAGGCAATGGGGACTTTTACATGAGCAAGTGACATGATGAAAGTGAAGCTTAGGAAGATTAGTTGGGCGTCAACACAGAGGATGGGAGGCTGCAGAATTTAGGAAGCAGGAAGCCATCTAAGGGTGTGGTCACTAATGAGTGGATCAGTGTAACGGCTTTGGAAATGGAGAGGCAGCTGCTTGTTGCTTGTGATGGACACAGAAATCACAGGCCTGTATTATAGTTAAATTGTGTGCAAACTGCTCAAGGGTCTTCTTTTCAGGTGGGCCGCTAAGTCCCAGAAGTAACTCTGCCTTGTCTCTGCTTCTGCCATGCCTCCTGTGTTGGTGGAATACTTAATGTCCAGAAAGACACTATGCTTTTCTGTTGGTCAAGCAGAGGTACAATAGGGGTGACACTTCCCTATTGTTCGGCTGATCCCTTCACTGTAAGCAGGAATGAGCAAATGGATGGGGAACCACTTGGTTAAATGTAAAGCAGATGGGGAGACAAGACTCTTATTCCTCATTACTCTATTGTGGCTCACTACTCTTCCTTAGAGAGAGTGGAGAGGTTTCTGAGTGCCTCATTCACAGTAGCCTTGAGGAACTGAAATCCAGGTAATAGAGGTTCCGTTGTGTGCTGCCTGAGAACTTTACTGGACTCACATCCCTTTCCAAAGTGGGGAGGTGCTCCCAGACCCCCTGCTGAGCCCCTGGGGGAGAAGAGCCACTCTTCACATTCCACCTGGCCCTCTTGAGGTGTCTGGCCTCCTGCCCAAACACGCCTCAGAGGACTGTTCATTTTCGGTCAGAACCGTAAGCCTTCCTGATTGTGTAGCAATGGAAACAAAGCTTTTCTGTGCTCTGAAAAGCAAATATTTTTTACGGCCACATGCTCTTCTCACTCCTCAGTCGAAGTTGGGAAGAACGCAGAGCATTAAAACAATCCATTCCCAGTTTTTTAAGGAATCTCCATATGACCCAGCAATCCCACTGCTGGGCATACACACCGAGGAAACCAGAATTGAAAGAGACGTGTGTACCCCAATGTTCATCACAGCACTGTTTACAATAGCCAGGACATGGAAGCAACCTAGATGTCCATCGGCAGTGAATGGATAAGGAAGCTGTGGTATATATACACAATGGAATATTACTCAGCCATTAAAAAAATACATTTGAATCGGTTCTATTGAGATGGATGAAACTGGAGCTCATTATACAGAGTGAAGTAAGCCAGAAAGAAAAACACCAATACAGTATACTAATGCATATATATGGAATTTGAAAGACGGTAACGGTAACCCTATATGCGAAACAGAATAAGAGACACAGATGCATAGAACAATCTTGTGGACTCTGAGGAAGAAGGTGAGGGTGGGACATTCTGGGACAATAGCAATGAAACATGTATATTGTCATATGTGAAGCGGAACACCATTCCATGTTCTATGCATGGGACAAATGCTCAGGGCTGGAGTGTTGGGATGACCCAGAGGGATGGGATGGGGAGGGAGGTGGGAGGAGGGTTCGGGAGGGGGAGCACATGTGAACCCATGGCTGATTCATGTCAATGTATGGCAAGAACTACTACAATATTGTAAAGTAATTAGCCCCCAACTAAAATAAATAAATTTATTAAAAAAAAAAAAAACTAAACAATCAGAAAACTAAAAAAAAATAAAACACCTCACAGAGAAAAATAAATAAATAAATAAATAAATGAAACAATCCAGACACATAGCTTTCTTTTTTCCTCTCTTGCATTAGAGACTACTGTGTTTTTAAGACTCTGAGAGGATAAGACACGGGGGGGGGGGGGCTCACTATCCTTACAGCCATTCCTCTAAGTCACATTCACATGAGTGACTCTCAATCTGTGACCCTGAGGGTCACTGGACCCTTTCAGTGTTCCTAAGCCCCAAAGGACTCTCTTGGCTGTCATGGGAGGGTGACTTAGTGGTTATATGGCTGCTGACTCTACTAAGACTTACCATTTGGCATGTCTTCCAAGGATGGAAAGGAGATTATCAATAACATCTGAGTGAGTTTTCTTACCTACACTGGCTCTATCTCTTATTTATGCGTATCTTTATTTGTATGGCTGCAGTAAGAGCATATCCAATGCTAGAAAGACCATGTGCCAAGTGTTAACTGCTTCCCTTGCCACAGAGGTCTGTTCCCATTTCATAGATGGGGATGATAAGCCCTCCTGGTGAGGTGACAACAGTCCCTATCATTGCATGTGTACTACTTCCCAGGTGCCAGGCACAGGGGCCAAGTGTTTTACACATTAACTCATTTTCTCAAACACTTTATGGAGTGGAAGTATTAACATTCACATTTTACAGAGATAAAAATGGAAACCTAGAGAGGTTAACCAACTTTCCTAAGGTCACAAAACAAGTCAATCAGTGGCTGTGTCAGTCAGCATGAGTTAAACCAGGCTTTGTGACAAACAGCCTCCAAGTTGTAGTGTCTGACAACAAGAAAGGTTTATCTTCACTCAGGCTCCCTGTCTGTGGAGGGGCCTGGAGGCTCTGCTTCTCCTCACTCCGGGATTTGGGCAGACAGAGCAGCCCCTCCATGGGAACTGCTGGTTATCGCGGCAGGTGGGAGAAGAGAACATGGCAAAGTGCTCTCTGGTGACACACGTTCCTTCTGTTCATTTTGTTGGCCAGAGTCTGTCACATGGCCACTCCTAACGTCAAATGGAGGAGGAAGTTCAGTCTTACCCTCTGGGAGGGAGAGGAGGAATTTCTGTAGGCAGAGGGAGCATCTGAGAAGAAAAATATTTTCTTAAGCCTGTGCTCTTTACCCTTTCAAGAACATTGCCCCTCACTGAGCACCTCCTGGGGGCCAGGCATGGTGTTAAACATTTTACAGATATGATTTTCAGTCCTCACCACAACCCTGTTAGGGAGAGACTATTATTGCTGTCACCTCCCACTCCAGTACTCTTGCCTAGAAAATCCCATGAAGCGAAGAGCCTGGTAGGCTGCAGTCCATGGGGTCGCTAACAGTCGGACACGACTGAGTGACTTCACTTTCACTTTTCACTTTCATGCATTGGAGAAGGACATGGCAACCCATTCTAGTGTTCTTGCCTGGAGAATCCCAGGGCCGGGGGAGCCTGGTGGGCCGTGGTCTATGGGGTTGCACAGAGTTGGACACAACTGAAGAGACTTAGCAGCAGCAGCAGCAGCAGCACAGTTCAAGGCCCAGAAAATTCTTGAAGTAGCCTGAGTCAGATGGCACAGGGAAAAAAACTGCCTTGTGCAGCATTCAGGTCAGCCTGACTCCAGACTGCCACAAGGATGTCCAATGCCATGGAGGTCACTTTAGTTTGACAAGAAAAAACCCATGTACATTTTTAAAAGATTAAAACTTTAGTTAATCATATTTATTTTCTAATTAAACAGGTAATAATTACACATTGTTAAGATTTAAACAATGCTTATAGGTTTGAAGAAAGTGAAAAATGACTAATAATCAAAACATCAAGAGGTAACACTGCTAAAATTTTATTTTTAATTAAAAATATTTTTACCTAACATATTAGATATGCCTTTCCAGAGGTGCTGACTTATAACTTGCTTCTTCACATAACAATGTATTGGGAACATCTTTCCAATAAACTTCATTTTTAATGGTTGCATAATATTCTCTTGACTGTGCCACAATTTAATTAGAATTCCTTAATGATTTACAGAATAAATAAGATTTACCTTTTTTTCAATGTATCGCTATTCTGTTGCTTTGAGTTCCATTTCTTTCCCAATAGTGATGTCTAATAGCTTTTCTTATTTTTCTTAACCAATTCATGCTTTCACCTATGAGAAACACTGCGTAATGGTCAAAGCTTTTTGATCACAGACTTTTCCTCCCTCTTCCATAGGGACCCTCCCTCAGATGCTAATAATTTTTTGTTTTACCTAGTGTCTCAAGGCAGGGGTTTTCCTTGGCATTTTTGTTTTCACAGAATTTTTCTGAAATGCACATATAAACTGCTTTCCTTATTTTTCTTCTTTTCTCTCTCTTCCTGTATATCCATACTCCTTCTTTTATTTTACACTTGCATGTCCCTATTCTATCTAGATCTCTTAAAATGACTGTGACTGCTGTTCCCTCTACAGTGAGGCATTCACGGCCTTCCAGCTCTAGCCGTGGTGCTCCCAAGTTCCCCCGTTCAGACCCACCACATCCCTACCCTCTGCAGGACCCTCCTGTACCGGGGCTGTTCTCTGGTCATGGAACAGTCTTTCCTGTCATCTGGGGTTGGTCTGTTTATTCACGAAGCCTTCTCTGGCCCCTTAGTCAAAATTAGTTGTCCTTTCTTCTGTGCTTCTCAGCGCTTTACTATTACTATTACCACCACTACGCAATTACTCAGGAAAACATCTATTCAGCGCCTGTGGTAAGTAAGCTCTGGAGTGCTGGGGTAGATATTACAACACTATACTAAACTATACCATACCATACAATAACCAGTCTTGGCATCCACCCTCTAGGAATCTTCCGCCCCCGGGGAGGTGGATGGGTGAACTCACGTCTCAGCCCTGCGGGGTGAAGGCTGAGACGGAAGAAGGTGCGAGGCACCAGGAGAACAGGCCCCGCGGACACGGGCTGACTTTATTTGCAGCAAGTTTTCCCTTAATAAAAGTCAAGATCCTGGGGTAAGGGACCCATTTTCAAATTCGCCTTTGATCTGGCCAATACAAATAAGCCTCGAATGCCCTTTGCCGAGCGGGCGGGAGGGCATCGGGCGCCGCGTCCGAGCGGGCCATTTTCAGGGCGCGTCTCCGGAGCCGCCAAAAGTCTTGTTTTCTCCTCAAAAGTGGAAGGTGTCGGAGGCGGGGGCGGGCAAGGGGCCGCTTCCCACTGCTACACACGCTCGAATAGTTGTCAGTAAAATCAAACTGACGTCAGCCCCGGGGAAAAAGATAGGTCTCTTTTGTTCTTATGTTCTCCCCCACCCCCTCCCCTGCGATCAAAGGCAAAAAACATTTTTTTGGAGGTGGGGGAAAGACAAAAAGGGGGAAAAAAATTGCAAGGCAAAGAGATAGCTTCCATTAGAGCTCCAGCCCAGGCGAGGGGAATGTTTAATGAATGCATCAAGCCTTTTGATCACCCTCGCTCGGTTGGGTTCAGTAGTGCCGGAAGGTTAGTTGCATATCCTGTGGCTGATCTGAAATTCGATCAGCAGAGGGGGCAAAGAAAAGAAAAGCATTTTAATGGTAATCAATAGAGGATCATAGGTCCTGGAAGGAAATACGTGTTGATTAAAAATGCCACAAGATTAAAAAATGTTCACGACCGGTTTAAAAAAAAAAAAAAAAGGAAAAGAGAGAGGAGAGGGGGAGGAGGGGAAAAAAAAACCCTTAGCAATCTATTTTCTGTGTGTGCTGCTGCCAGAGAGGCAGTCAGCAGACCAACAGTTTGTGTAATGCTTCAAGCTACAGCAGGCAAATTTAAAGCTGTATGCGCAGAACAACATAATAAATACTTATCGAAAATGCATTTCTATTTCTAAGTGGGGTTCACTCATGCATTATACAAAACACCTAGGGCTGCAGTAGCGAGACACAAGGGGACAAATAAGGTGTGCTGTGACTCAAGTTCTTAAACTAAACTCTTGGGCTTTCAACAGTTGAGAGACAGAGCATATATACTTGCTTTTTTTTTTTCCCCTTCTTTAATTGAAACTAAACTAACAGCTTTGGAAGATACCATAGATTTAAATAGTCTGAAACTTAAAAAAAAATGTTGTGATATAAAAAAAAATGTGATATTTGTGAATGTGAAGAGGAGAGTAGGGTGGAGAGTTAACTGTGGTAGATAGCATATTGATTGGGTTGTGGAGTGGAAAATTATTGCCCTGTAGGTAGAGAGAGTGATCAACAATGTGATAAAAATGGTTGAAGGTTATACGGCTATTTACTTATTATTACAGTGGGAAAGGGAAAAAGGCCTTTTAAACCCACTCTTTAACACAGAAACACAAGTATACACCCTATCTGCATGGCCTCTTGGAGAGGAATCAATAGCGTTTAAATGTTTACACTTTTAACGAAGTTCCTTCATTATTGGGAGGGAATTCAGCTGGCAGAGGTGGTGGCCCCTTCTTTTCTAGATGGTCTCTAGAGGCTCAACCAGCTGGGCATTCCAGTCTTCACCCCTTTCTCCTGTCTTGTTCTCACCGTCTTTCAGCCTCTCTAAAGAACACGAAAAAGAGCAAGGAGGGTTTTCAGGACAATTTCCCTCGTGTATTTCCAATATTTACTGCAGTAGTTTGGATAGTGCAGGATCTGTCAAAATTGAGATTTCTTTGTTCAGGCAATACCTCCTCTTACCTTACTGTGTTCTGGCTTCACTAGATGATAAAATGCTTGGAAGAAGGGCATTTTTCTCCTTTCTCATTCATAACAGTGCTCCTGAGAACCAAACCTCATACCTAGGAACCAGTAGAGAGAGCTGAGTCAGAGCTGACAGTAGCAGATCACACACTGACCACACTCTGAAATCCATTCAAAAAGGAAGATGATTTCTGGGTAAGTTCAAACAAGTGACTTAGCTTCTCTGAGTTTTGGGTTCCTCATCTGTAAGATGAAGAATGCTTATCCCTACCCACCAGGGCTTTTGTGAATGACATAATATATGTAAGACACTGTGAGATATTTATATATATTTTTTTATATAAATGTCTTCCTTCTCCTAAGATGCCCCCACCCAGGAGCGATGCCTCCTTTATTCATGCTCTTGTGTAGTCTCTGCTGTGAATTTGAACTGCAGCTGAAGTGACACTTGAGGACTTTCAAGGCTGGATCCTAAAAATCTTGCATGCTTCTACACCTGGGTCGCTTGGAATGCTCCTTATTGGGACACTCTCTTTTAGAACCCAACGGCATTCTTCGAGAAGCATGTGGAGGCCAGGTCTCCTGTAGTGCTCAGCTTGATAACAAACATGTAATTGCTCCCAGCAATGAGTTCCCAGACAGTAGATAACATCAACTGCCCACCAAGTGAGTTGGCCATCTTGGTAGTCCAGTTCTGTTGAACTTTCTGATGACTTCAGCCCCAGATGCTTTCCTACTGTAATTGCATGAACGACTGAAGCAGAGAGTACCCAGCTGAGCCCAGTCAACCCACAGAATGCTGAGACATAATAAAAAATAAGTGTATAAATGAGCAAATGATAGCTTTTATTAATATCTTAATTTTATAGTAGGTACTAAACATACCTGTTGTTGTAATAAATGCAAATGCAATAAGCTAGCAGATTGACAGTCTCTTCCTTGCTCTTTCTCCTGCCCCTGGGTTATTCTTCACCACCCACAATATCATGTTAGCCCTTATTCTGGAAGGTTAAACCAGGTACTGGCAACATAAAGACAGAATTTTGTAAGCTCTTTTCTCTGGGGACTTGGAGTCCAACTGGGAAGAGAGGATGCTTTTTCCAAGAAGGAGAAGCCATTTATGCACTGCTAGGTCCTGGCATAGCAATGAGTGTTGAACCATCTGTTGTTAAATGAAAATATTGTTTATTTTCTATAACATGTGCTTAGGAGGGAGGAAAGCTCTCTAGGGTTTGAGCTGAGCTGGCCTTTGCTCACAGAAAAAATTTTTTTTTTCTTCAGCTTCTTTCTGGTGTAGCTCTACCTTTCTTGGGATTTTCAGAATGCTAAGTTCAGGAGGCCAAATATTTTCCAATTTAGGCACCAAAATGAGCAGATCTGGGGTCTTAGTGTTTGGAATACCCTCCTATATGTGGTACAGTCAGTGCCCTTGGTTGTTGGTTGAGAGTAAGCAATGGGTTTCACGTAGAACAAACAGAGCTTGGGCACAACACCCTTTTCTCTGAAACTTGCACACCTGCCATGGCTTCATTTCCCTGGACTGCAGCGGTCATCCCAGGTTTCTCATCTGTTATGGTTAATTCCACCCAAGAAGGGCATGAGGGAATGAGAGGCGTGGGCCGGAAGTCAATTCAAGCTCACGTATCAGTAGAGTACAGCTTAATTTGTAAAAGTACTTACAACATTTTTGTGCTTTCCTAATTTACTATAAAATGTTTAAATAGATTAAAAATTTTTTGATATGGTTGATGTATGTATGTAGACATACATATAATGAGGCTAGTGAAAAACATTTTTTCAGGAGCAAACAGGTCAGCTACTACTCTTCACAGATCATCTGGATGTTTTATTCTGAATGCAATAGTTAGAACCACCTGCTGGAACAGAAACTGCTTTCTAAAATGCAAAGTTGGGAAGTGTAATATCATCTCATAAGGTGCCGGCCAAGGTTGCATGCCATCCTGTGCTGCTACCTCTGGCTTGGTTTGCATCATCTCCATGGTTGCTCTTACGCTACATTCTCATTAGATAGCTGGGGCCAAGATCAGTGTTCTTGGGGTTAAGCCTAGTTCATGAAACGGGACCCTGTTCATAAGCTTACCATCTATTTAATTCTTCCTTCCTTCAATCCTTCCTTTTCTTCTTCAGTTCTGTTTTCCTTCCTTCCTCATTTATTCATTCAATAAACAATTATTATCTGTATACTGTGAGCCAGATGCTGTTTAGGACCTGGGGGTATAGAGATGAACCTTTCAACAGCTTCTAGGTTTGTTGAAAAGACCTGGAGGTAATCAGATAAAGGTTGATGGGGAGACTGGGGTGATTATGAAAACTCCAAGGACAGTAGTCAGGGAATGGAGACGGAAGGGGGAAGCCTCAGAGTCTGACCTAGAAATAAAAAAAGTCTGGGAATTAGCCAGATGAAGGCCAGGGCATGTGAGAATATAGTAAGAACAGAGATTGGATACTTTGCTGTATAGCAGAAATTAACCTAACACTGTAAATCAACTATATTTCAATAAAGTAAATTTTAAAAAAGAAAGGAGATTGGAATTGTAAGTCTTTGAAATGTTGGGTGGAGGTTACTAATTTTGCACTGCGCTCTATAAAGACACCTAGACACAGAGATATTTAAGCTAGTCCGGACATTAAAAATAATTTAAACAGTGATAAATGTAAGAAGTCATCACTTAGTCACCTTTCAAGCTACAAGCTGTTTTTCAGATTAAGTGAGCTCACTTCCACTTCTGTCTTTCAGCAAAGGCTTCTCTTGAATATGACTGACTCTTTTAAAGAGTTTTAAAGAGTGGCTGCTGCTGCTGCTGCTAAGTCGCTTCAGTCGTGTCCGACTCTGTGCAACCCCACAGGTGGCAGCCCACCAGGCTCCTCTGTCCCTGGGATTCTCCAGGCAAGAACACTGGAGTGGGTTGCCATGTCCTTCTCCAATGCATGAAAATGAAAAGTGAAAGTGAAGTTGCTCAGTTGTGTCTGACTCTTGGCGACCCCATGGACTGCAGCCTACCAGGCTCCTACATCCATGGGATTTTCCAGGCAAGAGTACTGGAGTGGGGTGCCATTGCCTTCTCCTTAAAGAGTGGCAGTAGCTGCTATTTTTGAAAAGTGATTTTTTTTTTCTTTTACTTGTATGGTTATTGTACCTTAATATTTTATTGATGTTGATAATACTCTGTTCTACAAGCTGCTTACTTTTGTACATACAAACATTCTGAGGTATTTGTATTTATCTTGTAGTTACAGTATTTTGACTTCATTTTACATTTTTTATTTATGGTGAAATATCTATGTGCCATAAAATTTACCATTTTAATCATTTTAAGTGTACAGTTCAGTGGCATTAAGTACATTTCACATGGTTGTACCATGATCACCACCATCCATCTCCAGCAACTCTCTTTTCTCCCCCTCCTCCCTCCTCTGGAAATTACTTTGTCTCTGTGAATTTGACTACTCTAGATATCCCCTATAATCATTTTAAATTTTAAACTTTTTGGCAGAATCGTGTTCAGACTTGAAATGATGCTGGAGAACGAGTTCACAAGATGAATTACTGAAATTTTTAATACCTTTAAGTGTTCTGCACACAGATTTTTAATTTTCCGTGAATGTGTAATTTATTCTGAAACTGACTATATCATTATGTCTCAAGTCATCATCCATGGGTCAAAACTTTTAGCCTGATAAAGACTATTGAACAATTGGGATAGTACTATAAATTAAGTCATGAGATTCTGTCTCGTCTAATTTGATTGGACCTTGCTTCTATATGTAAAGTTAAGTGTCTTCTAGCTAGAACAATCTTATTCACTATTCCTCAGAACAACTCTGTTACTAACTCCCTTAATATATGAAAGATGATTGATATTATGATGTATTTTTATAATCACTCATTTTACACATTTCTGAAGACAGTAAAAATAACATTTTATTTCACACACAAATATCTTAAGAAATAACACTTTATACTCTAATGTATAAAACTGTCTTAATTTAACTAGTAAAACTGACTCTGAGAAATAAAGATAGGAGACTATAGTTTACATTGACTCAAACCTTTGTAAAAAATATATTACACAGTAAGATTAGAGACATACACTTAGATTATAAATAATTTTATTGCCCAGTTATCTGTATGAAAATTTAATTAATAAAAATTATACACTGCAATAAAAATAATCTCTATAATAGCAAAATTTAAGCACTTACAGCTTTTGCTTTCAATATGATATCATCTTGGCCAGAATGATTTGAAAAAGGCCTTCACTCTTAGAACTAATTTCTTTATAAGAATTCTAGTTCTTAGGTTGCAGTAAAGACAGAGGAACCTCATTAATTCTCACTTTGCTACATAAACCCTATAATTTCCACAAAAATTCCTCAGCAATATCATTTTACTTCACAGGAAACATTTTATGGCAAGGAGCTCTAGGCAAATCTCAAATCACTAAGAATTCATTACTGTTGCCAAATATACTACAGGCCATTCACTAGCTGACTATCATAAAGTATTATGACTCAACTACATTTATATAAATAAACTTGTAAAGAAAATATCATGATTTCAAATTCAGATATAAAAAAAATCATTTTGTGCATATACTCACACATTTCCATACATAAACTATATATTATGTGGTAGACTGTTATAATAATAGCCCCTACTGAAGTACCCTTCCCTGTATTTGTGTCCCATTGCTACTCCTTCAAATAAGACATGGAGTACATTTCTTTATCCTTTGACTATGGGCTTGCCTTGTGAGTCGATCTGACCAATAGAAAAAGGCAGATACTGAGTGCCTCCTCAGCCTAGACTTCTAGAGGCTTTGGAGCATCCACTTTTGCTCTCTTGTAACCCTGAGACTACCATGCTTTGAACAAGCCTGGCATAAAGGACTGTGAGAAAGGCTCAGATATCTCAGCCATCTTGGCTGGAGCACAGCTGGTCCTTCAATGAGTACGGTTGTATGAGTTGGCATAGTTGGGGGGCAGCAGAAGACCTGCCCGACCAACCTGCAGAACCATGTGGAATAATAAATTATTTTGAACCACTAGGTTTTGGGGGTGGTTTGTTGGATAGCAGCATACAGTTGATAAATTAGAATTCAGTACTGACTGGTGTGACTAAAGGATTTCCTTAAAGATTTTTCCTTGTAGTGGTAGTACATACAGTTATAGTAGTATAGCTCTTCGCTGTGTGTCTTGGGTGACAGACAATAAAATCCCTATGGCTGTTTTAAAGGTAAAACTGGGAACACTTAAAAAAGGGCCAAAGAAATACAGTGTTATAGGGCCCAATTCAGTTGCTTGGGAACTCTACTTTAATCTCAGAGACCTGTTACATTGCCAAATTAAGCAAAGATTTTTACAGTTAAATTTACTTGATATCAAATTCTAGCTCCAGCACATA
Source organism: Okapia johnstoni (assembly GCA_024291935.2). Classification (NCBI taxonomy): domain Eukaryota; kingdom Metazoa; phylum Chordata; class Mammalia; order Artiodactyla; family Giraffidae; genus Okapia; species Okapia johnstoni. The sequence continues at coordinate 9,963,694 of CM044317.1, forward strand.
TTAAATTTTTTTTTAATAAACTTTATCTTTTCTGAGCAGTTTTAGGTTCCTAGCAAAATTAAGTGGAAAGTACAGAGATTTCCCATATATCCTTGTCCCCACTGTTCAGAGCCTCCCCTACTATCCACACCTCACACCAAAGTGTTACATTTGACACAATTAATGAACCTGCACTGACACATCATTATCACTCAAAGTCCATAGTTTATGTTAGGGTTCACTCTTTGTGTTTTACAGTCAATGAGTTTTGACATGTATAATGATATATATCCACCATTATAGTATAATACACAATAGTTCTGCTGCCCTAAAAATCTTCTGTCCTCCAGACCACCTATTTACCCTTCCCCTCCCCAACGCCACTGCTCTGGCAACCACTAATCTTTTCACTGTCTTCATAGTTTTGCTTTTTCCAGAATGTTATATAGTTGGACTCATATTATATATAACTTCTTCAGCTTGCTCTTTTATTAGTGTGCATTTCTTTTCATAGTTAGATGGCTCATTTCTTTTTTTTAAATAATTTTCTTTATTAATGCATTTATTTTTGGCTACACTGGGTCACTGTGGCTGTGTGGGGTCTTCTCTAGTTGCAGAGAGCAGGGGCTACTCTCTAGTTGTAGGCGGGCTTCTCCTTGCAGTGGCTTCTCTTGTTGCAGAGAAAGGGCTCTAGGGCCCGTAGGCTTCAGCTAGTTGCGGCACACAGGCTTAGTAGTTGCAGCTGCCAGGCTCCAGAGCATAGTCTCAGTAGTTGTGACACACAGGCTTAGCTGCTCTGCAGCATGTGGGATCTCCCCCAACTGGGGATCGAACCCATGTCTCCTGCATTGGCAGGCAGATTTTTTTCTTTTTATTTATTTATTTTAACTGGAGGCTAATTGCTTTACAATATTGTGGTGCTTTTTGCCATGCATCAACATGAATCAGTCACGGGTGCACATGTGTCCTCCATCCCAAACACCCCTCCCACCTCCCTCCCCATCCCATCTCTCAGGGTTGTCCCAGTGCATCAGCTTTTGAGTGTCCTGTCTCATGCATCGAACTTGGACTGTGATCTATTTCATATGTGATCTATTTCACATACGGTAATATACATGTTTCAATGCTGTTCTCTCAAATCATCCCACCCTCGCCTTCTCCCACAAGTCTGAAAGTCTGTTCTTTATATCTGTATCTCTTTTGCTGTCTTGCATATAGGGTCATCGTTACCATCTTTCTAAATTCCATTTATATGCGTTAATATACTGTATTGGTGTTTTTCTTTCTCACTTACTTCACTCTGTATAATAGGCTCCAGTTTCATCCACCTCATTAGAACTGATTCAAATGAGTTCTTTTTAATAGCTGAGGAATATTCCATTGTGTATATGTACCAAAGCTTTCTCATGCATTGGCAAGTGGATTGTTTTTTTAACCACTGAGCCACCAGGGAAGCCCCTTATAATACTCTATTGTTTGGATGTACCACAGCTTATTTATCCATTCACTTACTAAAGAACATCTTGGTTACTTCCAAGCTTTGGCAATTATGAATAAAACTGCTATAAATATCCAAGTGTAGGTTTTTGTGAGAATATAAGTGTTCACTTTATTTGGGTAAAGAGCAAGGAGCATGATTATTAGATAATCGGGTAAAGGTATGTTTTGTTAGAAACTGACAAACTATCTTCCAAAGTGACTATACCACTTTTCATTCCCACCAATATGCACTCTACAATCTTGCCAAAATTTGGTGTTCTAGTGTTTTGGATTTTGGCCACTCTGCGTAGTGGTATCTGATTTTTGTTTTAATTTGCATTCCCCTAAAGACATATGTGTGGCTCAGTGGTAAAGAATCTGTCTGCCAGTGCAGGAGACGTGGGTTTGATGCCTATCAGGAAGATTCCCTGGAGAAGGAAATGGCAACCCACTCCAGGATTCTTGCCTTGGAAATTTCATGGACAGAGGAGCGTGGAGGGCTCCAGTCCATGGGGTCACAAAAGAGTCGGATACAACTGAGCGACTAAAACAACAATGATATATACTTCAGAGCATCTTTTATATACTTCCTTGGCATCTGTATATCTTCTTTGGTGAGGTATCTGTTCAAGTCTCTGGCCCATTTTTAAATTGAGTATTTCATTTTCTTCTTGTTGAATTTTAAGAGTTTTTTGTTTATATGAATCAGTCCTTTATCAGATGTGTCTCTTTGTAAATATTTTCTCCCAGACTCTGGCCGTGGAGAAGGAAATGGCAACCCACTCCAGTAATCTTGCCTGGAGAATCCCAGGACAGAGGAGCCTGGTGGACTGCAGTCTATGGGGTCACACAGAGTCGGACACGACCGAAGCGACTGAGCAGACTCTGGCCTGGCTTTTCATTCTCTTGACGCTGTCTTTTACAGAGTGGAAGTTTTTAATTTAATGAAGTTCAGCTTATGAATTATTTCTTTCCTGGATTCTGTCTTTGGTTTTATATCCAAAAAGTTATCACAATACTCAAGGTGATCTATGTTAGCTTAATAGTTTTATAGTTTTTCATTGTACATTTAGATCTGTGGTCCACTTTAATTTTTGTGAGGTGTGTAAAGTTTGTGTGTAGATTCTTTTTTTTTTTGCCTGTGGATATCCTGTTTTTCCAGCACTATTTGTTGAAATGACTATCTTTGCTCCACTGCAGTTTTTGATTTTTTTGTCAAAGATTAGTTAACTAAATTTATGTAGGTTAATTTCTGCACTCTCCTTGTGATTCCATCAATCTATTCGTCTCTTCTTTTGCCAATATCACACTGTCTTGATTACTGTAAGTCTTGAAGTCAGATAGTGTCAGTCCTATAATTTTTTCTCTTTCAATATTGTGTGGGCTATTTTGGATCTTCTGCCTCTCTATATAAGTTTTAGAATCAATTTGTCAATATCCATAAGATAAATTGCTAGATTCTAGATTGCACTGAATATAGATCAAGTTGACATCTTGATAATATTGTCTTCCTCATAAACATGGAATGTCTCTCCATTTATTTAATTCCTCTTTGACTTAATTCATGTCTTTTTTTTTTTTGCAGTTTTCCTCATATAGATCTCACACATATTTTGTTAGATTTATACCTAAGTATTTCATTTTGGGGGGTGCTAATGTAAATGGTATTATGTTTTTAATTTTAAATTTCACTTGTTCATTATTGGTATATAGGAAAGTGGTTGATTTTTGTGTACTGACCTTATATTTTGCAACATTCCTATAATCAATTATTAGGCTGATGATTCTTTTTTTAATTGACTCTTCAGGATTTTCCATATAGATGACTGTGTCATCTGCAACAAGGCCAGGCTTAATTCTTCATGCTCATTTGTGTAACTTTTCTTTCTTTTCTTGCCTCATTCCATTAGCTACTATTTCAGTACGATGCTGATAAGCAGTGGTGAGAGGGGACATCCTAACTTTGTCTTGATACTTGTTGGAAAGCTTTGAATTTCTCACCATTAAATATGATGCTAGTGATATATTTATTTTTGGGTAGGTATTCTTTATCAAAGTGAGGAAGTTCCCCTCTATTTTTGACTTACTGAGAGTTTTTGTCATAAATAGGTGTCGGATTTTGTCCAGTTCTTTTTCTGCATTTATTAATATGATCACGTGGTTTTCCTTTTTTTCAGTTGATATGATGAATTACATTTTTCTCCAATTGATTTTCAATTGATTGCATATTTAGGATTAATTCCTCCTGGTTGTGTTCTTTATACATTGTTGGATTAGATTTGCTAATACTTTTTTGATGTTTTTTGCATCTATGTTTATGAAAGGTATTGGTCTGTATTTTTCTTGTAATTTTCTGCTTTTGGTATATAAGGGTAATGCTGGATTCACAGAATGAGTTAGGAACTGTTATCTATGCTTTTGAGACTTTGAGAACTGGTATATTCAATTCATTGATGAATCTGTTCCAGCCTGGTGCTTTTGATTTGGAAGGTTCTTAATTATTGATTTACTTTAATAAAGGCCTGTTCAGATTACTTATTTCTTCTTGTGTGAATTTTGGCAGATTGTGTCTTTCAAGGAGTTGTCATTTCACCTAGGTTATCAAATTTGCGAGCACAGAGTTGTTCATAATAATCCTCCATTATCCTTTTAATGTTCATGGAATCTGTAGTGATGCTTCCTGTCATTTAGTAATTTGTGTCTTTTCTTTCTCTTTTTTCTTAATTGGCTTGGCTAGAAGATTATCTATCAGAGGATAAGATGGTTGGATGGCATCACCGATTCAATGGACATGAACTTGGGCAAACTCTGGGGGATGTTGAGGGACTGAGAAGCCTGGCATGCTGCAGTCCATGGGGTCGTGAAGAGACAGATGCAACTTGATGACTGAATGACAGCAGAAGATTTTTAGTTTTTAGATCTTTTCAAAGAACCATCTTTGGTTTGTTGATTTTTTTAAAAAATTGATTTCCTCTTTTCAGTTTCATTGATTTCTAGTCTAATTCTTACCTTTTTCCTCCTGCTTTCTTTGGATTTAGTTCATTCTTTTTCTTTCTAGTGTACTTAGGGTGAAGCTTAGATTATCGATTTTAGATCTTAGTTTCTAATGTGTTCAACCAATGCTATAAATTTCCCTCTAAGTACTGCTTTCACTGCATCCCACATTTTGATGTTATATTTTCATTTTCCCTTACTTCAAAATATTTAAAAAAATTTAACGTTTCTTTTTTGACACGTGTTATTTAGTCATGTATTGTTCAATCTTCCTGTATTTTGGATTTTTCCATCTATCTTTCACAAAATTGACTTCTAGTTTAATTGCATGTGGTCTGAGAGCATACATTATATGGTTTTTATTCTTTTAAATTTGCTAGGTGTGTTAAATGTTCCATGTAAGCTTGAGTAGAAATATCATCTGCCAATGAATGATAAGGTAGTCTACAGTGTCAATTATATCCAGTTAATTGAAGGTGCTGTGGAGTTCAGCTATGTTCTTACTTATTTTCTGCCTGTTGGATCTGTGTATTTTTCATAAAGAGGCGGTTCAGTTCAGTTCAGTTGCTCAGTCATGTCCGACTCTTTGCGACTCCATGAATTGCAGCACGCCAGGCCTCCCTGTCCATCACCAACTCCTGGAGTTTACCCAAACTCATGTCCACTGAGTCGGAGGTGCCATCTAGCCATCTCATCCTCTGTCGTCCCCTTCTCCTCCCACCCCCAATTCTTCCTAGCATCAGAGTCTTTTCCAATGAGTCAACTCTTCGCATGAGGTGGCCAAAGTATTGGAGTTTCAGCTTCAACATCAGTCCTTCCAATGAACACCCAGGACTGATCTCCTTTAGGATGGACTGGTTGGATCTTCTTGCAGTCCAAGGGACTCTGAAGAGTCTTCTCCAACACCACAGTTCAAAAGCATCAATTCTTCGGCGCTCAGCTTTCTTCACAGTCCAACTCTCACATCCATACATGACTACTGGAAAAACCATAGCCTTGACTAGATGGACCTTTGTTGGCAAAGTAATGTCTCTGCTTTTAAATATGCTATTTAGGTTGGTCATAACATTCCTTCCAAGGAGTAAGTGTCTTTTAATATCATGGCTGCAATCGCCATCTGCAGTGATTTTGGAGCCCCCCAAAATAAAGTCTGACATTGTTTCCACTGTTTCCCCATCCATTTCCCATGAAGTGATGGGACCAGATGCCATGATCTTCGTTTTCTGAACGTTGAGCTTTAAGCCAACTTTTTCACTCTCCTCTCTCTCTTTCATCAAGAGGCTTTTTAGTTCCTCTTCACTTTCTGCCATAAGGGTGGTGTCATCTGCATATCTGAGGTTATTGATATTTCTCCCTGCAATCTTGAGTCCAGATTGTGCTTCTTCCAGCCCAGCATTTCACATGATGTACTCTGCATATACATTAAATAAGCAGGGTGACAAAAAGATGTGGTAATGTCTCCAAATATAATGGTGATCTCAGGAGAATCTATTTTACCAGTACCTGAACCACTTGGGGGAAGGGAAATAGCCAACTCCAGGTTCCTGTAGACATCCTGTCCCACTTAAGGGGGAAAGAAAAAAAAATCTGAGATGTATTAGCGAAGTTCATGGGCCAGGGACACAGATTCACCCAAAAACGGAGACCTAATCATAGGGCTGTAGAATGCTTTCATCCCCCGCACCTTACCATCACATTGGTGGTTTAGTTGTTCAGTCATGTCTGCCTCTCTGTGACCCCATGGACTGTAGCCCACCAGGTTCCTCTGTCCATGGGATTCTCCAGACAAGAATACTGGAGTGGGTTGCCATTTTCTCCTCCAGGGGATCTCCCCAACCCAGGGATTGAACCTGTGTCCCTTGCATCCCCTGCAATGCAGGCAGATTCTTTATCGACTGAGCCACCAGGGAAACCACCACATTTATAAATGCCTCTTGACTATAGTCCCTTTTCCCAGTACATCAGAAACTACAAGCCATACTGAAAAGCAAAAGCACAGACAGAAGAGACTAAACAAGAATCAGAACCAGAGTCCGATATTATAGGAATATTGGAATTATCAGATCAGGAATTTTTTAAATGGTGATTAATATGCTAAGGGATGTAACATAAAATATAGACAAAAAGCAACCTAAGTATCCATCCTGAGAGCAGGCCTTTTTAAAAATAGAATGCTTTGGTGTATGTCAAAATGATTCTTTTTCTCTTCGTCCTGCTGGAAGCACAAGGGGATTTGTCTTTCATGTTACTATGAGGATCTAATTCAGCTCCTAGAATTAAAACTCAGAAATGTTCCCCTTTATGATTGGTCCTCCTGGAGTTTTTAGCTCTGAGATTTATCCACATTGAGCTTCCAGCACTTCCTTAATTACAGTTCAGATTTTCCTATACTGGCTCTGGTTTCCATGGAGTTTTCTGCTTATGGAGGTTTGCTGCTGTAAGTTGTGAGTCTTGGTATTTGCTTGTCTGTCTTTCCATTTTGGTCAGGGGGCGGGGGACAACAGTTTGCCATGTACCTCATTTCTTTAATGGATCTTGAGAGTTGTTGCTTTTTTTTCAGTTCAGCATTTTACTTGTCAGAACAGAGTGGTGACTTTAGGTGTTCCTTTCATGCTGGACTGGACAGAAGAAGTCGTCCTTATTAACTTTTGATCTTTGACAAATACCTTAATTGTTCTGGATCTCAGTCTTCTTTGTAAATGATGACTATAATCCTCATATGGCATAGTTGTTATGAGAATTTAATAAGATAATGTATGTACATTTGGTTAATGTGCTTGACAATGGCAGCTGTACTGAGGTGAATCTTTTCTCTGAAGCACAGTGTTTCATTTGAGCTGGCAGGGCTCTGGGACTGGATGCTTGGCCCATGATCCCTACTCAGTGCCCTTTTTCCATCATTATCATAATCCACTGTTTCCTTGGTTACGAGAGTGGGGTGCAGGCAGCCGGGTGGCTGGGAGTTACCTCCCTCCTACAGCAAGAGTTCCTCCCCAGGCTATTCTTTGTAGCATCAACTTCTATTAAACCATAGCCATGAGCCCATCATCCTACTGTGGGCAGGAAGGCAAGAGCTCCCTCCCCTTGGACCAAAGGCTTCAGGTTAACCATGAATCTAAGTGGCAAAGCAACAAACAGTGACAAAACAGCAGCAAACCATGGAACAATTTATGGAGCATGGAAAAGACTCTTGAGTTTCCCATTGGTATTTAAGCTACATTCTAAGACTCAGAGAACAATTACTGTCAGGCACATTATCTTTGAATACAAAGGACAACAAAATGTAATATAGTCTGCCGTTCAGTCCAACGTTCTTGTTGGTAACACTTTCAATTTTTATTTTTCTCACTACTTGACAATATTATGATTTCTTCCTCCAGGGTATGAAACTGCAGGCCCCTGCCTATTTCCCAGCTTGGCTATTATCTGAGGTTCTATTATAAGCCTCTGGCAGAGTGCAGATGCAGAAACCTTTTCTTTTTAAAGACTACACACATGGCCCTTGGTTTCCATTCATCTTTTCTTCCACTCAGGTCATGGATGATACTGAGGACAGGCCCTAAGATCTCACAAATCTTGGGAATCGAGTTGAGGTTTCAGAACTTGTGATTGTAGAGTCAAATCAAGTAGATTTGGCAAAGCTGTTCCTGCCAAGCACCCCTATTATCTGAATTAAAAATCATGGTGCCTGATTCCAAGCTGTGTGCTCATTCCAGAAACTACTGTTTTCTGGCATCATTTAACTCTTAGGTCATCATAGTTTAAAATACAGCTTTGCCTTCTCCTGTTAACACCTAATAATAAGACTCTATGTTGTTTTGGAAAAGCACTGTCAATATTGTGGTATTTTGTATTTGGAAAATGAAAAAAATTCTGACTTCTTCCTTTTCAACAAGCTAGAGAGAAAGTAGGTAAGCAGAATTAGTATCATATTAATATGTACCTGATTTTTCAGTTAAAGCATCTTTCAAGATAAAAAAATGCATTTAAAAATTACTGTTTTATGTTTAGCCATGTTTGTTTACTGCAGCTTTAATACCACCGAAGACGTATGTGACTTTGTGCTTATCAGAGAGAGCGCAGGTTAACGAAGGCTGGAAACACTATGACAGGTTTCAGTTTTATTATAAATTCATTGCTCACAGAAGTCAAGGGGCAGGCAGGTTCATTACAGAAAACCACAGTTATAGAAAAAAGTCTTCTCTATACATTGATTTGGCCAAATTTCTGGAACTGAAGGGAATGGGAGGGGACTGTGGTGCCATGGGGAACACAGGGGTGCACAGGAGACCATTTGTGTTGCTCCTGTATCTGTATGGCCCTGGAGGCAGGTGTTTAAGGACCCACTGTAGGGGTGTGGGTGGCTTGGCTGGGTGTTCCTAAGTGGCAGCAACAGCTCATTCAGCTGCAGTGTGACCTTTGGGGAAATGTATGCCACTTGCCTACTTGCGAGAACCCCTGACTTTCAGGCTACAGACTCCTTATCTATAAAATAAGAGATTTGCATTGGATTATTTCTAAGGACTCTTTCTATTCTAAAATGCTATGATTTTATACAGTTAAGCCCATTTGACCTAAAAGCGGAACTGAGAACCTTCAAGGGGTGTGCGTGAGAGAGAAGTGGATTGTATTACAGATAATCAGAGAAGACACTCCTTTTACCTTATTTCTGCCTTTCCCCATAGTGTCTACTACATGCGCTGTCCTGAGAAGGAAGCTTCAGAAAATTTAGTGGAGGAGGTGACTAATATGTGGAATAACCACATTATAAGGCTGTATTCTGCGTGGAACAGAGCTGTAGAGGAAAAGGTGACTTTTTTTTTTAGTGTTTATTTATAACAGTTTAAAAAATATTGAAGTATAATTAATTCACAATGCTGTCTTAGTTTCAGGTGTACAGCAAAGTAATTCAGATGCATTTTTCAGATTCTTTTCCATTATAAGTTATTATAAGACACTGAATAGAGTTCCCTGTGCTATACAGTAGGTCCTTGTTGTTTATCGATTTTATATATAGTAGTGGATATATGTTAATCCCAAACTCCTAATTTATCTCTCCCCTGCCCCACTATCCCCTTTGGTGACCATAAATTTGTCTTCTATGTCTGTGACTCTATTTGTTTCATAAAAGTTTATTTGTATCATTATAAAAATTCCACATGTAAATGATTTCATACTATATTTGTCTTTGACTTCACTTGATAATTTCTAGGTTCATCTGTGTTGTTGCAAACGCATGATTTCATTTCTTTTTATGGCTGCATATTATTCCATTGTATATATGTGTGTGTGTGTGTGTATGTATATCATCTTTATTCATTTATCTTTTGACTGATGACATTTAGGTTGCTTCCATGTCCTGGCTATTGTAAATAGGGTTCCTATGACCACTGGGATACATTTTTCTTTTCAAATTAGTTTTCTCTGGATATATCCCCAGGAATGAGATTGCTGAATCATATGGTAGCTCTATTTTTAGTGGGCTTAGTAGCTGTAGTTCCTGGGCTGTAGAGCATGGGTTTAGGTGCTCTGTTGCACACGGGATCTTTCCAGACCAGAGATCGAACCTGTGTTCCCTACATTGGCAGGTGGATTCTTTACCACTGAGCCACCAGGGAAGCCCCATTTGTAGACTTTTGGATGATGGCCTTTCTGACTGTATGAGGTGATACCTCATTGTAGTTTTGATTTTCATTTTTCTAATAATTAGTGACACTGAACATCTTTTCATGTGCCTGTTGGCCATCTGTAGGTCTTATTTGGAGAAATATCTATTTAGGCCTTCTGCCCATTTTTTGATTGGGCTGTTTGTTTACATCTTTCACATTTTTGTGCAGATTTCACCTTGTCAATGAGGCCTAGCCTGACCACCTTTTATTAGTTCACCAGTTCACCTTAATGCTCCCTTCTGCTTTCCCTGGATTGTCTCCTCACCCTCATACACCCTCATACCCTCCTCACCCTCATCTCTTTTCTTTGTCTACTTCTCCTCACAAATATATCCCCAGGGCCCAGCACAGTACCTGATGAGAGAGTCGGCACAGAATGGTTATTTGTTGGATGACTGAATGAGACAGACCAGGAAGGGAACAGATTAGGAGAGGCGGGACTTAGGGCAGCTTTGCTGTGAGGGTGTGAGGTGACCTATGAGAGGCAGGGCTACCTTACATGGTGGGTCCAGACTATCTGTTCTGGCCCTTGCTTGGTGAGATCAAGGTCCAGAGAGAATCCTGAAGACCTTGGGTTCTTCCTCCCCACAGACACGATAAGCCTCTGAGGAGTCCATTTTGATGGTAACAGCCTTTTCTTTGGACTATAGGACATCACTGGGTGGGTAAACAATCTTGTGGCTTCCTTTCACTCCACAGTGAGCCACTGTTAGACATGGTTCTCACATCCAGTCACCCAAGCCACTGCTCATGGTGCATCATGGGGCCCTGCAGAGTAAAGTGAGGTTGGTGCCGAAGTGTTTTGAGGGATCATCCAATCTGGTGGTTGCTCTCCAATGTTGGCTGCACGTTCGGATCCTCTGGGGAGCTTTTAAAAAATACTAGGGCATAGGCTTCCATTCCTTCCCCTCAGATTCTAACTTAATTGGTCTGAGAAGGAGAGGTCCAGGCCACATGGTTGGTTTACAAGTTCCCCACATGATTCTAATATGCAGCCAGCGTCAGAGTCACCTGCCTCATTTTATTCGAGAGGGAGCACAGGCCCAGAGAAATCAGGCGACTTGTCTAAAAGTGACAGGCTGTTATTCCCTTTAGAAATACATCAGAGGAGCTGCAAAAAATTTCTTTGGGTTGACAGTTTTCAATTGGGTTGATTCTGTGGTAAATTAAATGAATTGAGGCTAGATAATTAAGTCACTCATACAGACCAAATCTTAGCGAAGCCAGGGACCTAACCAGCTGATGAAGACTGGTGATCAAGGCTACGGATGTGTGTACCGTGTACCATGGAAACACACACCCTATGGAGACCACAAATACATAACAAAGGACTTTCTGATGAAGCATGAATAAAGGGGTTGGAAATGACTGATGTTGCAGAGTCACATAAAGGGACTGTCCTGGCTTTGCTGCTTCATGAAAGCCTGAGTGACAGAGTCCACTGTCTTGACATGCTCTGCTCTGGGTGTCCCAGTAGTGTTAGGCAGGGGGTGCTTCTTTCCCTGCATCAGGGGCCTTTCTGAGTTTGGTCTTTCAGTAGGGCCAACCACTGCATTAGAGAAACCAAGGCTGGGGACTTCCCTGGGGCTCCAGTGACTGGGACTGCACGCTTCTAAGGCAGGGGGCCTGGGTTCAATCCCTGGTCAGGGAACTGGATCCTACAAGATGCAACTAAGAGTTTGAGTGCCAAGCACAGTCAAATAAATACATAAATATTAAAAAAAAAAAAAAAGAAAAGAAGAAGCGAAGTCTGCCTTTTTCTGCTGGGTGCTCATTATCATACCATGGAAAAGGAATGGGCAAAACACCTTTGCTACCCAATCCACTGTTCTCAGACAGATACATTGTGGGAACAAGCTATCATTGCTACTTAGCATGACTGAAGCTCCAACAGAGCCCCACTGTCCAGTCAGTGATGGTTAAAAAATACTCCAAGTGACACACAAAATTTAAGGATAAAGGCTCTGGAGAACTCAGGGAGAAGACAGAGGCCCTTTTCTAATGTTCGTTCCTCCTAGAGCCAATGAGACACCAAGGGGTGGCTCTGACTTGAAGTCAGGCAGTTGTGGGGCTGAGCATCTTTGTTTCTGCTTTTAAGTAGGGTTCTCTGTTTTTTTCTGTTCCTGGGTCCCCTGGCTGTGCTGTGGGAAGGGACTTTAGGAGTCCCTGTGGAAGGCAGCTGCTCTAAAAAAGAACTGTGGCCAGTGGTTAGCCCCATCAATATTTTAGACCATCTGGAGGATACTGATTAGTGGAAAATATATACAAGAGGTTGTTTCTTGGGGAGGGGGATTTATTCAAGAGATATCTAGTTCTTACTTGATACAGTGTTAGGCTTAGGGAGAGGGCAGTAGTTGATATAGGCATAACCAGGAAAAAAAAAATCAAAATCAATGACCTGAATAGGAGAGAATAAACTCACGTATGTTTCCCTTTCTGATTGTGGATATAATTAGTGGTGAAAGGAAGTCTCATCTAAGAATTTGGTTGGTCCAAAGAACATATAAACTAAATTTTGTAGTTATGTGTTCTTTGTGATTAGGGAAACATGATTACTCTCTTGAAAGGACAATTTTGGGAATATAGTATCACAATATCCCTGTTTTTATAGAGCTGATAGTTTACTGGGGGAGACATACATGTACAATACACAAATCACAAACACACACAGTTAAAGTATGGATAATTTCAAGGAAGAAAAAGTAGAGAGGATATCTTAGGTAGGGTGGCTATAGAACACTTCCTGAGGATGTGAGATTTGAGCAGAAAATGAAGTAAGTGAAGGATCTGACTATAAGGAGTCTGGGAAGAGCACATGGGGCAGAAAGAACAGCAATTATAAGGGCCCTGAGGAATGAATAACTAGCGTCTGGCATTGATAAACACCATGAGTGAGGTAAACAGTGCAGTGATCAGGTGGTCACTTCTGGCCAGGAGACCAAGGGGGAGTTCATGGAGGCAGTGGCAATATGAACTAGCCTTATACGAGTCATAGGATTTCAACAGGCTAGATTCTAAGCAACACAAAGTAAGTGTAATTCCTTGATATGTATAAAGCCTTACCCATGAGAGATGTTCAATAGTATTTGTGGAATAAGTGAATAGGTGGAGATGAGGCAGGCATGGCAGACAGAGGGAATGTTGTGAATAAAGATGTAGAACTGGGAACATGCAGATCATATTCAGGGAATAGAAGAGTTTGGTTGGAATATTGGTTATGTATAAGCCCTGAAAATGTTGGAATGTGAAAGAGGTAGGTGCAGGGCCTGTTACTAAAGAGGGGAAATATTAAATTCTGAAGCTTGGATTTTATTTTGTAGGCAAGTAGGGATGGTGGAGGGTGTCTGAATAGTGAAACTGGACACACTGAAACAGAACATACATTATGAAGAATAGGCTGGATGATTGGGAGAGAGAATGGAAGTGGAAGGCTGTTTTATTTTCTCCAGTGATAACATGGACTTGCGTTTGGGTTGTGTTTCCAATAACAGATGAGACTGAAATAAGACTTCTAGTATTTTGTCACTAATTAGACATGGGAGAAGTAGAAGGTGGGGTCAAGGATGTCTAATGTTTTAAGTCTGACTGGGGAGACTGCGGTATTACTGATAGGGAAACAAGGAAAAACAATATTGTCTTGGTCACTTTGGGCTGCCATAACAAAATACCACAGACTAGGTGTATACAAACAACAGCAATTTAACTCTCATAGCTCTGGAGTCTGGAAGTCCAAGATTAGGGTGCCAGCATGGTTGGGATCTGGTAGTAGCCCTCTGCCCAGCTGCAGAATGTCAGCTTCTTGGTGTAGCCTCATGTGGTGGAAAAGGGGCAGCAGAGCTCTTTGGGGGCCTTCTTATAAGGGTACTAATCCTATTCATGAAGGCTCCACCCAAGTGAGCTAGTTACCTTTCAAGGCCCTTTTTCCAAATACCACCACAGTGGAGGTTAGGACTTCAACAAATGAATTCTGGGGGGATACAAATGTTTAGTGCGTAGCAGATATGGAATGATTTTGAGGTGGTAACAGTATATCCAGATGTTTAATGTTTAGCTAACCAAAAAGCAGGGGTGATGCACTGAGGAAAAAACTGGGACCTGAAAGGAAAATTTGGAGTCTACGTAGAGGAGATACCAGTTATCTGGACTTATTGAAACAAATGTTTTAGGAAATGAGGAAAGGGACCAGGAGGGAAACATGGTGATGCTCATATTCAGGGACTATTTTCTAAAGGACCACCTAGGAGAGAGTTTCGGAGGAAGGAGCAGGAACATACCATGCTGGAGAGATGGCAAGAACTGGAAGTTTCAATGGGGAGGTGGCCCATGGTGTTAAGTGCTGTAGTCCATAGTCAAGAATTTTGGCAATTAGAGGAGTCCCAGCAGACTTTTGGGAGATGTGTCAGTTAATTAGCAGCTAATAAAGCTGGGATCTTTCTCAGGGGGAATGAGCCAAACCTCATTCAAGGGGCCCTGGGCTGGTGAACCTGTCCAAATTATGATTCAAGTCAGACTTGTCACCAGACTCAGTAGGTCATACATTCCCTTCAGTTCCAGAGATACCAAGATAAGTCAGTCAATGCCAAAGATTTTTACTGATTACTGCTTTAGCTCTCCTTCCTGTTATGGTAACCTGCCCAATCTCATCTCTGTGATTAAAGCCCTTTGCCACCTGGAACTCCTTATCCCCAATGAATTTGGTGGTTTGATGGCAGTAGTTCCCACTGTCATTCCTGACTTGTAGAGAAGGGCCACCATAGAGCTCTTCAAAGATGCCAGGGTGCCCCTCACAAACTCATTTCTCACAGCCTTGATGAAGGGTGAGCCCAGCACCTTCCAGGCCGGCATAGTTAGGGAGTGGGAGAACATGTCTTAGGTAATATGTCTCCTCTACAATTCTGATCCCTTGTAGCCTCTGGATGTCTTCTTTTAAAGTTTACTAATGAAGTTCAGGCATTTCAACTCCATACAGTATAGGACATTTTTGTTTCTATTTTTGAGGAAACCAATGACATAAACTTTTAGAGCCACTTCCAGCTGCCTGAGTTAACACATTGAATCAAAATCATTCTTTCTACCCTGATTCAATACCTGTAGGATTCATTTGCAAACACATTTTCCAGGATGCTGTTGATAAAAGTTCACAAACCCTTTTAGTTTTTTGGGTGTGTACTGCACCTCCTTTTAGGTCACACTTGGTACTTAACTGTGGAGGCTGGCCAGGATTTGAGTCTGCTCAAGAAACTATGAGAGGCATGTAGGTAGGTCCTGGGGAGAACCAGCAATCTGCTGTGAGGCCACTGCCTCACGAAGACCCTTGCAGGCTCCTCAGGTACAGGAAGAGCTCAGAAAGACAAAACTCAGATAAGAAGGAAGGGCTGCTTCCACTGACAAATAAGGTTTGGCAGAAACTATCTCAAGTTTCTAGGTCCTAATTCCTGCTCTGATAGTCTTTCCTTTTTTTATTTTCCCCTTCAAAAGACACTAAAAGTATAATTACCATCATGTGTTTCTGTGTGTGTGCTGACTGAAAAGTGAGGAGTAAAATTCATAATATGTTAAAAGGTCCCTCTAATTCAAAAAGTTTGAGAATCACAGTTTGAAGAGGGACCCATTTGATTAGTTTCTCAAAAAATTTTATTTTGGTCAAACACAAGTAACAGTTTAACATAATTAAACTTGAGGTTTTATGATTTTCACATAAAAAATCCTGCAAATTTGTGAATTCAATTGTCTTTATGATTTAGCAGTCGTTAGGATTGGACTTTGGGTCCCCACCTCTGAAAATCTTGGCTCCAGGAGACAAGAGCTCCTTTAGGGCAGTTCTAGAAGTTCTACTGTCCTTCCCACAGGCCTAAAGCTGGGAATTAGAGGCCCCAAATTTATCATTTTCTTCTGCTAAGTTCTCTAGTACCAACTGTATTATATTCTTTATTTGCATCAAAACTTATTATAGCAGTACCTACTTGATCACACAAAGCCTTATTTTCTAGACACTTAATTAGACAACTGTTACAGGTGATAAGTTAGTGACTATTTTGCCATTGCATGTAACATGCTATCAGAGTCCTCTTTGTCACTTGTGACAGGGTCATTAACGAAATTATCAGTGGGGGCCAGAAGTTGAGAAGAAAAGTTGGATATGAGCGGGGGGAACTGAGGACAAACTAAAATCACAAGGGCGAACTGTAACCTGCATCTGTCTCTTATCCCATCCAACCCTGATGAATGACTCAGTGACCTGCAGAAGGTAGTGCCCTTTGCCATGGACCTGCACACCTGCTTGACCCAGGACTCAAAAAAGCTGCAGGAGCAGACCCCACAGAGGGAGGAGCTTTGGGCCGAAGTGCACTTCACGCCAACAAGAGCAAGCAGGTCCGGGGCTCCCACCGACTTCCACCAGCCAAAAAGCCTGCAGCTTCACTCCCACCTCACAAATGTCATGACCTCACTTGGAGACATGCAGGTTAGGAAATTCTGGGGCTTGTTAGTTCAACTTGGCTTGTCACATTACAAAATTCCCACAGGAGCGCTATTGTTAGGGTGGAAGCTTTGCAGTATGCTTAAGAGTAAGTAGGTGGTGAGGAAGGAGGAAGTAGCTGTAACCTCACGTTCAGTGCGTTCAGACACAGAAGGGAGAGCCTGGAGGGAGATGCTTCCCAAACTTGCCCAATCACAGAGCTTCCTGCTCTGTTTTAGACCTGCTGGGTTGATATCCAGGGCAAATTGCCTGGGAATCTGCATAAATAACAAAGGTCCAGGTGGCTCTTCTAGCAGAAAATTGTGTAAACTTTGTTATAGACAGAGGCATGGTTAAAAGGTGTGAAAAATTTTATTCACAATTTATTATATTTATTAGGTGTGAAGGCACCACAGGCTTGTAAGCAGAATGAAAGAGGCTGAGAGTAGGTCAGATGAAAGTGCAAGAGGAGATCATTGTTGATTCAAGGTGACTGAGTAGGCAGGAGACGTTAGCTTTGGGAAAAGGAGGAATAACATCTCTCTCGCTAAAAGAGAAGGAAAAAACCTGAAGAGTGGAGATAACAGCATACTGGCAAGGTGAAGAGAGAAGAACCGAAGATTTGTGTAAAAGGGTCTTGAGTTTCTCAGTAAAGTGGGGAGCAAATGAGTCTGAGGGAATTGGATTCATTCCAGAGGGACAGGACTGGAGTCATTAAGGAACTGGTGAAGACAGAGTAGCAGGACACTGAGAGTGCTCTTGTAAGTGGAGGTGGATCCAGCCTGGGCTGATCCTCACAGTCTGTTGTAGGCTCAAATTGGGGCAGAAATCTATGGAATATCCTAGCTGTTTTGGAGACTGATTTTCTGGCCTTAACTTTTATTTTTCCAAGGGGGGTTTCACTAACTTTTCACACAGCTACTTACTGCCTGTGTTACCTTGGGTAAGTTTTCACCCCAAGTCTCTGTTTCCTCATACATAAGATGTACTAACACCTATGCTAGAAGCGAATGAGGTGACCCACACAGACACACAGCATGGTGCCTGGCATGCAGTAACTGCGCTATCACTATTAGCATAGTTGTCAGATTATTTGGTCAAAGAGAATTGATGAGTATGGATCCATTTTAAAACACATCCATTTGTGGGTCTGGTAAAGAAGTTTCCTGGTGGATTTGGTATCTTTTATCTGACCTTCCAATACCCAGAATTCTTCTTGGGCAGGGCTGTTTGATCATATAGAATCTCCTGCTTTCTGCTTTCATCTTGCTTTCGTTGCTCTTGTTTTTCCGACACATAGGGCAGAGCACGGAGCCAACTAGCACCATCACCTTCCGCCACCGGAGACGAGTGGAGCACTGCTAGGAGAGCTCTGCTTCTCCTTCCGCCTCTGTCCTGCCTCCTCTCATAACTCCCTCTCCCACTCCTGCCTGTTATGCTCTGTTCACTGCTTACACTTTCCAAAAACTGGATATGAAGAGCAGACACTGCGTGGGTGACCTTCCTTAGGCTTCCTGAGACTGGAGTGTACAGCGCCCTCTAGAGGCGAGAACTGCGGCGGCCTCCTGTGTCCAACTCTGCGACCTCATGGACTGCAGCCCGCGATGCTCCTCTGTCCATAGGATTTTATTTTTTGGTTGCAGTTTTTTTGTTTGTTTTTTACAGGACAATGGTTATTTTATTTATTTTTTAAATGTAAATTTATTTATTTTAATTGGAGGCTACTTACTTGACAATATTGTAGTGGTTTTGCCATACACTGACATGGATCCGCCACGGGTGTACACGTGTGTCCACAGGATTTTCTAGGGAAGAATACTGGAGTGGGTTGCCATCTTCTCCAGCGGATCTTCCCCAGTCAGGGACTGAACCCCCAACTCCTGTGTTGGCAGTCAGATTCTTTACCTCTGAGCCTTCTGGGAAGCCTGTTACTGCTTATTCCCTGGGTGGGCGTATCTAGGCATCATCAGCCTCAAATGGCAAACAAAAGGAGGGAATGGCAGGGAGGGTAAAGAGATGAGGGGATAATTTATCTCAGCGTTTTTTGTTTCCCAAAGCCAAGACTCACTTCCTATGCTCCTTGGCTGGGAGAGAGGATAGCAGTGACAACTTGTGGCTGCTCATATGTATGGAACCGCATGGATATTCACACCACAACTCACCTGTGTGATGGAGATAAGAGAATTTTATTAGTTTAGAATTAATTTGGAATTAATGGTTTGTCTCAGTGATGAGTTGTCTTTCTTTTCTTTTTTCTTTTTCTGGAGGATAGCGAGGCTGTGAGGAATATTTTATGCTTGTAAGGCTGTCTACTCTCTGCTGAATTGAAGACGAAAAACTTAGAAACCCAGCCCGTTGTAAGAGTTCCCTTCTCCCAGAGGCGGGGAACATCCACGTGTGTAGTGCTTTTGATTAGATCTGCTGTTTCGCCCATGGCAGTTATCCATAAAAACACTCTTTTCCTATATACATCATTCAAGCCTCCATACATGATGCAGTTGCTTCTTTCCTTTTTTTCCCCGTCAAAGTCAAACAGGATGGTTTTTTTCCCTTAGTAACATCTCCCTCCTTTTTGGCTTCATGCCTGGCTCTTCCCAAGGTGCATGGAAAGAAAGGAAAAAAAGCAGAAATATTTCCTTTTGTTCTTGACTGATTCATGCGCAGAGGGGGAAAAGGGGCGGTTTTCAGTTTGAAACACAGAACGGTGTGCAAACAAATGGTATTCTTGAATCCTTATTTCGTGGCACTGCCCCTTTGGTTGCAGGTTTTTTTTTTCCCCTATTATTCGTCTTTGAATGATGAGCTCCCAGCACATAGTAGGTGTCTGGGAAGTGTAGAATGCAGAATGCTAAGATGCTAGCTCCTAGGCTGTACAGGGACAGTCGCATGTACGCTAAGTACCTATTAATATATATGTAAACAAAACACAACATTACTGGCTACACTTTGCTTTGAAAGCTTTATTCATGGTGTGCTGTGGCATAAATCAGTTTCAACTTTGCACAACCTCAAAGAGAAATTACGTAGGGGCAGGAGAATCAAACCTGTGCTTTCTTAATTATAACACTGGTTTGAAAGCAGTTATTGACCTGAAGCATCTCATTTGTTTTTCTGTCTATCCATACATCCACAAGTCTAATATAGTCAAGAGGTCAGATAAGAATACCGACAGAAATATGGTGTCTTTAATGTGAGTGATAAGAATCTGAGTTGGCATTAATCTCTGTGGCTGGGGTCCATTTCGAGCACCAGCTAGAACCAAACCAGCAGCCAGAGGAGAAAGACCCTTCAGCAAGATGGCTTAGTCAATATCATTATATGCAAAAAGGGATATGCTTTAACACGTGTATGTTATGAAATGAAGAAAATAAAAGGCAAAAAAAAAAAGCTGTGGAAAACGAGTACCATCTTACATGTTTCTTAAAAGGAAAATTCATCCTGTTCTCCCTGCCAGTGCAGACTTGCTGCCTTAGAGGAAAAGCCGTTAAAAGAACGTATTTGTGTGTGGAACAAGGTCATGCTCTTATTGGCTTTCTGCTGCATGGCATCAATATACCAGATGAGGAGAATCCGTTTCCTTTCACTATAGCCTTGTACTGTGCACAAGGGCTGCAGCACATATATATTCTCTAATGCTGCCAGTGCCAAAGTACAGAGGAACCCAGAGGCAGGGGGTTCAAAATGAGAGAAGAGCCAAGTGTTTGTTGTAAGAAATAAATACGTTACCTGGCCACATCATTACACTTGAGCAATTGGTGATGGTGGTGGGAAAGCACAGGACCTCTGAGGCTATTTCACAGATAAATTCCCAGACGTTCCCCTAATTCTCCTTTCGCTCCTGTCCCAGTCTGTCCAACCACTGCAGCTTGACTAATATTATTAATCGCCTTCATGCTGCTCCTCCTCCTCCTGTTACTAATATGGTAACACTTCATTTATCCAGCATCATCAGGGATGAGCTGTTCCCATAACTCTATTTTCCAGCTGACTGAACTCTACTTCTTTGAGCACCCAAATTTAGTTTGTTTTCATCATTTTGAATAGCAATCTTTCTAAAATGTGTTAAACACCTGTTTTCATGAATAGTTTCCATGAGAATGATGTAAGCTTATCTCAGTGATTTGGGAGGCATTTTTATATGTACCGGTTATGCTGTGCTTATAAAACGAGGTGTCCCTAAGGTCCTTACAGGCGACTGGGCTCCCCAGGATTGCTCATTCTGAGTTAGTGCAAATCACTTTACCTTTTTCAGTTTTAACTTCTTAATCTGTAAAAGAGAGATTGGAGTGCCTCCCTTTGTTGGGCTGATGTGAGAATTAGATGAAATAATGTATGTGATGTTAGCATGGTGTGTGGCACATAGAAAGTGTCCAATAAATGTGAGCCATCCTCATTCTAAGTGAGGAATTACAGCAGTCATAACCACAATAGTGCAATAGACATGAAATTGGCACATGTGCGTAGAACACTTTATAAAGACTTTTGACAAATAATTTTCTCCAACACAATTTAATATAGTTTACTCATGCCCGGGCGGTGCCGTCCAAGCTGATCAGGGGAGGGTATAAATCCATGGAAGCATGAGAGTGGGGCAGCTTCCCTTCCTTCTCTTCCAGAACCTTTCCTCAAGTACTTGTCCACTGTCTTTTACCAGTTCAAGCTGAATGTTCCTCAGGAGAGCTTCCTTCCTCTTTTGATCCAACCTGCATTATCCACATCCCCTCAGCTTCACGTGCAGTTTGTCCTGTGGCAGTTTCCACTAGCAGGCTGGCTGCTTTGTGAGGTGTTCTTCAGTTCAGTCGCTCAGGCATGTCTGAGGTGAATATGGGCTTAATCAAGTCAAGGCATCTAAAAGCCCATTCAAATCACCCAGCATCTTTCTAGACATGCTGGTCTGAGATGCACAGAATGTAAGATGAGGAGCGATTTGTAATTCACCCATGTGGGAGGGGAAAGCAGAGTCTGACATGCACAGGGCTCCACGGGAGCGGAAAAGGAGTGGGCACTATGGCTCTGAGGGATGGCCCCTCTCCAACCACATGATGGAGGTCACACTGGGCTTTATTCAGCCCTGCATTCATCTGCTTTTGCCCTCTTGGAGGCGTTTTGCTCTTTTCACTTAATGTCTAGTCCTCACTCCTGAGCCATTTCACAGACTAATGGCCTTGATGCACAATTGGTGGTTGAAGCTGACTCTCTCCCAGAAGCAAGTTCAGTCTTCTTAACTTCCAACTAGAATCTGCATTTAGTCATCACCGGAGCCTCTGCATTCCATTCACTCTGCCAACAGCCAGGAGCAGAGGTCTGGTTTTGTTTCCAGCAATGCCCCCCTCCTCTCTGCTCCCCTGCGGGGCTCCTCCCATTAACTGCCCTTTTGTTGCTGAGAGATGTCCTTGTTCTGCAGAGCAGAGGTGGTGACACGCAGCTGCGCAGGGCAGCGGTCCCTCTCTCCACCTCTCTAAGGGATGTGGCCTTCCTGGGTTGTGTCACTACAGCTTTGCAATGAGAAAATAACTATGAGAACAACAATTTTACTAATAACTAACAATGAGAGAAGGCTTTCTTTCACATTTTGTATTACATAATAAATGTGATCCTGAAAAGTATATAATTGAATGGTGTAAACAGAATCATGTTGACAGGAATTAGGCCAGTTGTTCACAATCTCATTCAGGTGGCAGGGTACCTGGAAGTCTCGAAATGCTTTCCAGTACAAACCCATGATAAAGCGACATATTCAGTAATATTCTATGATCCAGGCACAATTTTACCAGCAGGAGGTATGAACTACCTCCTTTTATATTGTCATATAAGTACAATATAAAATCATGAGCGTAAAATCCTCAAAGAAGAGCAGGCTATCAAATGTGACACAGTTAGTTCTTTCTGACTCTTTTCCTTAATGGTTTTTGGTCCATGTTTATTTGCCTTACTGTCAACTCACCCTCAAGAGCAGATTAGTGGTACAAACATTAGAAGTTTAAGAAAAATACAGGGTAGACAAAAGTCAAATGGTTAAAAAATTGCATTCAGTAGTCTGTTTTTCTATGCATTGGGAATTATGCCATTAATTTTTTTTTTTTTCAGTTTTAGTGGCCAAACAGTTTTGTTCAATAGGTAGTGCTTTTTGTTTTGTTTTAAATGGTTTTGTTTGTAGGCAGTGCTATGTAGCACCTTGTTTTGGAAATTTCTCACTGCAAAGAATCTTTTCGTAAACTGAATATTAATTTTGTAATGTAAACCATATCCTCTGGTTTTTCAGTTTTGTAAGTCTGAATATGTGCATGCATGCTTCTCCCTTAATTCATAACATCAGAGAGGACAGTTACTTATAAAGTAACTGCTAACTCTGAGATATAGTTCAATTTACTTAGTTATACTAGAATACCAATTTAAAGGAGGTAATACAATGACAGTACAATATGTGTCCCCCAAAGCTACCAACTACTCAAATTAGAATTACCTGGTGTATTTTATGAAAAAGAGCAGATTCCCAGGGCAAACATGGGGCCTGCCGAGTCAGAATCTTTGGAGTGAGGTCTAGGAACCTGAATTTTAAGCAGTATTTTATATGATTCTTGCATATATTAACACTTAAGAATGACTGGTATAGTATTTGAGAAGGCAGTCTCTGGAGTCACACTTTGCCTCTTTCATTTATTTGGCCTGTGGTAGTTACTTGAGCCTTGGTTTCTTCTTCTGTAAAATCAGGAATAGTAGGAATATCTACTTCCTAGGGCTGCTGGGAGGATGAAATGACATAATGTATTAAATCACTTGTGCAGAGTGTTTGGCTCAAAACAGGGACTTAATTAATGTTGTTAATGGCCTAGACTGTAGTTCTTAATAATACTGACTTAAGACCCCTTTCAGTCAGGCAGACATTTTGGTCCAGCATGTAGCTGCACAATGTGCACCGTCAATACACACATTCTAAGCTGTGTGTGGAGGTGTCCGGCTATGGTAACATGGCTCCTGGAGGAACCATTTTATTGGGACATTCTGCGCTGGTCCACAGTGGCTAACTGGGTATGAATAGGTTTATGGGAACAGGGTTCCCCTAAGTATGAGATGCAGGTGCTGGCTGAGCTTCCACAGTGGAGGGTCCCACTAGCAAAGGTCTGCAGTATGTTTGTTCTTGTGGTGTTTCATCCTGTAAACAGACAGTTTCAATGAAAGGCAGCAGCAAAGGGAGAAGTGAGTAGGATAAGGAGCTGGTAGCTCACAGTGGTGGATGTTGATAATGTCCCTGCCTCCCTCCCTACCTCCCTTCTTCCTACAAAATCTCTACATTCCCTCTCCCTTTAAAAAACAAGACTTTTTTTTTTTTTTTACAGTAAAGGATAAACTTTCCCTGCTTCAGTCTTGCCTATTTTATTAGGTATTCATTGCTTTAAATCTTTACATAGATCAGGTATTCACTGACTTTTAAAAGTGAAATCTGTCCTTGATTCTAAATATTCTATTGTTTTCCTTCAATAACAGGCCAAATGCTTGCTACAATTAACACCTCACCTCGCCCAATGTGATTTTCACATTTACTTCCCCTCAAACCCACATCATTTCCTGCCATTTCTCATAAGGCAGTCAAACTGGTAACTATACTCTGATACTATTTACCAACTACCAGATAGATGCCCTGACAAATGATTACTGAAAATAGAAACTAACAACAGGAAAGGATTTTATTTCATTTTCAGGCTCTTCAGACCCTTTGTCTCCACGTGAAAGTTGCTAAGTCGTGTCTGATTCTTTGCAACTCCAATTCTCTACACCAGAATACTGGAGTGGGTAGCCTTTCCCTTCTCTAGGGGATCTTCCTAACCCAGGGATGGAACACGGGTCTCCCGCATTGCAGGTGGATTCTTTACCAGCTGAGCCACATGAAGTCCAAGAATACTGGAGTGGGTATCCTATCCCTTCTCCAGCAGATCTTCCTGACCCAGGAATCGAACTGGGGTCTCCTGTATTGCAGGTGGATTCTTTACCAACTGAGATTTTTCTTTCAGTTCTGTGCCTCTGTATGTGACCTCTTATGCTCTGACACTGGATTAAATGTGGGCACCAAATGTCATCTGATATTAAATATTAATAGATTAATAGATTCTTACTGGCTTTTTTTTTTTTTGTGGTTATAAAAACAAAAGTTTTGATCCTTCTTTACACACCTGAAGGCTCAAGTGGATTCAATCCACTTTGGGGATCATTGTTTTAGAACAGGGGTTGGCAAAATACTGCCTGTTTTTATAAATGCAGTGTTATTAAACACAGCCACCTTGTTTGTCTATGTATTATCTCTGGTGGCTTTTGTGCCACAGTGGCAGAGTTCAGCAACTGTAACAGAGATGGTATGATCTTTAAAACCTGAACTAGGTACTGTCTGGCTCCTTACAGGAAAAGACTGCCACCTTTGCTTTAGAAAATGGATGGCACTTGAGGGATCCCAGGGGTTTAGTGTATGGTGTGTTCTCAATTCATTGTTCACTAGGACAGGGGCAATATGAAGTATAAAAGACATCCATGGACTTCTGGGAGAATTCATCTCTATGTTTATCTGTGGCAGTATAATTCTGGCTGAAGCTCAAGGCTTGGCTTTGATTCTCCCAAACAGACTGTATCCTGGAACTCAGTTACAACTTGAACTTTAAGTGGACCAATGTACTGTGGCAATGCAAATGACCAGGTGTATCTACCATGGAATCTTATCTGCTGCATTTGACAGGAAACATTACTGGTCTTTCTTGCTATCAAGTCTATCCTAAATGACACGAGAGGCTTTTGCTCCTTCCTTGTCTCAGAGCCTGTTTGTCCTCAGATTCCTCTTCTCCTAGATCTTGGTGTGGCTGGTGCCTTCTTGTCCATGCTCTGGTTAAATGCCGCCTCTTTAGAAAGACCTTTTCTGGATATGCCATCTTAGGTGACCCCACTGACACTCCCCATTGCTCTCTATATTATTATTCTGTATTGATTTTTCATTATGCTTATCAAAATGTCTGAAATTATTATGTTTATGCCTAATTATTGTCTTCTAAACAACAAACTATGAGACTGCAAGAATCAGAGGAAGAACCTTGCCTGTCTTATTCATAATTCTGTCTCTAGGCCTTAAGAACAGTGCCTGTCCTTAGAACAAAGCCTGACTACTTGAAAGTGAACCTAAATGGCCATTGATAGAGGAAGTGATAAAGAAGATGTGGTATATACATAGGCAATGGAATTTTACTCAACCATAAAAAATAATGAAATAATGCCATCTGCCGCAACATGGGTGGACCTAGAGATTGTCATACTGAGTGAAGTCAAACAGAGAAAGGCAAGTATCACATAGTATCTCTTATATGTGGAATTAAAAAAATGACACATATGAACTTATTTACAAAACAGAAACAGACTCACAGACTTATAGAACAAACTTATGGTTACCAGGGGGTAAGGGTGGTGGGGAAGATAGTTAGGGACAATGGATTAATCTCCAAAATATACAAGCAGCTCAGTGCAGCTAGATATCACAAAAACAAACACCACAATAAAAAAATGGGTGGAGGACCTAAACAGACATTTCTCCAAAGATGACATACAGATGGCCAACAAACACATAAGATGCTCAACATGGCTCCTAATTAGAGAAAAGCAAATCAAAACTCCTACGAGTTATCACCTCATACCAATCAGAATGGCCACCATCAAAAAATCTACAAATAATAAATACTGAAGAGGAACCTTCTTGCACTGCTGGTGGGAATGTAATCTGATATAGTCACTATGTAGAACAGTATATAGATTGCTTAAAAAACCAGGAATAAAACTACCATATGCCCCAGCAATCCTACTACTGGGCATATATCCTGAGAAAACCATAATTATAAAAGACTTACGTAACCCAATGTTCACTGCAGCTCTATTTACAACAGCCGGGACATAGAAGCAACCTATACGTCCACTGACAAATAAACAGTACATGTGTTTTTAATGATTGACTTACTTTACTTAGCATAATGTCCTCCAGTTTCATCCCTACTATAGCATATGGCAGAATTTCCTTCCTTTTTAAAAATTGACTCATATTCTTTGTAGGTATATACCGTATCTTATTTATCCATTCATCTGCTGATGGACATCTAAATTGCTTCCACATTTTGGTTATTGTGAATAATGCTTCCATGAATATGCGTGTACAATTATCCTTTCAGGCCCTGTTTACAATACCTTAGGATAAATACCAAGAAATGGAATTGCTGTACTAGTGTTTGAATGAATTTTTCATCTGGGATTCTCTCACCAGGAAAACAGTGCGGATTTGTACGGAAGGTCCCTGGTTTCAACTTCCTAAGAGTACCTTTCCTACCAACTGCCCTAAGCTGATGGCAGTCTTCTTTGCTGAACCCCTAAACTGATGTGCTGAGTTTCTAAATTCACTGTCACAATCCAGACAAAGCGTCATGACTCCTAGTTTTGTACAGGAACTTAGTTTTTGCTCCCTGCCTTGCCTGGGCCCAAGGTTTTGTCTCCTGTTCCAAGGCAGGAATTTAAATGCAAGTCCCCAGCCTACAAGGCTGTATCCTGTCATGTGTTTGGCTTCAGTTCCCCCTCATTCCATTTTCTTTGAGTTGTTCTTCATATCTGACATCTGGGGATTTCCTTTCCTTGGTTTTGAGTTTGGCTATGCATTAAAAAAAACAGCTTATCCAGCATTTTCATGTGTTTGGAGTGTGCGTGTGTCATTTTAGGCCAGCTTAGCCTGTGGTGCCAATAGAGATTTATTTATTTATTCAATATTTTTTGAGCATTTGTGGTTTGCACAATAAGCTCAAAATGGGAGAAGGAAATGGCAACCCACTCCAGTATTCTTGCCTGGAGAATCCCAGGGACAGAGGAGCCCAGTGGGCTGCCGTTTATGGGGTTGCATAGAATCGAACACGACTAAAGCAACTTGGCAGCAGCAAGCTCAAAATGACTAAATAGTAAATCTTCTGAACTCCTGCAACTGGGAAAGAAATTTAATCAAAATACATATAATGCAAGACATGGACATTGCTGTTCAACTGGGGCAATGGAATCCATTTTTAGCTTGGACTCCAAATGAAGAGGTTCTCTTTCTGCCAAAGTTGGAAAATCAGCTCCTCCTAAGGCTGCACCATTGTGGAGCAGTTAGGGCCAGAGCGAGAGTGCAGTGGCCTGCCACTGGAAGTTGACAGCAACAATTGAGAGTCATCACTGAAGCTGATCCACTTACAACTACACAAGAAGTTGCCAAAGAACTCAGTGTCAACCATTCTACGGTCATTTGGCATTTGAAGCAAACTGGAAAGGTGAAAAAGTTCAGTATGTGGGTGCCTCACAAGCTGACTGCACTTAAAAAAAAATCATCATTTTGAGGTGTCATCTTCTCTTATTCTATGCAATAATGATAAACTATTTCTCAATCAGATTCTGACGTGCAACAAAAAGTGGATTGTGTACAACAACTGGCAATGACCAGCTCAGTGGCTGGAGAGAGAAGCTCCAAAGCCAAATCTGCACAAATAAAAAGGACTGGTCGCTGTTTGGGGGTCTGCTGCTGCTCTGATCCACTACAGCTTTCTGAGTCCCAGTGAAACCATTACATCTGAGAAGTATGCTCAGCAAATCGCTGACATGCATCAAAAACTGCAATGCTTACAGCTGGCATTGGTCAACAGAAAGGGCCCAATTCTTCTCCATGACAATGCCCGACTGCATGTGGCATAACCAATGTTTCAAAAGTTGAACAAACTGGGCTACAGAGTTTTGCCTCATCCACCATATTTACCTGATCTCTCACCAACTGACTACCACTTCCTCAAGCATTTCAACAACTTTTTGCAGGGAAAAAGCTTCTACAACCAGCAGGATGCATAAAATACTTTCCAAGAGTTCACTGAGTTCCTGAAGCACAGATTTTTATGCTACAGGAATAAGCAAACTTAATTCTCACTGGCAAAAATCTGTTGATTGTAATGGTTCCTATTTTGATTAACAAAGTGTGCTTAAGCCTAGTCATAATGATTTAAAATTCATGGTTTAAAACCATAATTATGTTTGCACCAACCTAATATATTGAAGGATAGTCCAAGCTGTGGAGAGGTGGCATTGTTAATCAGTATATAAATACACATGTAATAAACTAATCTGCAAAGACTAAGAATTTTCTGCAAATAGGAATAAGGCAATAAAACAAAGAAGAGTCTACCCATGAACAACTTAACATGGGAAAGGAACTGTATTGGATACATAGCAGAGGATTAGCAGAGTTTGGAAAATACAATGAAAAGGGAAATGTAGACAGGGGGAGATCCTTTTATTAATCATTGTTTTTATTATTATTATTAATATTACCTGTATTGGTTAAACGTTTCAACAATCCTTTATTAAGGAGTGATTAGAAGCTTATACAAGAGCATTACTATAAAGCATTTCTAGTTTACTTTATATAATGTTGTCTAAATTAGCTGAATAGTAAAATATGCATGATACTCATTTTGTTTTTGCTTTAACCACAATTTACATTTCTGTGCTTTATATACAGGCATACTTTGTTTTGTCATGTTTTGCTTTACTGTGTCTCAGATACTGTGTTTTTTACAAATCGAAGGTTTGTGGCAATCCTGCATTGTCAGATGACAATTAGCAATTTTTTCTTAGCAATAAAGTATTTCTCAATTAAGGTATGCACATTGGCTTTTGCTGGACACAATGTTATTTTACACGGTATAGACTACAGTATAGTGTAAATGGGATTTCTGGGTGGCTCAGTGTTAAAGAATCTGCCTGCCAATGCAGGAGATGCAGGTTCGATCCCTGGGTCAGGAAGATCGCCTAGAGAAAGAAATGGCAACCCACTCCAGTATTCTTGCCTGGGAAGTCCCATGGACAGAGGAGTCTGGTGGGCTACAGTCCACTGGGAGCAAAACAGGTGGACACAACTGAGTGACTAAACAACATCAACAACATAGTGTAAACATTATATACCAAAAAATTCATGTGGCTTGGTTTACTGTGACATTTGCTTTATCTCTGTAGTCTAGAACTGTACCTGTAATCTCTCTGAACTATGGCTATAATGTTCTGAATTAAAGAGCACTTTTAGGTATTATACTTTTAGGTATTGTACTTTTAGGTATAAGACCCTGATGCTGGCAAAAATTGAAGGTAGGAGAAGGGGATGACAGGGGCTGAGATGGTTGGATGGCATCACTGACTTGATGGACATGAGTTTGGGCAAGCTCTGGGAGTTGGTGATGGACAGGGAAGCCTGGTGTACTGTAGTCTATGGGGTCACAAAGAGTCAGAGACGACTGAGCGGCTGACCTGAACTTTAGGTATTGTAGTAGGTAGATACTTGAACTAAGAGGGTCTTATCCAATTTTGAAGCCTCAGTTCTAATGCTGAGAGTATACAAAACCAGGAAAGAAGCCATTTCATAGAACATTACTTAACAAGCTTGCTTCTAATTACTAATAATTAGTGTGTATAATAATAATTCACACAACAACTCAGTGAGTTAGATATCATTTCTGCTCCCCTCAGATGAGAGGTTAATTAGAAAGAGTAAATATTTACCTGAGATTATACCAGTAAGTGAAGGAGTTTATTTTGCCATAGAAGAATGCTGCTGCTGCTGCTAAGTCGCTTCAGTCGTGTCCGACTCTGTGCGACCCCATAGACGGCAGCCCACCAGGTCCCTGGGATTCTCCAGGCAAGAACACTGGAGTGGGTTGCCATTTTCTTCTCCAATGCATGAAAGTGAAAAGTGAAAGTGAAAGTGAAGTTGCTCAGTCGTGTCCGACTGTTAGTGACCCCATGGACTGCAGCCTACCAAGCTCCTCCGTCCATGGGATTTTCCAGGCAAGAGTACTGGAGTGGGATGCCATTGCCTTCTCTGCATAGAAGAATGAGTAGGATGTTTTTCCCTAAGATATTCTATCATCTATGGGTGTTGAATATGTTCAAAAGATTTTTCTGCATTGATACAATTATGTGACTTTTCTTCTTTAGTTTAATATGATGGATTACATTGACTGATTTTTGAATATTGAACCAGCCTTGCATTCCTAAGATAAACTCCACTTGGTCATGGTATATGCAATTTTTAAATATATTGCAGAGTTCTATTTGTTAGTATTTTATTAACAATTTTTAGATCTATTTTCAGGAAGGATACTGGTCTGCAGCTTTCTTTTGCGGTAGTGTTTTTTTTTCTCATTTTAGTATTAGGGTAACAATAGTTTCATAAGATAAACTGAGAAGTGTTCCCTCCTCTTCTATTTTCTGGAAGAGATTGTGTAAAATTGGTGTTAATTCTTATTTAAATGTTTAGCATAATTCTTTAATGAAATCATCTGGGCCAAAACTAATTTTGGGTGAATTGTGATGGTGTTTTTTTTTTTTTGCAGAAGTGGTCCATTTAAGTTTTTAAATTTATGTACGTAGAGTTGTATTCCTTTGTTATCTTTGTTGAGGTTTTCCATTTTTTCAAGCATGACTATAATTGCTTGTTGAAGCACTTTTGTCATGGCTGCTTTAAAATTGTTGTCAGATAATTCAACATCTCTGTCATCTAGGTGTTGACATTTATAGATTGTCCTTTTTCATTCAGTTTGAGATCATCCTGATTTCTGGGATGATGGGTTATTTTCAATTGAAAGCTGGGCATATTTGTATTATGCTATGATATTCTGGACATAAATGTTTAAACTTTTGGTGTTTGCTGGCTTTCTCTGCACTTCTGTGGCAAGGGAAGTTGGGTGCATTGCCTCAATACTGTTGGGCGTTGCTAAGTTTTGTCTGATTCTTGCAATCCTATGGCCTGCAGCCTGCCAGGCTCCTCTGTCATGGGATTTGGCAGGCAAGAATATTGGAATGGGTTGCCATTTATATTGTTTATTCATTTATTATGTGTTATATTATATTACATATATTATATAAATGTAATAAAAATATTACATACAGTATAAGTAAATATGAATGGTATTATATATATATTTATATAATGAATATGATATATACATATAGTATTTATATAATAAATGAATAAACAATATATAATGACTATATTAATAATAACTACATATTTATTAGATTATATATATTGCTGTTCAGACTTTTCAGTTGTAATTATATGAGGAATATAAAAAGTACATCTACTCCTTCCCAGTGGATAATATAATTTTTTAAGGATTAAACTAGGTGTGTTATTTGTCTGATTATTAAAATACTATATGCTTATTAAACTCCTGATCATACAGAAAGGCTGAAGTTGAAAGTCATAGTTGTGCTGGGTAAGACTGTGAAGCACGGGAAAGGAAGAAAACATATGACAGGGCAGGGATATGGGATCAGCAGAGGTTCATTTCACTACAACTTCAGAAACTTTCCACATTTTTCCCTGTAACTAAATTTTTCAATTTTAAAAAGAAAGATGAATACAGAGGGACTTAAAGGAAATTTAAGACGACCCGGGACATGCCGAATTGGATTTACAAGGTGAATAAATCAGGGTGTGACGCTGAGATTTACTCTGAATCACACAGAACTTAGGCATTCATGTATTATGTAACATCAACTTGGAATATTTTCACTTGATAACCACTTTGGGATTCTTGGCATAAATATAATTTATGTAAAAAAGTACAGTAAACCCTCGTTTAGAAACTTCTTGGCTATCATAGATTATATTACACTTGATTGTTGATGAAATCACTTCCCATGCATACTCCCTGATATATGACTCGAATAAAGCAACCTAAGAAGGAAATATTTTTCTTGCATTCTGACATCAGTGTCATAATAGGGTTCTACTGAATTATTAGTGAGAAAACATTTTCAATGAGATATCTGGCCCTGGATGCAAACTGCAGTGAGGCATTGATGTTTTCACATTAACATCATCACGCTGAGTGTTACTGTAATGTCATTCTCATGTCACAGAACATTGGGACCAAAATGAGTTTTTCCTAAAAGAGGCCTCTTTTACAAGGTAGCCCCAGCCATTTCCCACTATTTTTCTCATGCTTCTGTTTCAGTAGACATTTCCTTATCTTGTTTGATCTCCCTGCAAGAAATAACTACAACCTGCAACATGAATTACAATTTTAACTATATTGTAAAGTGGTTATTTAAAAACCAAAATGCATGTTTTTGATAGGCAAGTTTAAGGTGGGGAAGGGCAGACAGCCCAGTCGTCAAAGACTAAAACTCTATACTAATCTTAAAAGCAAAACACAGCACAGGATTTCTTGTCTATTTTTCCTACAAAAGAAGGCCATTGAACTTCCATTCCTGGCCATGTCAGCAGTGATGCTCCCCCCACCCACCCACAATTTTTTTTCCCGGAGCATTGATTGTTGACTTCCCCTGACACCCCATCACAACCCATTAGTACTGAAAACTGACAAGCCCAGCTGCAACAGCAAAAAGGCAAGTTTGAAAGAAAATATCTAAAGCACAAGCTAAGCTCAGCTATTAGGACCCACACCAGCCCCAGATGCAACAATTCCCTCCCCTCATCCCCATGGCACCTTTGTGAAGGTCAGCAAAATCAGCAGATTTTCTTTAATCCAGACTCCAAGGTCTGGAGGAAATGATGAAGAGTATTGCTTTATTTTTACTTTCATTTTCAAAGGAATTTGGGTTAAGGAATATGAAAACAGAGTCAGCTCAAGCGCTTTTGCTGATAATGCCAATACACATTATGTCTCTTTTCAGACCCAAGCGTTTCAGATGTTAGTGGCTCAGCAGTCCTGTGCTCCTGAAGGCCACACTTGAAACCCTGGTAGCTTCTTGAGTCCCCCCCCTCCACCTTTTTTTTAACTCCTCAGAGTTATATGGTGTCTGTGTCCCCAGAGTTACAGTAATGGCAATAGCAAGCATTCCATGTGATTGTACAGTTGATTGCCCAGGGGAAAAAAGTGACAACTCCAGATTTCCAATAGACCTTGTATTTGCAGAGAGAGAAGTTCAAGCAAGGGCAGCCAACTTGTCAAAATCTTAAGAGCCAAAACACAAGCTGAATCTAACTTTAGTTAAAAAGGCTAGATGCAAGTTTTGTACTGTCAAAGCCCTGGAGATGGACTAACTGAACAAATAGTGGCCATCACCTATCTAGGTGAAAAATCCAATGGCAGATGGTCACTGAGTCAAGAAAAGAATAGAGCCAAGGCAACCGGCACTGAGCTGGGTACCACCTGCAGAGAGGGCCAGCATGCAATGACCAAGTCTGGGCCAGCAATGATCCCCTAGCTATTAGGATCTGCCCCAGGAACGGGGCACCCGAAAGCACTTATTTAGCACCATTCTTGCTGGGTGTGGACAGCTTTGGAGGAGAAAACAAGAACGGGTCCTTTTAAGTGAGCTTCATGGTCTCCACCAAGCCTGGTGTGCTGGGGACTGACCCACTTCGCCCATCGCCTCTGATCATGTTTTGGGTCTGAGCTGGTGCTGAGGTATTTCGTGCCAGTCCAGACCTGGAAAAGTCTGGAGCAGCCAGCCCCGCGGTCCTGTGGTTCAGCCAGACCTGCATGACCACCGCCCTGACATCCTGGGGTGGGGAGGCAGGCTATGGAGGCTCCCTGGATTCTTCCTATCCGCCCTCCACACCCTCTCCTCACCTGCTCTGGCTGAAATCCCAGTGCTCCTAGGTTTCTCAGTTCGTCCGTTCGACAGCTGGACGCTGGGCCTGTCCGTGGGAGCCATTCAGGGAGGGCCACGCGACCTGCCGAAGCCTGACCTGGACGCGGGGCGCTGTCTGGTGCCTGTTCAGCTTCTGACCCGTGGACCCGAGGAGCGACAGCTTCATCGCAGCCTTCAGTTCTGAACCAGTCCTTTCGTCGGCCAGAGGCTTTGAGGAGACCTGGCTGTGCTGTCTTTGTTTCTCGAACTATGGCCTTGTGCCTGTTAACGAACACCCGGCGAGGGCCTCGGCGCCCAGGCTCTCATCCGCCACAAGCACCTCAAGTCTCGGCCTGCTCTGCCCAGTTTCGCGCGTCAGCCTCACCGCACCACCACCAGCCACTCTGTTCCCAGCTGCACGATCTTCTCGCGCGATTTTCTTGCATGGTCTTCTCGCGTGATGTTCTCGCGCGGTCTTCTCGCGTGATGTTCTCGTGCTGTCTCCAGTCTCGTGGTCTTCTTCTTGCGCTGTTTCCTTCCTTGCCACCTGCAGGTGTACTTGAACTTCCGGGAATCATCTCTTCTTCGGTGACTAAGGTAAACCTTTGGGTTGACTGGGGTCCACATCTTTGGCTGAAAGCATGTTACGTAGCTTTGATTAAAGACACCTGCTGGTTTGGGTCCATCTTTGGTGCTTGGCCTGGAGGGCCAGCTCTTCACTTAACCACTTGTGACTTTGGCTTCCTGTGCTGACCCCGGCCCTTTGCCCCCGAGAGGATGACCTTGATCTGGTACATCCGGGATACTCGTGCATTCGATATTTCTAGAAGTTATTCTGTGTATTACCTGGCTGAACCACACCGGTCCTGAAGTGTCTGAGTATCTGGTTTTCCTTCCCAGCGGCGGGTGGGAGAGCGGGGGAGGTAAAGGGGAGCAGGAGGTGGGTGTTTTTACCTGGGGTTGAAGGTTTGAGGATAGAGGGCAACACCGGGATCAGATGCTGCAAGAAGTCTGAGATAGAACTAGAATGGCGGGTACAAAATGGGCCAGGAAAGCAAGCAGACTGCTGTGACTGTGGATTGGAAACTGGGGCGGATCCCGAAAGAATGCTCGGAGAACCACTGCAAGATGGGTGTGCAGATGCAATCATGGAAGAAACTGTGTGGAGGGTGATCCGATTGAAATCCAGAGATGGGCTGTCAGAGCCTCTGACTGTTATTTTACATTCTCCAGCCCTTGTTTTTGTGAGTGAGGCAGATCTATTAAAGCTGCTGTGATGTGGCAGATATTGGCTCATCATCAATAAATATTTATTAAGTACCCCTGCCTACAATCCTCTGAGTCCTTGCAAGGTTGGAGAGCTGAGGTTCAGACAGGAGTCTGAAGTGGAGATGGGGGATGGTGTTAGTAGGTGCCTATAGGATCGTGAATTTTCAGGGCCTTTTGATGAAAAATTCCATGTTATTATTTCAAAGAAGTAGTGACAAAAAAGTAGGGAGGGGGCAATAGTAATCATGTGCTTACTGCCTGTTGTGCAGTGAGCCTCTCTCTCTAATGTATATGTGTGTGTGTGTGTGTGTGTGTGTGTTAATGCCTTATTGGTGAACAAGTATTAATAAAATTCCAAGATTTAACTGTGTGTGTGTGTGTGTATGTTAATGCCTTATTGGTGAGACAAGTATTAATAAAATTCCAAGATTTAACTTTTGTACATTTCCTGCTAGTTCCTTCCCAGACTCCATAATGATTCTTCCCTGTTTAAGAAGTACCAAAGCTAAATTTTACTAACAAAAATGCAAACTACAAATGATTAAGATTATCTTGAGATAGACCTCTTGCTCATCCACTTAATCAGGTCTGAGATATGCAAGACTATCTTGAGAGGGAATTTGTAGTTTATGTTGGAGACATGAGGAAACACCTTAAAAAACTATTATGTAAACTTTTTCGTAAAAATGGAAAGAATAACTGTAGTTTCCTTGGGTTGATTCTTTAGTGAAATAATTTGGTAATGATCAAGGTATACATTTAGAATAGTGGTTGAAAAAGATCAAATTTTCATCTTTACTCTTTGGTGTAATTTTTCCAGGTTTTTACTGAGGAAAAGAAAAGTTGTATGTCTTAACATAAATGGACTCATAGTGAATGTTATGTATATGAGTGTGTGCAAAAAGCAGAAAGAAGCAGGGTAGAAGAGGAAAGAAGGGAATTAAACATTATTTCAAATAATAAACTAATGAAACCTGGTACAGCATTTCCCCTAACTCTGAATTAACATAAGACCTTCCCCTAGATGTAGCAAATGGTAGGTAAATTATGATTAGCAGACTTGGGTGGGGGTTACATAGCAGGGTTTCTCTGCTTACCTGGGGGAGTGTCATAGATTTCTATAATAAAAAAAGCCATTATAATTGAAGGTGTTTTAACTTAAAATGTTCTTCTAGGTACTTACTTAGTAGACTTATGTGTGAGTCCTCATAAGCCTGCCTAAGAAAATATGAGACAAACAAGCTGCCTTGAAATTTGGAAATGCTGCAGAGGTTGACTGGTACAGTCATAGAAATGTGTCATCTGAGAAGCCAACATCACGGTCCAATACAGAGGCAGTGATGCCTAATAATTTGTGATAAGCAAAGGACCAAATTCAGAAATGTACAGCTTTGGTCTGAGCACCTAGCATGTTTTTATTATGTTCTGTCTCTACTCAGCAGCCTACTTCTAACCTAAGTCACTGTAAAAGTCACATCTTAGCACAGTGAGCCTGGGTCTGCAGCCGTTTGCTGCAGGCTGAGTTTAGCGCCCCACCTGGAGCCGGACACTCAGGTCCTGTTTATCCTGTGAGGTCACAGTCCCCTGCCTGGTGCCAGGTGATTTTTCATTATGCAGTAAAACACTTCCCAGCAGGCTGTTTTCATTACAGCAACAGGAGAGTCTCTTGATTCCTTTTCATCATGTCATGCACCATAGACCTTGAAGGGGCTCAACTGCCTCATGGTCACTCTAAAGCTCTTTTGTGATTACAGCCTTGGCCCCACCTCCAGTTGCCCTCCTGTGACCCTAGACCCGGCTGATCAGCTCCACAATGTCCCTGCCACGTTTCCCCATGAATGTCACTGTGTCCAGCCTCCTGGTTGTCGTGCTTTGCCATTGTAATAATACTAAGTGCTATGCCTGTTAAGTACCTATCCTCTATGGGATGGACATTGGGCAAGTTGCTATTAAATCCTAAAAGTAAAATTGTGAGGTCATGAGGGCAGAGGGTATAGTGCTATGTGCAAGGACATCCCAGTGTGTGGCAGAGCCAGGATGGACCCAGGGGTCTCTCAAGTCCCACATATAACTTACATTCCCCTATTACCGTCTTTCCAAACATCAGGCCTTTCTTGCTCCTATCCTCAGAATATTGTCGCATCTCCTCAGTGCTGCTTGAAATATACGAACAGTCAGACTTATTTCCCCCTTAACCTCCCTGAACACTTTAGCATTTCAGTTTCTATAAACACTATTTAACACCTATTGCTTTCTCAATGAGAGTGTGCAGTAGTGACTCTTTTAAATCAACCACACGTATTTGCCTTTGGCTCATTATAAGATACTTGTTAGGCCTGATTTGTAGTTTAAGAGACAAATGGTGGCTGGTAAAATTTTCAGATGGGCACATCAACTGAAGTTTTTAATGGATTTCAAACCAAGTTTGCACATGACCAGAGGTTATGGAAATATATTAAAGTTTACAGATCAAAAATTATCTCCACCTGTGGTGAATTATATACATAAATTATCAGTATATAAATATACACTTAATATATGTGTTTATCTATATAGACGTGTAGGTATAGATACCTCCATATAGTTCAGTTCAGTTGCTCAGTTGTGTCCAACTCTTTGCGACCCCATGAATCGCAGCATACCAGGCCTCCCTGTCCATCACCAACTCCCGGAGTTTACCCAAACTCATGTCCATCGAGTCAGTGATGCCATCCAGCCATCTCATCCTCTATCGTCCCCTTCTCCTCCTGCCCCCAATCCTTCCCAGCATCAGGATCTTTTCCAGTGAGTCAACTCTTTGCATGAGGTGGCCAAAGTATTGGAGTTTCAGCTTCGACATCAGTCCTTCCAATGAACACCCAGGACTGATCTCCTTTAGGATGGACTGGTTGGATCTCCTCGCAGTCCAAGGGACTCTCAAGAGTCTTCTCTAACACCACAGTTCAAAAGCATCAATTCTTCGGCACTCAGCTTTCTTCACAGTCCAACTCTCACATCCATACATGACTACTAGAAAAACCATAGCCTTGACTAGATGGACCTTTGTTGACAAAGTAATGTCTCTGCTTTTTAATATGCTGTCTAGGTTGGTCATAACTTTCCTTCCAAGGAGTAAGCGTCTTTTAATTTCACAGCTGCAATTGCCATCTGCAGTTATTTTGGAGCCCCCCAAAATGAAGTCTGACACTGTTTCCACTGTTTCCCCATCCATTTCCCATGAGGTGATGGGACCAGATGCCATGATCTTAGTTTTCTGAACGTTGAGCTTTAAGCCAACTTTTTCACTCTCCTCTCTCACTTTCATCAAGAGGCTCTTTAGTTCTTCACTTTCTTCCATAAGGGTGGTGTCATCTGCATATCTGAGGTTATTGATATTTCTCCCAGCAATCTTGATTCCAGCTTGTGTTTCTTCCAGCCCAGCGTTTCTCATGATGTACTCTGCATATAAGTTAAATGAGCAGGGTGACAATATACAGCCTTGATGTACTCCTTTTCATATTTGGAACCAGTCTGTTGTTCCATGTCCAGTTCTAACTGTTGCTTCCTGATCTGCATACAGGTTTCTCAAGAGACAGGTCAGGTGGTCTGGTATTCCCATCTCTTTAAGAATTTTCCATAGTTTATTGTGATCCACACAGTCAAAGGCTTTGGCATAGTCGATGAAGCAGAAATAGATGTTTTTCTGGAACTCTCTTGGTTTTTTGATGATCCAGTGGATATTGGCAATTTGATCTCTGGTTCCTCTGCCTTTTCTAGAACCAGCTTGAACATCTGGAAGTTCACGGTTCACGTATTGCTGAAGCCTGGCTTGGAGAATTTTGAGCTTTACTTTACTAGCATGTGAGATGAGTGCAATTGTGCGGTAGTTCAAGCATTCTTTGGCATTGCCTTTCTTTGGGATTGGGATGAAAACTGACCTTTTCCAGTCCTGTGGCCACTGCTGAGTTTTCCAGATTTCCTGACATATTGAGTGCAGCACTTTCATACATCATCTTTCAGGATTTGAAATAGCTCAACTGGCATTCCATCACCTCCACTAGCTTTGTTCATAGTGATGCTTTCTAAGGCCCACTTGACTTCACATTCCAGGATGTCTGGCTCTAGGTGAGTGATCACACCATCGTGATTATCTGGGTTGTGAAGATCTTTTTTGTACAGTTTTCCTGTGTATTCTTGCCACCTCTTCTTAATATCTTCTGCTTCTGTTAGGTCCATACCATTTCTGTCCCTTATCGAGCCCATCTTTGCATGAAATGTTCCCTTGGTATCTCTGATTTTCTTGAAGAGATCTCTACTGTTTTCCATTCTGTTGTTTTCCTCTATTTCTTTGCATTGATCGCTGAGGAAGGCTTTCTTGTCTCTGCTTGCTATTCTTTGGAACTCTGCATTCAGATGGGAATATCTTTCCTTTTCTCCTTTGCTTTTCGCTTCTCTTCTTTATGCTACCGGAGATCAGTGGAGAAATAACTCCAGAAAGAATGATGGCATGGAGCCAAAGCAAAAACAATACCCAGGTGTGGATGTGACTGGTGATAGAAGCAAAGTCCGGTGCTGTGAAGAGCAATATTGCATAGGAACCTGGAACGTTAGGTCAATGAATCAAGGCAAATTGGAAGTGGTCAAACAGGAGATGGCAAGAGTGAACGTTGACATTCTAGGAATCAGCAAACTAAGATGGACTGGAATGGGTGAATTTAACTCAGATGACCATTATATCTACTACTGTGGGCAGGAATCCCTTAGAAGAAATGGAGTAGCCATCATGGTCAACAAAAGAGTCCGAAATGCAGTACTTGGATGCAATCTCAAAAACGACAGAATGATCTCTGTTCGTTTCCAAGGAAACTATTCAATATCACGGTAATCCAAGTCTATGCCCTGACCAGTAACACTGAAGAAGCTGAACTTGAATGGTTCTATGAAGACCTACAAGACCGTTTAGAACTAACACCCAAAAAAGATGTCCTTTTCATTACAGGGGACTGGAATGCAAAAGTAGGAAGTCAGGAAACACCTGGCATAACAGGCAAGTTTGGCCTTGGAGTACAGAATGAAGCAGGGCAAAGGCTAATAGAGTTTTGCCAAGAGAACACACTTGTCATAGCAAATACCCTCTTCCAACAACACAAGAGACGACTCTACACATGGACATCACCAGATGGTCAGCACCGAAATCAGATTGATTATATTCTGTTTGCCACCAAAGATGGAGAAGCTCTATACAGTCAGCAAAAACAAGACCGGGAGTGGACTGTGGCTCAGATCATGAACTCCTTACTGCCAAATTCAGACTCAAATTGAAGAAAGTAGGGAAAACCACTAGACCATTCAGGTATGACCTAAATCAAATCCCTTATGATTATACAGTGGAAATGACAAATAGATTTAAGGGACTAGATCTGATAGAAAGAGTGCCTGATGAACTATGGACAGTGGTTCGTGACATTGTACAGGAGACAGGGATCAAGATCATCCCCATATCTCCATATAACATGTAAAATCTGATCATTTGTTTTTATATACAAGTTTTCTATCCACTCCTATACCCTTGATTGTAAATTACCTAAAGACTAAGCCTAATTATAATTCGGACCTGAAATACATTGAAAACAGCGTTTCACCTTATGCAAGAGGAATATCCATTATGTCTTTTAAAATTTATATTTTTAAAAATTTATTCATTAAAATAGAATTATCTACAATGTTATGTTAATTTCTGCTGTACAGCAAAATGGTTTCATTTTACATATATATGTGTATATATGTATACATACATCGTTTTTCATATTCTTTCCCATTATGCTTTATCACAGGATACTGAATATAGTTCCCTGTGCTATACAGTAGGACCTTGTTGTTTATCCATTCTGTATATAATAGTTTGCATCTGCTAATCCCAAACTCCCAGTCCTCTATTATCTTTTTTGAGGCTGGTTTATACACTAAAATAAGGTATTTTGATTTGATATGTGAAATAACTGTTTTTGCAAAGTTGTAAGTAAATATAATCTTATTTAAAATGCACTGGAAGGAAAGACATATGGCTAATTAACATATGAAAAATGTTCAAACTTATGAGTATCAAAGAAATGTAAATTAAAAGAACAGTGAGACTTTTTTTATCTTTCAAATTGGCAAGTTTAAAATAGTATTACACTCAGAGTCTGAGAGGATGAACATGTGGTGGGAAAGCGCTTTGGCAATATATATATATATTTTTTACATGTTCATGTCTTTTGTCTCAGTAATCCTATTTCTAGGACTCTATCCTAAGGAAATATTGAAATATTTATTATGCAACATTATGTACAGTAGGTTTAAATTTAAAACAACAAAATATACATAATAGGGGAGTAGGGAAATTATGGTAGATCTCTATGGTATATGTGATAATATAGACATCTATAACAGAATATTATTTACATATTTTATGTATTACATATATTTTATTATTTTTATTGG
Organism: Okapia johnstoni; assembly: GCA_024291935.2. Lineage (NCBI taxonomy): Eukaryota > Metazoa > Chordata > Mammalia > Artiodactyla > Giraffidae > Okapia > Okapia johnstoni. Next base: position 10,005,628 of record CM044317.1, read on the forward strand.
GGTATGATTGACATATGACATTATATTACTTTCAGGTATACAACATAGTAATTCAGTATTTGTATACAGTACAAAATTATTATCATAGTCAGGCTAGTTACCATCTATCACCCTACAAAGTTTCAAAAAAATTTTTTTTTCTTGTGATGAAAACTTTTAAGATTTACTCTTTTGACAACTTTCAAGTATGCACTTCAACATTATTGACCCTAGTCACCATGCTATACATTACATCCCTATGACTTATTTATTTTATAACTGGAAGTTTGTACCTCTCAACCCTCTTCATCCCTTTTGCCCACCTCTCTGGCAACCACCATTCTTTTTACTGTATCTATGATTTTTGTTTTAAATATATATATTAGAAACATTATGTATACGTGGAAATGCCTATAATATATTAAATAAATAAAGGCAAGCTATAACCCCGTGTACTACATTAGTCCCACAATCTTATGAAATAGTATGTATGCACAGAAAAAATACTGGAAAGAAATGTATCAAAATGTTAACAGTGGTGACAGATTAATGTTGATTTTTGCTTTTATATTTTTGCATTTCCAAATACTTACAAGAGTAAGCCTGTTGTAGGAATCTCAAATATAAGAGTACAGCAATTAAAACACGCACTGGGATGGACTTTGGGCAAGATGTCAAAGGGAGTAGATGTGGAAAATTCTCTTCTTTTCCACACATACAGAAATTATGGATGACTTATAAAGAAAAGTCAGAACTTTTTAACTGTGCTGAAGCAAAAGAGGAAAACCTCCTAGGACTAGGGGAAGCAGGGTCTGGAAGCAGTGAGGTTAGCTAAACCTAGGAGTCTGTGAGAGGTGGGGATGAAGGAAGCAAATTTGGGATCAAGGATTTCAAAGTAGGAGGGGGACAGAGGTATGTGAGTGGTGAGTCTTGCTTGAGCCTCCTGTCATGAAGCCAGTGCTGGCATTGTGCTTTCGTGCCTGTGACTGGAAGCTGAGAACATTCCAACCAACCCATCTGGAGTTTCAGCAGGTAACAAGCTGCTCACCTTTGGCAGAGGGCGGAAGCAAGATACCTGCATGACTGGGACGTGGACCAAGTCCTGTCCTGGCTTGGCGTCAGGAACAAGGAACACCCAGCGAGGCGAGACTGTACTTCTGAGCTGTAGTACTCCTAGGGGTTAGGCTGAGGCATCCTATTGCCACAGGGAGGGGGAAAGCCTCCTCTACCAGTTTGGGATAATTTTAGCAGCAAGTAGTTGTGCCCTAAACCATACAGGCATTCATTATCTTTCTCAATAGTGAGAACTGGAGGCATGTTGTCTCAGGGTGATCTAGCAGCCCAGCAGGGATCCAAGGATCCATTTCCATCAAGGATTCAAGGTCTGTCTCCTTTCTGCTGAGTCTGTTGCTTTTTGCTTTATGATTGTTAGATGGCTGCTGCAGCTCCAAATATCACAATTCCTGCCTTCCCAGAAGCACCCAAGCAGAATTTACATTATGTCTTTTTAGGCGGAACTGGGTCACATGGCTTCCCTTGGCTCCAGGGGAGACTGGGGCATGGAATGTACGGTAAAGGGAAAGAAACATTCACAACTGACTTAGACCAATCAGACCTATTGGCCAGGCACATGGCCACTCAAGATAAAACTGAGTTTTAGTAGCAGAGAATTGGGGAGGGAGTGACTGTTAGGTAGGCAACTCCCATGCAGTATGAATTGTCAAACAAAATTGGAAGAACTCATACCCAAGAAGCTAAATATAATAGAGGAATCTGAAAATTACTCTAAAATAAGCACAGCTACAGTTTTTTTTTTTGAGGAGGAAATGGCAACCCACTCCAGTACTCTTGCCTGGAAAATCCCATGGAGAGAGGAGCCTGGTAGGCTACAGTCCATGGGGTGGCAAAGAGTCAGACATGACTGAGCAAATGAACTGACTAATAGGTATTCTTAAGAGAGTATAGCAAGAATGGGAGAGAAGCAATATTTGAAAATGTAATAGCTAAGACTTTTTTAGAATTAAAGGTAGACATGAATCCTGGGATGAAAAAAGCATCTTAATTGTTAAGCAGAGCATGAAAGCCTAGATAAACTTAATGACACTACAGACTAGCAAGAATAAAGAAATAAAGGTATCTAAGAGAAATACAGATTACTTAAAAGGAACAATATCAGACAAATAGCAGAGTTTTCTTCAGCAACATGAGATACCAGATGATGGAATAATAGCCTTAAATGCTGAACGAAAACAGCTGCCATGCTGGATTTCTACACCTGGTTGAATCATCTTTTCAGAATAGGTGTAAAAAACAAAACCCCAAACAAACACAAACAAAATAGGAAAGCATATAAAACTAGAAGAAAATACAGGAGAAAATATTTTTGACCTTCAGTTCAGTTCAGTTCAGTCACTCAGTCATCTCCGACTCTTTGCGACCCCATGGACTGCAGCACGCCAGGCCTCCCTGTCCATCACCAACTCCCGGAGTTTACCCAAACTCATGTCCATTGAGTCGGTAGGAAAGACAAAGTTGCTCTGATAGGACACAAATAAACATGAAAAAAAATTGATAAGTTGAACTTTATCAAAGTTAAAAATTTTGGCCTCCAAAAGATACTGTTAAGAAAAAGAAAAGCTAGAGAATGGAATATTTGCTACACATATAACTGACAAAGCTTCCCTGGTGGCTCAGCTAGCAAAGAATCCACCTCCAATGTGGGAGATATGGGTTCGATCCCTGGGTTGAGAAGATCCCCTGGAGAAGGGAAAGGCTATCCTCTCCAGTATTCCCACCTGAAAAATTCCATGGACTGTATATAGTCCACGAAGTTGCAAAGAGTCAGACACAACTGAGCAACTTTCACTTTATCTGACAAAAGACTTGTTTCCAAAATCATGAAGAACTCTTAACACTTCAATAATAAAAATACAAATAACCCAATACAAAAATAACAAATATTCAAACCAAACAGTTTTCAAAGGGAAGTAAAGAATTGTCAATGAACACTTGAAAAAATGCTTAATATGATTAGCCATCAGGGAAATGCAAAAAATAAATGAAAATTGTAATGAGAACTATAATGAGAAACCACTATATACTACAGAAGTGCTAAAATTAAGAGACTGACAATACCAAGTTTGGTCAAGGATATCGAGCAAGTAGAACTCTAATGGACTGCTTTTGAGAATGTATATAGTGGTACAACCACTTTGGAAACCTGTATATGAGTGTCTTGACAAAGTTATACATATACTCACCATGTGATCCAGGTATTCCACTTTTAGGTATTTACCACCCCAAATTGAAAACACACACACACACACACACACACACACACACACACACACATATATATATGCCAATATTTTTGCAGAAATGTTCATAGTAGCTTTAATAACAATAGACAAAAACCTGGAAATAATCCAAAATATCCATCAACTGGTATGTAGATAAACAATACGTGGTGTATCCAATGTATGGAGTATTGCTCAACAGTGCAAAGGAACAAACTTTGGAAACATGTAGCCACATGGATCTTTAAATCATGCTTAATGAATGAAATGAGATACAAAGAGTATGAACTATATTTTTCCGTTTATGTAAACTGTAAAATAATCAGTAATGACATAAAGCAGATCTGTGATTTTCTGGGGCAGAGGGAGGGGTGGACTGCAAAGGGGCACAAATAATCTTTTAGGAGTTATGGTAATGTCTGTATGTTGATTGTAATGGGAGTGTTATGAGTATTTACATATAATGAAAGTCATCTAAATGAATGCAGTTTGTTGTATTAATATATAAATTATTCCTAAAGAAATCTAGTGAGGACAAAAAAGCCATTTTCAGACACACAAATAGAATTTAAATTTGAAGTCTTGATAAAAAACACTTGGAAAATACTTTGGATGAAAGAAAACAAATGAACACAAAAGGGGAAAACACGTAAGGTAGGAAATTTAAAGGTTCAGTGAAAAAATACTTTGAGAGTCTCATAATTCTAGATGAATCTTTGTGTAACACGACCAACTAGTAAAACTCAATAGTTCTAACTTAAAACATTTTTATTATAAAAATTTCAATTCACAAAAATACAAATATTGGTATAGAGAACTCCCATATAGTTGGAAAAATTTCTACTTTCATACATTTGAACTTGCTGAATTAGGAAATACCTGTTTTTGTTAATCATTACAAAACACTCTTTGTTTTAAAAAGGTTATTTCCTTTATGTTCTCTCAAAATGAGTCAGATAAAAAAGATCATCATTTTGCATATTTTCAATATTTAAGAAATATGAAAGATAAAAGATCCAGAATACAAAGTGGTATTATGTTCAAAACCTCAGATAGTATTACAAATATCTTATAATTGTAAAAGACCTCCCTATGGCATGCACCCTTCAAATAAAGATGCCTTGGTCACTGATTTTATTTTTCAAATATATATTTCACAACTTAAAGACTTACATAGATTAACTCAAATTCTGTGTTTACTGAGCAACTGCCATTTGCCAGGCATTGAACTCAATAGAGTTAGAGGGAGTAACAAATTTGAATAAAGTTTTATTGGCCCTAAAGGAGCTCATATTTCTGTAAGAACTCTGCTTCATTACTGTAGATGTCCTGCCACATTGATAGAGAAATTAAATGAATATTGTTCCTGTTTTACTTAAAGTTAAGCAGATGTCGTGATGTCTCTACTTTGGCCTACACCTAAGATATGCACATGCTAACTTGGATTCAGGTGGGATTCCTAAACTCCAATTCCTAAAACATCCTTTTGTTTTAAGAGAATTGGAGGAGGTAAAAGTAAACAGTATTCTGTCATTCCTGGCACACACACTGTCTCATTCCAGAAAATTTATGAGTAAATGCATAACACCTCGTGGGTGAGCAATGGTTGTCCTTACAGCAATTTGTAATGAAATAATGTCATAAATCACCAGGGACTGGCCGGCACCCCAAATAAAATATCTATGATTTCAAACTACAAATGTCTCATGTGTTAAGATGTGTCATATGCTACATTCTAGCATACAGTGTTAGAACTGTAAGGAAAGCAGCAGAAAAAAAAAGTTTTATCACCTCCAGCCTGCCTTATTCACTATAAATTGGTAATAAACACACCTAAGTTACTTCATTACAATGTGATAGATTGTAACAGCAACTTTGAAGGTCCATTATATAAATCATTTAAATAGAGATTTAGACAATTTGAAAAATTCCTATTAATTATCAGAAAGTCAGTAGCAATAACACCAGTGAAGTTCAGTGTACCCTGCACTTGTGAATATAGATACTTTAAAATGCAGATTGTGACCCAGTGGAGCAGAGTAGCTCATTAGTGATGTATAATTTTTATTTTTTAATTTTGATGGGATTAGAATTGTTGAACTAATAGATTATAATTGATCTCTCACAGTGAAGAGGCTGAGGTATCTTTAGCTCAATCTGCTGCCTGAGATTGTTTATGGTCTGTCCATCTTTTCAGAAACACTGAGTTATCAGATAACGAATATGTTTGGAGTGCCTAGCACTGTAAAGAGGGATATAAAAGGTGAAATATTTAGTCCCTTGCCTGGAAGGTGAGGGGGGGACCCCCTATTTTCTGGTTTATGAAATAAATATCTTGAAACAGAAACCAGGAATGATTCCTAGCACAGCCCTGATACTGGTAAGGGATTTACAACTTATGCTTCCTTTTTAGTGCAGCCAGTCTGTTTTCTGCTTCTAAGAATCAATGAGTCCAACATCTTCTGTGCCAAGGATGCTGAGCTGTTAATCATGTGTTTTGTTTTGAGAATGTGAGACTGCTAACTTTGTTTCAGCTCTCCTCCTCCCCACCCTCCTCTCGGCTCCGGTTTATTCTGTTATTGCTGAAAAGGATGCCTGTCTTCTCCACTAGAATCTGCGTATCTTGAGGGCAAGGGTCATTTATTACTCACAGGTAAGCATGCATGGTGCTTGATTCAGCAATCTGCAAGTTGGCACTGAATTCATCGTCATTAAACACCCGTGTGTGTGCACACACGCACATGATCAAGAAAGGCAGGGTGTTGAAATCTGGAACCTGAGTGAACTGGATAGAATCTGGGGATCCTTCCTTGCCTAGTATGCCCTGCTTTCCTGCTCAGAGGCCAGCCTGGGGTGCTGGCAAAGGCCCAGGTACCTAGACTGGACTCTGTCTTCTCCATCACCTCCGGGCCACCTGTCTAGCCACATCGCCCATCTTTGTCCTCCCTCCACTTTAGTCGTCCTGGGCTGATTAGGGACCCAAGGCTTGCTTCTGTTTTGCCCCAATAGATGCCTCTCTTCATACTGCTGCCGAGTCTCTGCTTGTTGAAATGCTCTTCATCATGTAAGAATCACTTTGAATGTTATTCAACATGCATATTGAGCCAACCCATCTCCCCAAGTTTGTAATCTCGACTTTCTGTGAATGCTTATGAACTCTGACGTGCCTCATGGCGCATATGCACTTGCCCATTCATGCATTCAGCAGATGGATACCTTTTGACTGCCTGCCCTGTACCAGGCACTCCCTAGGCACTGGGGCTGAGCCTGGAGCCCCACAGAGCAGCCCCCTCGCCATTGGTCTGCAGACTATTCTAGAGATTCCAAGGGGACTGAGACCCTGGGTTGCTCAGTTTCTTGATCCCTTGCCTCCTGGGTCTGAACTTTTCCTGTGATAATCCTTGATGTGGTCCGTTTATAGTCAGTTTGCTGGATATTCAGTGAGTGCTTTCAATATAAAATTCATATCCATTGATTTAGGGAAATTCCTTGAATGATTTCATTGGAATTCACCCTCTCTTTACACTATTTTTCCTGTTCTTTTTCTGGACTCCCTATTGTTTGGATATTAACCTGGATATTGGATCCCCCCACCCCCCATTTTCACTTTGTTCTTTTGCTCTGTTTTGTTGATTTCCTTGATTTCATCTGTCAGCCTTCTACTGAGCATTTTGGTCTCTGTCATGATTGTGTTTATTCATTTTTATTGTGGTAAACTATAAAATTGAGCATTTTAGCTATTTGTTTTTGTTTTATAAAAGTTTTTGTTGGAGTATAATTGATTTAGCACTTTTTAGGTGTACAATTCAGTGGCATTAAGTGCACTTACAGTGTTGTGCAATCATCACTACTATCTGTTTCCAGAACTTTTTTATCATCCCAAACGGAAACTGTGTATACAGTAAGCATTATTTACTCTCACTTTCCCCTCCTCCCAGCCCCTGGTAATCCTCATTCTACTTTCTGTCCCTATGAACCCTGTTCTAGGTACCTCATATGAATGAAATCATACAGTATTTGTCCTTTATTGTCTAGCTTATTTAACTTAGCATAACATTTAAAAAATATTTATTTGGCTGCATCAGGTCTTAGTTGCAGCACGTGGGGTCTTTTTTTTTTTTAAGCTGCAGCATGTGGGACTTTTAGGGCATGTGAACACTTAGCTGGAGCATGTGGGATCTAGTTCCCCAACCCGTGGTTGAACCTGGGCCCCCTGCATTGGGTGTGCAGAGTCTTAGCCACTGAACTACCAGGAAAGTCCCAGAATAACATTTTTAAGGTTCATCCATATTGCAGGAGGTATCATAATTTTATTCTTTTTTTTATGACTGGATGATGTTCCGTTGTATGTATATACTATGTTTACCCATTCATTCATTTGTTGATGAACATTTGATATGTTTCTACCTGTTGGTTATTGCAAATAATGCTGCTGTGAATATGGTGTACAATTTTCTGTTTGAGTCCTGTTTTCAATTCTTCTGGGTATGTATCTAGGAATGGAGATGCTGAATCATATGGTATTTCTATATTTAACTTATTGAGGAAGCATCAAACTGTTTTCCTTAGTGGCCGAACCATTTTGCATTCCTACTAGCAGTGCGTGATTTATTCTCTTAACTTTTATATATAATATATTTCAGTGTTTATTATATTTATCACGTGGAACATTATATCCCTGGGTTTCCCAGGTGGTGCTAGTGGTAAAGAACCTGCCTGCCAATGCAGGAGACATAAGAGATGAGGGTTCAATCCCTGGATCAGGAAGATCCCCTGGAGGAGGGCCTGGCAACCCACTCCAGTATTCTTGCCTGGAGAATCCCATGGACAGAGAAGCCAGGTGGGCTACAGTCCATGGGGTTGCAAAGAGTCAGACAAGACTGAAGTGACTTAGCATACACATTATAGTACTTACTTATCTTATAACTGGAAATTTCTACCTTTAATGGTCTTCATCCAAGTCCCCCTCCTCTCACCCCTTACCTCTGGTAACCACAAATATGATCTCTTTTCCTATGGGTTTGTTTGCTTGTTTTTGAAGTATAATTTACCTATGACATTATGTTAGTTCCTATCGTATGATATAGTGATTTGATATTTCTATGCATATCTAAATGATCACCACAATAAATCTAGTTACTGTCATCATACAAAGATATTACATAATTATTAACACTGTCCCTCACTGTACCGTTTCATATCCTTCGCTCATTGATTTTGCAGCTGGGCATTCGTAACTCTTAATCTCCCTCGCCTGTTTGTTAACTGCCCCACCCTGCTCCTGTCAGATATTCGCCTGTTTGTTCTCTATGGCTCTGTTCTGTTTTGTTATGTTTGTTCATTTTTTTTTTAAATCTCACATATAGATAAAATCATATGGTATTTATGGTATTTGTTTTTCTCTGACTTATTTCATTAAGCATAGTACCCTCTAGGTTCACCCATGTTGTTGCAAATGGCAGGATTTCATACTTTTTATGACTGCATAATAGTCTAGTGTGTGTGTGTGTGTGTGTACCACACCTCCTTCAACCGTTCCTCTGTTGATGGACACTTAGTTTGCTTCTGTATCTTGACAATTGTAAGTAGTGCTGCAGTGAACATAGAGGTGCATGTATCTTTTCAAATTAGTGTTCCCATTTTATTCAGATAAATACCCAGGAATAGAATTTCTGGGTCATATGGTAGTTCTATTTTTAATTTTTTGAGAAATTTCCATACCCTTTTCCATAGTGGCTGCACCAATTTACATTCCCACCAACAATGCTCAAGCATTCCCTTTTCTCTATGTTCTTACTGCCACGTTATTTGTTGGGTGCTCTCTTTCTGTTATCATAGGAATCTGTTCTTAGTAAAAGCTCTAGCAGATATGTTTATATACCTATCTCTAAAAAATGGAAAAGACTCTGAATTTAGGCAGTAAATAAATTCTGAGCAGGAGTAGAACCCCAGTTGCAGGCTGGAGAAGTCTGCAGATGACTCTTTAGACAAAGGTTCTTCCGATACCCTCTCAGACTCCACTATATAGCAGCCCTACTTATGTAGAGCTTATTATGTGCCTAAGACTGTTCTTTGTACTTTATATACATCATTGTTTTAAGTCTTCCGACCTTGGTGTAGGTTCAGTTCAGTTCAGTCGCTCAGTCGTGTCTGACTCTTTGCGACCCCATGAACTGCAGCATGCCAGGCCTCCCTGTCCATCACCAATTCCAGGAGTCCACCCAAACCCATGTCCATCGAGTTGGTGATGCCATTCAACCATTTCATCCTCTGTTGTCCCCTTCTCCTCCTGCCCTCGGTCTTTCCCAGCATCAGGGTCTTTTCACATGAGTCAGACCTTCGCATCAGGTGGCCAAAGTATTGGAGTTTCAGCTTCAACATCAGACCTTCCAATGAACACCCAGGACTGATCTTTAGGATGGACTGGTTGGATCTCCTTGCAGTCCAAGGGACTCTGAAGAGTCTTCTCCAACACCACAGTTCAAAAACATCAGTTCTTCGGTGTGCAGCTTTCTTTATAGTCCAACTCTCACATCCATACATGACCACTGGAAAAACCATAGCCTTGACTAGACGGACCTTTGTTGGCAAAGTGATGTCTCTGCTTTTTAATATGCTGTAGGTATTCCCCTCTTTTTATGATGGGAAAAGTGCAGTCCAGAGTGTGGTTTAGTGACTTGTCCAAAGTCACACACCTAGTCAGGGACAAAGGCAGAATTCAAACCAACCTGGCCCCAAGGTGTATGCTCTTAACCACTGCACCCCATTCGTTCTCTCCTGCCATGGGCAAGGAGGGCACTGATGCCTAACCCAGGAAGAATAAGAGAAGTCTAGATTCACTGGAAATATTCTGGGTGCCAGCTGAGTTCTGAGTAAATTATATGTATGTTTCACTTCAGTATTTCAGATTTCTTTCTTTGAAAAATTTTAGACATATGAAGTTACAGTAATGGTACAAAGAATTTCTGAATACTCTTCACAACACAAATTCACCAAATACTAACATTTTACCAGACTTCTTTCTTTTTCTCTCTCTGAACATATCTATCTATCTATCTATCTGTCATCTCTCTCCATCTTTGTCTATGTACCAACCTACCTGCTGTTTATCATCTGTCTGCCTATTATCTATCTATCATCTATCTATATCTCACATACACATATTTTTTTTTCTGAAGCACTTGATACTAAGTTACAAATATGATGCCTCTTTAACTCTAAATTCTTCAGTGTGTATTTCCTAAAACAAGGCCATTCTCTTCCATGACTAGCACAATGACCCCTATCAGAAAATTAACACTGATGCAGTTATACTATTTGCACTACAGATCTCAGGATTTTCAGCTGTACAACTAACTTTCTATTTTTGGTCCAAATTCAATCCAGGATCATACATTACATGTATTTGTCATAACTTTTTAGTTTTCTTTAAGCTGCAATGGATCATCCTTCTTTGTTTTCTTTCATTGTGTTAAGTTCCCACTCTGCTGTAACAGTTTACTACAAAATCAGTGACTTTAACAGCCAAGTGTGTAGTCTTATAGTTGTGTGGGTCAGAAGTCTGATAAGGTCTCACTGGGCTAACATTAAGGTGTCGGCAGGGCTGTGCTCCTTTCTGGAAGCTCTAAGGCATAACTTGTTTTCTTGCCTTTTTGAGCTTCAGGACATCTCCTGCATTCTTTGGAATGTGGGTCCTTCCCCTGTCTGCAAAGCCAGCAATGGCCAGTTGGGTTGAGTCCCTCTTGAATGTCTTCCATCTCTCTGATGTGTCGTTCATAATCACACCTGAGCACACCTGGGGGAGGCAGTCTCTGCTTTCAGGCCCCACGTGATTACGTTGGGACCACCCCGTTCATCCAGGATAATCACCATACCTAGAGAAACCTTTTGGCTAGGTATGTTTTTGGGGAGGGAGGGTTTGGGTTGAAGAATACAGGCGAGATGTTTGCAGTCTGTCTCTTGTTTGGGTTTGTCCGGTGTTTCCATAAGACTAGACAGAGATCATGAGATTTTGGTGGGCGGTTGTGCTGATGTGTTCTTTTCAGTCCTGTTCACTGGGCGGCACGTGATACAGGTCTGTCCCATTACTGGTGACGCTGTAGCTGTTGGTGCCTTCACTAGGGTGGTGCCTTCTTGTTTCTTCTCTGTGAAGCCACTGTTTTCCCCTGTATGTTTAATAAATATCTCCTGGGCAGATTCTTTGAGACTATGTAAATATCCCGTTTCTTATCATCCTTTTAGTCACTAATTTTAGCATCTTGCTTGATGATTCTTCACTTGAAACAGTTACTACTGTGATGGTTGCCAAATGGTTACATTGTCTCATTCAGTATTTACAACCATGACCTGGGGAATGCCACCATCCTTTACATCAGCTGTGGAAAAACAGAATTCTATAAACTGGCTTTCCCAAGGTCCCACAGCTAACAAATGTAAAATGTATGGTGGGACTGCAACGTGGAGTTGCAGGGCACTTTTACTCATTTTCCTGGGTGGAAAGGTGGTTGGCAAGATACATGTTAGCTATTCTTAGAGAAAAGATTAAAAAGGTCGATGGATTTCATTTGATGTAATGCTGCATCAAGTTTATTGATGCAGTATTTATTTTTTGGGGAAAAAGTATGCTTCATTTATTTTTTGGGGAAAAAGTCTCATAGTGACACATTCTAGTAACAGAACAGTGGAAATAAAGTCATTCTCAAAACTGCTGACTCTGAGGAGGGTCTTTCTCGTGGAAAATCACTCAGCGCTTCACTAAGGCTCTGCCCAGAGATCCTTACACCTCTGACCTTGGGTTCCAAGCAGGGCTGTATTATAGAGGAGCCCTGTTTGAAAGTGGCCCTTCTGCTGCTTTTGGTAATGAAACCTCCCTGGAAGGGCGCCAGCGCGGGCTGGGTTTAGATTGGGTTTCCCACTCCAGCGGGGTGATGCCCCAAAGCCCCAGTGAATTTGTATTAAGCCCCCGATTATCTTTCTCCACTGAGCTCCTTTAACTGCTCTCAGCCAATCAAAGAGACATGACAAGCAAAAAAAGCCACTTGGCGGGGTTTCCACGGCCAAGAACCCGAGGCCCAAGTGAGCCCAGTTCCAGCTGATGCTGTCCGCAGGTGCCTCCGAGGCAGGCTTGCTCAGCTGTGGAGAAGGGACTGTCACTGCCGGGGGATGGCCTGAACCATCGAGCAGGACTGGCCCCAAGCGCCCTGCAGGCACTTGACAGAAAAAGAAATTTATGACCTCTGCTTTCTCCTGGTTCTGTTCTGCTGACTCTGACCCTAATCAGGAACTCATCACACAAGCAGGGATAATTAGAAACAGGTGATACTAGGAGTGCGCCTGGAGAGTTCCAGCTGCTGGGCTGTGGGTTTTCTGTTTCCCACACAAGACTGGGAATTAGGAGCTCAGAATTCGCTCATCGCTAATTCCATGCAGCGGGTTAAGTCCTCTTACCGAGCTTTAACTTTCCCACCAGGGAATAGTATTTTATTTCCTTGTAGAAATGTACTAGTGCATCAGGGCTAATATGTTTGTGATGTTCACTGAGCAGCCCAGAGCAAGGGGCTACTGTGTAAACCCAGCAACTCTGTGTCTGCGGAACACATGGCTCCAGTGGTAACAAAGCAGCCTCACGCTGGAGACACCTGTCTGCTTCTGATTCCACGTACTGGTAGATCCCGGGTCTCTGTGCTGGAAGAGAAAACTTCTGATTCCACGTACTGGTGGATCCCGGGTCTCTGTGCTGAAAGAGAAAACCGATTGGAAGCTAAGTGAACTTGGTGAGAAGAAACACCACAAACCACAGAGGTGACTGCCTCATTTCTAGCTGCCTTTGACAAGTGATTTCCTAAGATGAAGTGGATGTTCCCAGAAGTAACACGAAACCTTAGGCTCACATGTAGAGCTTCGTGCAAACAAGGGCTGGGTGTCACTTAAAGGATATTTAAGAATAGCTTGAGTGCCTTCAGCTCTACTGTATTCAGGGTTCTCCAGAAGGACCATTCTTTTAATTTACCTGAGAAGCAAATGGCACAGCTTTTCTTAGTAATACACTCCGTTACCTTTGAGTTCTTTGCAGGTGGCACTTCTTACCTTTGTATCACCTGGGCCTGGTTCAGTTCCTGGCCTGTAGTGTTTAATAAATGCCCATTGAATTAATATGCAAGCGATCACAGTTCTTCCCCTAGATAAGTGAAAACCATGTTAGTCGCTAAGTTGTGTCTGACTCTTTGTGACCTCTTGGACTGTAGCCCGCTAGGATCCTCTGTCCACGGGATTCTCCAGGCAAGAATACTGGAGTGGGTTGCCTTTCCCTTTTCCAGGGGAACTTCCCAACCCAGGGATTGAACCTGGGTCTCCTACGTTGCAGGCAGATTCTTACCATCTGAGCCACCAGGGAAGCCCCTCCCTTCATTAGATAAGCTCTTATTTATTAACCTTAATGTCTCCTCTCACAAATGACATCCTTGTTTACTTCTACTCAATTGGACATTGAGTAGAGTGGTTCTCAGTGTAGAGGGTAGTTCTGTTATCACTTCTCTGCCCACAGGCTTTCTTGCTCTAAAAGGCCGTGTCCCAGTAGATCATTCACTTCTCTTGGCCTGGGATGATCCAGCAGGGGTAGGAGGCTCCTGGCTCCGTGCTGTCTGGGGACTTAGGTCTTTTATGGCTTGGTTCTTTTCTGTAGCTTGAAATTATGGAAATGAGAGAGACTGCGGCCAGTGTGCAGGCCATGGAGACTTAACGTCTGCAGTGGCTGTCTTGGCGCCCTGGCAAGCTGATGGATGTACCTAGAAGGTGGTCTTCAGGGAGAAGAGAGGGGACAGGCATGAGAATGGAAGGGGATGCGAGCCATGGGGGCCCCAAGAGGTGGAGAGAGTGGCCTTGTTCCCAAAGATATGATGAGTCCAACTGTACGCGGTCTCTTGGCTTCTGAGAGACATTTCTGTAACCTTACTTTAAATTCTCTCCCTTGTCCTTGGTTTGCTTCAGTGAAAATCCCTCTTTGGTGAGAAGGCTCTTAGCCTATTCTGTCTCTCTTTCTAAACTGTAAACAAATACTCATCTTAGCCCCTTTCATTGTAAACCATGTAAGCTCATGACCACTGGTGTGAATTTAGGCATTTTCTAAACCTTTCATGTGTGCTTTTTTCCTTTACTGTAGCTCTCCAGTGTTCTTACTCCTTGTCTCTAATTGGGTATCCTGAACAGAACATAATACCCGGGTGGTGCTAGTGGTAAAGAACCCACCTGCCAGTGCAGGAGACATAAGAGACTCGGGTTCTATCCCTGGGTCAGAAAAATCCCCCAGAGGAGGAAATGGCAACCCACTCCAGTATTCTTGCCTGGAGAATCCCATGGACAGAGGAGTCTGGCGGGCTACAGTCCATGGGGTCAACAAAGAGTCAGACATTACTGAAGCAAATTAGCACACACACATACGAGCTTTCATTTGGTTTGTATTTTTCTGGTGTATCCTTTCTCTGTTCTTATATTTCTAACCTTTCTGTAATATTATGTTTTAAGCATAACTAGTATAAAAATATATATAGCCAGATTTTGATTTTTTTTCTTGGGCAGTTACTTTATTTCTCTAAGTCTCACTGTCTTTTTTTAAAAAATTATTTTTAATTGAAGGATAATTGCTTTACAATATTGTATTGGTTTCTGCCATACATCAGTATGAATCAGCCATGAGTATACATATGTCCCCTCCCTCTTGAGCCTCCCTCCCACCTCCCACCCCATCCCACACCTCTAGGTTGTCACAGAACACGGGTTTGAGCTCCCTGAGTCATAACAATGAATTCCCACCAGCTACCTATTTTACATGTGGTAATATATGTTTCAATGCTACTGTGTCAATTTGTCCCACCCTCTCCATCCCCTCCTGTGTCCACAAGTCTGTTCCCTAAGTCTGTGTCTCCATTGCCACCCTGCAGATGGGTTCATCAGGCACATGTCTCTAAATTCTAGGTTACATGCATGTCTTTGGTGGGGTTATCTGTGAATTTCTCTGTAGCCTGAGTTTGGGATGCACTCCTTCAGGGTAGTTTTGAGTCTTCTTCTGCCAGACACCTTAAAGATGCTAGCATTTTGGAAATATTTTCATCTTAATTTCTTGGCCTGAGGGTTTCTAGACCATGTAAACCTATAAATTTAAGCCGAAAACTAGAGTGATAAGTGGGTCCATTTTTCCTTTTTTTTCAAATTCTCAGCATAGTCTTTTTCTAGCTAAAACTCAGGCCAATAATTAAAAACTTCCTTGATATTTCTCTGGGCCAGTGGATGAATTTCCCCCGCCCTCCGATTCATCTTTTCATTGGGAATGTAGTCCTTTGAAATTCTTGGCTTCATTTATGGGTCTCAGTTCTAACTTTCAGTCTTGTTGGGGCTAAGTCTTGATGTCTATGCCTGTGAGATGTTATAACCCAAATCTCTTGGTTCAGTTGGAGCCTCTCCTGTTTCAACATAGCTGACCTTAACTTTCTGACTTCTAATTCCTAATTCTTTACTAGCCCTTGGGGAGTTGCTTTATTTCACTGTAAATTCAGCTATCCTTTTAACAGAATATTTGCTACACTTCATCTGTATTTGAGAAGATTTTTTAAAGTGGAAGGTTTTCAAGTTGTTTATTCCATCTTACAGCTAGAAATAGAACTATTACCATTATTTCTCAGGTGTCAGTGTCAAACCCCTGTCTTACAGCGTCATTTAGGCTAGAGAGAAATGTCTGGTAAATAAAGTCCAAAGTCATGTTATTACCAGCCTGCTGCTGCTGCTGCTAAGTTGCTTTAGTCGTGTCCGACTCTGTGCGACCCCATAGACGGCAGCCTACCAGGCTCCCCAGTCCCTGGGATTCTCCAGGAAAGAACACTGGAGTGGGTTACCATTTCCTTCTCCAATACTTGAAAGTGAAGTTGCTCAGTCGTGTCCGACTCTTCACGACCCCATGGACTGTAGCCTACCAGGCTCCTCCATCCATGGGATTTCCAGGCAAGAGTACTGGAGTGGGGTGCCATTGCCTTCTCCGATTATCAGTCAGTTCTGTAGAAATCACTGTGTATGAGGAGTGAACCCCTGCCCCCAATTAGAGCAAGGTTCAATCCCCAGGTTGGAAAGATCCCCTGGAGAAGGAAATGGCAACCCACTCCAGTATTCTTTAAGATTATTTATGTATAATCTTAAGAGTGTACTTTGGTATTCTTACTATTCTTTTTGACTGGAGATATGGAGGTGTCATGATAAAATAGTGATTTCAGTAAATCATAGTCAAGACATGCAACCAGTGTATGGCATAAATCTTGTCTGTATTCAACATGATACAAATATATTTAAATGTTACTAGTTTTATTTTGAGATATTGTATAATTTTCCAGGGATACTTTCCTGAAGTGTGTTCCTTAGTATTCTGGTTCCTCAAGATATTTTACCAAAAGTTTCTATTGGTAAATACATTTGGAAAATCCTACATTGTATACCTCCTTTTGGTGAGGTTAAGCATGCCATCATACTAAACTCACTGATGAGTCTTGAGGTAAAGAAACCAATTTGAAATTTTTTAACCCAATGTATTCCAAATCTGCTGGACCAAAAAAAAAAAACTTTATTGGTTTAATTAACACTTTTTTAATATTCCATTGTATAAAACTTGACTTGGGAAATGCTGTCCTATTGGGCATATGCTTTTGTAAAGATAATATTTAAATATTTACCTTAATTTCCAAAATAAGGAACATTTCATTTACTGTTATTCTACAAACATATACTTAAAACTAAATTAATATGTAAAATTAAATAGCAAAATTCCTCAAAAGAAAATACAATTTAAAAAAATCTATAAAAGTACTCAAACTTATTAAATAAATAATTTTTAAAGTGAATATCTAAATGTTCACATATTGATAGGAAAAAACATTCCAAGAATGAGTTCCATTTTTTAAAATTAAAAATAATGTTTGAGGTTTAATAGGATTGTGTTTAGAATGTTTTTATACTGCTGCTGCTGCTGCTAAGTCGCTTCAGTCATGCCCGACTCTGTGCGACCCCATAAACGGCAGCCCGTCAGGCTCCGCCGTCCCTGGGATTCTCCAGGCAAGAACACTGGAGTGTGTTGCCATTTATACTGAGCATTATAGTATTATATTACTCAATGTAGGGGGAGATTAGCATAAAGGGGGTTTGGCTCGTATTTCCAATAATAACATCTGAACCAAGAGAGTTTGTAATGGCTGGGACCTCATTATTATTCTCTGTGACTTTTATGTAGCCCCATGGCCTGAGTTCTCTGGAAAGCATGAGAGAAAAGCTCTAGGGATGTATGTATGTTTTCATCAATCTAGATCTAATGTTGTTGTTGTTTAGTCACTAAGTCGTGTCGGACTCTTTGTGACCTAGTGGACTGTAGCTCTCCAGGCTCCTCTGCCCATGGGATTTCCCAGGAAAGAATACTGGAGTGGGTTGCCATTTCCTTCTCCAGGGGATCTTTCCAACCTGGGGATTGAACCTGCGTCTCCTGCATTGGCAGGTGGGTTCTTTACGGCTGAGCCAGCAGGGAAGCCCTACTATCATCTGTCAGTTAGCACATAGGAAGAATTGTGCTTAACATTCTGTCATCTCTTGAGTTTCAGGTGAAGCCCCAAAGGCTGAGAACAAATACTAGTTGTCATGTGCACCCACATTCTAAAATGAGGTGCTAGATGGCCTAGGTAGGACTTGCAAAGGGAGTGTGAACATACAGGTCCTGCCAGCCCTGCCCCCTGCATACCTGCTTCAGCTGCATGAGGGGAGTGGAAATTAATTGGGAGGGGTCTTGGTCAGGGTTCATTCAGAGGAGCAGAACTGCTGTGAGGGCCCTAGGGATTTCTTAAGGACTGGGTGTCATGTAGCTGTGGGAGACCCCGGGGCAGCCTCTGCTCGCTTGCTCCTTATCTGCCTGTGGGCCTGGAGGTCTGCTGGACCAGAAGTTGTTGGAGTGTGGTTGTGGATGAGAACCAAGAGGCAATGAAACCCTCAGAATGAACTGGGACCACCCTCCCCACCTCCCCCTGCAAAGAAAACTCAATCCTGCCAAGCCAGTTCGTGTGCCTGGCTCCCCAGCTCCAGCTCAGAGCAGTAAAAGGGGGTGCCTTCTGCCTTGGAGCAGCATGCCTGCTGGGCCCAGGACTCAGAGAAGCCAACTGGGATCCCCTGGGAACCAGAGGAGCTGCACATGTGAGTGTTACCCCTTGGCAGTTAGGGAGACCACAGACCAGCGAGCTGCCTACATGCGCAGCCAGGGCTTCAGGACCCAAAAATGATGGCTTCCACTTCACTTTCACCTTCTGTGTCTTGTACAAGTTTTGTCTTGTGGCCAACACTAGCCCAGAATCATAGGGGGAGGGGAATTCTGGAAAATACAGTTCAAGAAGCCCAAGGCTGATAGTGAGGAATTGTTTCAGGAGAAGGTCAGTGTGCTGTGTCCCCAACCTGCCACACAGGCACTTCCCCACAATGCTAGCCATGTTGGGGTAGGGGGTACTTCAGGAGAATCACAGGGCTTGACCGGTGTTGCCTGGAGCTTGGGGACGCAGGAACTGAATGTCTGCCAAGGGAAGATTGAGGTGTGATGTGTGGTTGCCCATCACAGGCATGGGGCTGCTCGGAATAGTCAGCTAGGGTCAGGGCGTGAGAGTGCCCTGAGGGACAGAAGAGAGCTGGCGCAGAGTGACAGTCAATAAATATTTGGTGAATGAATGAAACTATTTCATTTACATATATGTAATACATGGTTTAATCAGTTATTTTCCTGATATCCAAATTTTCCTTCTTCCTTAAAAGCAGCATCCTAATTTTACTTGTAATGGCAATGCACTCAGTAGAAAGGCCAGGTTGCTTTCCCTAGTAGTCAGATATGATCATATGGCTAAGTGTTGACCCTATACATATTTATCATATGAGCTTCCTTGGTGGCTCAGGTGGTAAAGAATCGGCCTGCGATGCAGGAGACCTGGGTTCCATCCCTGGGTTGGGAAGATCTCCCGGAGGAAGGCATGGCAACCCACTCCAGTATTCTTGCCTGGAGAATCCCCATGGACAGAGGAGTCTAGCAAGCTACAGTCTTCGGAGTCGCAAAGAGTTGGACACAACCAAGCACAGCACAGCACGTATTTATCATACAGAAAGTTACAAGGACACTTCCAAGAAGGCTACTTAAGGAGAGCTGACTCAGCTGGAGAAAGGCTCTTTTAGCTTTTACACGTGGACATGATGCCTGGAGGTTCAGCGGCCATTTTGGATCATGAGATAACACTGAGTGGAAAAGTAGAACAGTATTCGTTGGTTCTTCTGTACCCCTGGCTTCAGCAGTATGAATAACATCATCCTAGCCATTTTGTTCACAATGCTTAACCCAATAAGAGAGTGGAACAACTGTGGCATTGGGGTGCTGATATGAAAGGAGGGAGTGTTGAAGAATTCTTTGTGAAAAATTGAAATACCGTTGACATAACATTGAGTAAGTTTAAGGTGTACATCATATTGATTTAATACATTTATATAGTACAATACGATTACCACATAAGGTTAACTAACAGCTCCATCACATAATTTTCATTTCTTCTTTGTGGTGGGAACAATTAAGATCTAGTTCCTTTAACTTTGAAGCTTATGACACAGTATTGCTGACTTTAAGGACCAGTAATTTTTGAGGGGAGGCATATGGTACACAGCCATATCAACTGGCCTGGGTTAATTGAGGAGCAAGGTAAAAGACTAAAAAATTGCATTATGCATTCGACTTTCTGCCTCTCTAGAAAATTAAAGAGAATAATCGTAAGAGAGACTAGAAAATATAGGCGTAAAGTGTCACATGTAATCTAGGCCTTGGGCCATTGCTTCTCCCAGACCACTATCGACCTGTGTGGAGGGGACAGGGTGTTCCTAGTTCCAGTTCAGCCAGAACATGTAGTAAGTACCGAGATGATATCACTATTGGTGCTTACATTCACAAAAGTACAGGCCTTTAAAAAAAAAAAGATGAGCATTCGTCTGACTCAGCCTTTGAAGGGAAGAAGTTCAAGTTGTAGCTTTTCTCTGTGTCTTTATGTCTGTGTCTCTCAGTGTATCCTTCTCTGTATCCTTGTGTTTTGTCCCAGTTATGTATGGCTGTTTTGGCACATCTCTCTTGAGTGTGTGTGTGTGTGTATGCGTGTGAATGAAAGAGAGGGAGAGGGACACGTAGAGATGGGGAAAGATGGAGAGAGAGAGGGAGCAAGAGGAGATTGTATCACCGGCTGACTTTCAACTCCTTCGTTTTTCTCCCTCTCTTTCTGGCTTTTCATTTCCTTCTTGTTCTTTCTTCCCTTTGACTTGATCTCCATATCTGCCCTGTGAAAGAATTGAACCACATTGTGTTTTCCATATATTTTTGATTCCTCCCCCTAGATCCTGGGCCCTTGGTAGACAAGATGTTCCTCACTTGGTCGTCCGGCCCAATGGAGGAAAATGAGAGGGCATCAGTGGGCCTTCAGCAGAGCTCTGACCAGCACCCAGTTCAATGGGCTTGTCTGGTTGATGCTATTAAAATCTTGTGTCCATTTAAAAGGGCTCCAGTGGAGCTCCTCATCTGTGTTCTTGAAATGGTGTGTGGTTGCTCAGTCTCAGTTTCCAGTAGGTATCAGTGAGGCATTAGTTGTGAGAGTCTTGGGCATAGCCTCCCCCAAGGGCTTCTCTTCATCACTGAGTTCCATGGGATTTGAGGACCTGTATTAAGCATATGTGTAAGTCTCAGGGCCCAGCTTCACTCCCTGCCAAATATTTCCACAGGTACCCGCATCTTTAACAGAGCTGACCTCGAGGACAAGAGGGATGGGAAATAGGGAGATGTGTGCGTAATTCCGGAGCTGAGAGGCGGCTGGCCTGGCTGTAATAAAGCTGTCTGTTAGGAAGTTATCTTTCATATGCAATTGCTTCCCCTAAGCTCTTAAGCACATTAACTGCACCTGTAATTATACATACCTCAGAAAATGCATAAAAGCTGCCTTCTTTGCCAGACTAAATAAAACTGCAGTCTCCTTCATATCCTCTACTGCCTACTGTACCTTAACGTTAGGGGGGGAAAAAAAGGAAAGAGAAATGAAGGAAAAGAGAAGAGGTAATTGCCCATTAGAGAGTTGCTCGTAAGTGAACTTTGCCTCTTGTTTCCAACATTAATTTTGCTCTGTGTGAACTGCGCTTGACACCGTTCCGAGGGCGCGAGAGTCCCGTCCACTCTTGCTGGCCTGCACAGCTACTTGCTGTCCATTTGCCTTTCAGACAGTGTGTGAGACCACAACAACAACATTTGCTGTGAGTCAGGGTAGCTTTGCATCAGGGTGGAAAAGCACGTATGATTTTCACTGAGAATCTATCTTGTCTTTTCCACTGACCTACTTTCCAGCATTTGACTATTTTGCACCATTCGGTCCTAATGAGCCTAAAACCCGCACTAAGATCTCCCTTTATGCCATACTGATCGCCTCCTCCCCCTCTGGTATCTCTTTCTTAGGTATTTTTGGGGGCTGGAGGGAAAAGACAAATTCCCTGAATCTGGACTCTTCAGGTGTAATCTCTCCTGGCTGGGGTTTCTCTGTCTACAGAAGGGCATAGCCACGGAGACAAATCTGGCCCAGTAGCCAGACATACTTCTCACATTAGCGGGAAGAAGATAATGGGTGATGACTTACCATTGCCTACTTTCAAAAACTACTTTAATGTAAACCATTCCTTGTACAGTGTCAGTAGAATTAATTGGCTGGTAATCCACAGGAGATGTTCAGGTCACCTACAGTTTATTTTATGAGTCCTCCAGGATCAATTTCATGTTTGAATGACTATTCCTATCATATATTTACATACACAGTTGTCCTTTATATTCAGAGATGACGTGGTTGCCTTTTTACTCCACAGGCATATTCTTTCTGGAAGAGAAAGGCAAAAGTGTTACCTGAAGCCCTTTGGGAAACTAGCAAATATTTATCCAGCAAATACGTGGAGATCAGTTGTGGAAGGAATCTAAGAGACATAAAAAGGCAAAGTGTCTGTCCTCAAGAATCTTGTAATCTTCTTGTGGGGGAAAAGTGCACACCCACATACATATACACACACACATGAATGCAACACACTGGGAGCAACTGCAGACAGCGTAATAATAAATGTAGGATGATGACCTTGGCATTGAAATCGATTCCTGTTGGGCTGCCAAACAGGTGTGGTGACCAGGAAAGTGGAGCCAACTTCCTGGAGGGAAGTTGAAGGTTGACCTCTCGAAGAAGACGTCGATTCTTCGTCTCCTGTTGAACTATCACAGGACCTTTCTCCAGCTGATCTGGGAAGTGGGTTGAAGGAGAACATCAGGGCACTGAGGGCATCAATTGTATGAGGAGTGTGAAGTTACTGTAACTTACAGTGTGAAGTTACTGTATGAGGAGTGTGAAGTTAATTGGGCTTCTCTGGTGGCCCCGAAGGTAAAGGAATCCACCTGCAATGTGGGAGACCTGTGATTTGGGGGGAGTTTGCTGCTTGTATGTCATGTGAGGCTCCCTTTGGGGACTCCTTCAGAGTCATCAGTAGAAGCGCGGCTTTGCAAGGATTTTCGGAGTCCAGTTTAATGTTTCTTTGTGGTGCATGTGGCGGAGTGCCAGGTTAGCCATGCAGAGAAGGGAGGCTGCTCTTGAGACCCGGCTGCATTAGAAGGAGAAGCTATTTTATTTGTATTTGAGCTGAGAAAAAAGGGAATGAAATGCTGTCCTTAGAGTTTTGATGACATGATGGGTCTCCCATTCCACTGGGCTGTTTTGTTTGTTGTTAGGGATGCAGATGTGTTTGCAGGCCCATCACTCATTCATTCACTCACCGTGTATTTATCGAGGGCCTTCGGTGTGACAGCTCCTGTTCTGGGTACTGGCTGTACAGAGTGGAGTAGAAGAGATGAAACCCCAGGTCTCACAGAGCTCACGTTCTAGTGAAGGTTTTCAGTGTGGGAGTTGGAGGCAGGTGTTTTCCTGCTTTGGTAGATCTTGAGATCTTTCAAATACTATTTAAACCTGTCTGCTATTGACAAAGTTTAATCAGCACTCGAGCAAACAAAATCTTGTGCAGCGATTCTGAACTGTAGGTCTGCAGGTGAGTGTTGGTCTCTCTCTGCAGCAAAGTCGTCTGAAATGCCTTTTAAAAATGTAGAAACCCGGCCTCCCACTCACAGAACCTGATTCAGAAGATCTAAGGTAGGGCCAGAGAATGTGTATTTAAAAATTTCCTAAATGATTCTTTTGTACAATAAGCTTTTATTACATGCATAATTCTGAAATCTACATTTGATAAGGGCTTCCCTGGTGGCTCAGAGGTTAAAGTGTCTGCCTGCAGTGCAGGAGACCCGGGTTTGATCCCTGGGTTGGGAAGATCCGCTGGAGAAGGAAATGGCAACCCACTCCAGTATTCTTGCGTGGAGAATCCCATGGAGGGAGGAGCCTGGTGGGCTACAGTCCACGGGGTCACAAAGAGTCGGACATGACTGAGCTACTTCGCTTTACTTTACTTCACTTTACATTTGATAAAGTTGTACCCTCATCTTGTTCTCAGGCCCAGCCCCTTCCCTCCTGAGCTACACACACACATAATACACAAACACACACATTTCTGTAACCTTACATGTGTAGAGTTATAGTATTGTTTTATGGGCTTATTGTTTTATATAAGGGGATCATTCTTTCCACATGCTCAATTTCTCAGCCTCCACTTTTCGTTGTTCTCTTTTTAAGGTAATGTCCAGGTATATGAGTGGACACATGTCTTATTCTGTATTAGAGCAGCTGGGAAGAGCTGGGGTCTTTGGGACCAGTATCTTTGCTTCTTCTGGCACTGGGGCAGAGGCCCTGTGGCAGGTGGCAGCAGCTTGCCCTTGGTTGCACAGTGATGTCTGTGGTGGAGACAGCTTCACCTGATGGGCTCTCCTCCCTGACTTGGGAGGCACTCAGCTGTATGCTCCGTCCGGCCTCCTCTCACTTCTCAGGCTCCACACATGGCCCATCCTCTTTCAGCTCAGAGCCTTTCTACCAAAACTCCAAACTGCCCCTGATGCCTAACAGGGGAAGTTAAGGAATACAGACAACCTTTCCTAAGACAGTACCCTATTCTTTAAGGTAGTTTCTTGAAGAAGAACCCCTACTGCATGTTAAAAGCCAAGGTCTTTCCCTTGGCATTCTTTTGGTACCAAATCCTAACCATCCTCCAGGCAGACAGATGCTTCAGATGGAGTAGGCTAGGGGGAGGTATGTGTTTAGAAAGGTGGAAAGAAAAGTGCATGACTCATTTTAAAATATTGCCCCAGTTTGTCTCAGAAATATGTTGTCTAGCCGTTTGTCACTGGGTCATGTGACTGACAATGAAAATGCAGCCAGAGTATTTACTGCATTCTGCATTCTTTTCAAATCAACGTGTGAAGTGAAAGTCGCTCAGTTGTGTCTGACTCTTTGCTACCCCGTGGACTATATAGTCCATGGAATTCTCCAGGCCAGAATACTGGAGTGGGTAGCCTTTCTCTTCTCCAGGGGATCTTACCAACCCATGGAGCGAACTCAGGTCTCCTGCATTGCAGGCGGATTCTTTACTATCTGAGCCACAAGGGACACCCTCAAATGAACATATTTGAATGTAATTCTTGGCCAAAGACTAGGAGACGCTCCTCTCTCCTAGCCAGGCCCTAAATTAATTAATCTGTTCTTTTTATAGTTTAATAAGGAAATGATTCATAAACCCCAAAGGCTGATATAAGTGAAAAATACTTTCCAACAGTTCCCTTTACTTTCTGCTTAGGAAAATGTGGAGTAATTGTGGTGAACATACCATAAGGTGATTCCCAGTGAGTCACATCTTTGCATAATCGCCTGCCCTCAAGTGTTCGTTGAAACCATGACTTTCTTCTGGTCTACAACGTGTGGCAAAGGAGATGAGCTGTCACTCCTGTGGTTATGTTATATAGCAAAGATGGACAGGTTTTTAATTAAAGTCCCAAATCAGTTGATTTTGAGTTAATAAAAAAGATTATCCTGGTGGGCTTGACTTAATCAAGCAAAAGTCCTTAAAGGAGGGTCCTCAGGGACCCTCCCTGAGGTCAGAGACTCTTTCTCCTTCTCACTTTGAAGAAGCTAGTGCCTAAGAGTTCCACAGCCTCAAGGAGACTGGTTCTGACAGCAACCTGGGGGCACTTGGAAGCAAATCTTTCGCTAGTTGAGCCTCTGATGAAATGTAGCCCAGTTGACCCTTTGATTGCAATCTTGTTAGACCCTGAGCAGAGGAACCAGCTACACTTTGGTATACTCCTGACATAGAGAAATTGTGATGTAATACATGTGTGTTGTTTGAAGCCACTACGTTTGTGCTCATTTGTTAGGCAGCAATGGAAAACCAACGTAGTAATAACTAGTTGCAGCCCATCCTGGTTTCTCAGCCCTCTGTTGGTGAGGTTCCTCCCTCTTCTCTCACTCATTTCCTTCCTTTTACCCCTTCCATCTATTCTCTTTTTTCAAAAGTCTGGACAGTGTCGATTTCCCTCCCTAGGATGGGGAAGAGGATATCAAGCTTGGCCAAGTTCTGTGGATGGAACCTGGTCACTGTGGTGAGATGAATTCACTTAAAGAAAAAACAGACTTTATTTTTTAGAGTAGTTTGAGGGTTACAGCAAAACTGAGCAGAAAGTACAGATTTCTCTTACACTCCCTGCCTCCCCATGTACAGAGCCTCCCCCACTATCAATATCCCCTACTTGAGCGGTGCATTTGCTACAGCTGATGAACTTACAGTGACATGTCATTATCGCGCCAAGTCCATGGCTTACGTTAGGGTTTAGTCTTGGTGCTGTTCATTCTGGGGTTTTTGTAGGTCTTGACACTCGTAAAATGACGTGTATCTACCAGTGTCATACAGGGCATTTCACTGCCCTGAAAATCCTCTGTACTCCTCCCGTTCATTCCTCCCTCCAACCGAACCCTGGAAACCACAAATCTTGTTTATTTATTGCTGTTTCGTAGTTTTGCCTTTTCCAGAATGTCATGTAGTTGAAATCATATAGTACGTAGTCTTTTCAGGTTGGTTTCTTTCACTTAGTATATATGTTTAAGTTTACTCTGTGTCTTTTTACAGCTTTAGAGTTCTTTTTTTTTTTTAGTGGTGAATGATATTCCATTTTCTGGATGTGCCACAGTTTATTTATCCATTCATTTCCCAAGAGACATTTCAGTTACTTCCAAGTTTTGGCAGTTACGAATAAAGCTGTTAGGACTTCCCTGGTGGTCCAGTGGTTAAGACTGTGCTTCCAGTGCAGGGAGCATGGGTTTGATTTCTGGTTGGGGAACTAAGATCCTCTCATGTTACATGGTGTGACCAAAAAAAAAAGAAATCTCAAAACAAGCAAAACAAATAAAACAGACACACTTTGGGGTTGAATAAAGCTGTTATAAATATGTATGTGCAGGTTTTGGTGTAGGCATACATTTTAACACCATTTAGGCACATACCTAGGAGTGATATTGCTGGATCATATGATAAGAGTATGTCTAGCTTTGTTGAGAAACTGCCTAACTCCTCTGTGGTAGTGGTACCTTGTTGTTGATTTAATTTGCATTTCCCTGAAACCATGACGTGGAGTATCTTAACCCACTTCTTTCTCTATATCTGAGATGGTCGGCAGTGATGAAAGCCATGTATGATTTTTCCTTTCACCCTTGGGGGCTCTGAGAGGTGAGCTTTCTCTGTTCTGTAGTGAAAATTCTGCAAAGTAGCCAGCATGCATAAAATCTGTTACAAGAAAGCATGTTAAAAATGTGTGGACTGTCTTCATATTTTATTCCTGTTCTTTATTTTAATTTATAGAACTTTTCTTTGGGAAATCAGATGGTCTAGGTCTCATGACTGCAAATGAAGGAGGGACTGGGGAATGGATAAAGAAGTTCTCAGGACAAAGACGCTCTGAGGGTCTCCCACGCAAGGATGAGCTGAGGTGGCATCTTAGGAAACTGCTTTTGTTACAGGTTTTCTTTTCTGGTGGGTGTGAGGGAACAGACAGGACGTCAGGCTTTGTGTTTATCTGCCAGCCCAGTCTCTTCTTGCCTATCATCTTAGTGCCCACGGCAGAGAGCTGGGTCAAATGAGGTAACGGCTCATCCAGTTAGGATCTGAAATCAGCCCAGCTCTCCCTCTGGGCTTCAGAAACAGCCCGGACTACTGGCTAGGCTAACTGGTTAACTTGCCCTAGTTAAAGACTAGGGCAAGAAATCACATCCGTTTCCTTTACAAGTGAGATATTCTTCCTGTGTTTTACAGTTTCAAAATTTAGAAGTTACAGAGTGTCCAGAGCTCTGGCAATGGTACAATTTAGTAGGCTGCACCATTTCATAGTCTCGCCCTAAAATAACAGTGGCAAAGCCTTGCGACAAATGGTCTAACTCCCGCTCAGATGATGGCCTTGTTACTGGAGACATGAACAGTTGAGGATGGCTGGCTGGCTTTTCTCACTCTTCTCTGAGCACGAAAAGAGACTGCTTAAGTGAAGGGGTCAGACTTGACAGAAATGTTCTGCAGTGGGGGCATAGCTCACCTGTTTAGTCCTGAGGTTTTGCAGGTTGCAAGTATAGCCTGTGTAAAACTCATAGATCATATACAGGCTCAGACACATGTTTTTCTTGCTTGTGAACGTATTTTTGTTTCACAAGAGCCAGTTAAGCATGGCAGATGGAACAAATGTGTTGTGTAGCCACTTCCTCTGAAAATTGCATTAAAATGATAATAAAGGCAGAGAAACGCTTAGACTCACAGGGCAGAAAGAACCAGGGAGGACATGAGCTACAAGCAACCACATTTTGGAGGCTCTAAGTCAGATATCTCATGGTCACTGATTTTTGTGGACGTGAGCTGGCCAAGGAAGATACCCAGATGCAGGTGGAGTTGAGCCACAGACCTGAGGAAACCTCGGAAATTAGAGTTTCCAGCATCTTTCTGGAGGGACAGGTGGGGACAAAACCAGGATTGGTTGAAAGTCTTTCTCTGAAGCAGTTTGAACCCTCCCATCACAACCCCTTCTCTTTTCCCACGGGGAATCCTGAGCAGGAGGTGAGAGTTCTCCGGTCTCAAGAGGCAAAGTGGAGATCTTAGACATGCTCGTGAGTGGGGCACCAGCTCAGTTGAAGGCAGAGGCCACAGTGCAAACAAGGAAGCCAGCGCAATTCAGCATACGACTGTCCTGCAGGGCTCCTCTCCCCTGGTGTGGTGGCGCCATCCAGTTAGAAAGTTCTTTCTTGGGGGGCTCTGCCTCTAATGCCCATTGCCCTGATAATGGGGGGCCCAGGCTTTGGAGTCAGCTCTCATCTTAGCTGTGTGTCTGTCTGTCTCTATGATATGATGGATGTTTATGAAGTTTACTGTGGTGATCATTTCATGATACACATAAGCCAGATCATTATGCTGTGCACCTTCAACTTACACAGTGCTTGCATGCTAAGTCACTTCAGTCGTGTCCGACTCTGTGCGACCCCGTGGACTGTAGCCCGCCAGGCTCCTCTCTCCACGGGATTCTCCAAGCAAGAATACTGAAGTGGGTTGCCATGCCTTCCTCCGGGGGATCTTCGCGACCCAGGGATCAAACTCGCGTCTCTTGTGTCTCCTGCATTGGCAGGCAAGTTCTTTATCACTAGCATCATTATAGCTCAATAGAACTAAAAGAAAAAAAGAAGGTGCAACCATTCTGAAAGCCATCTCTCAATTTTTAGGTCACTGTATGGAGGTGTTTTCAGTACTCATGCCAGTTATCTATTCTTTTATCTGACTCTTTAAAATTCAGTTCAATAGATAACATACTGAATAATTAAGGGGGCTTTTTCTAGCCTCCCCTTACAGCTGTGGTGACCATATTTAAAATGTTAGCCATGGGACAGAGCTGCTTAGATGATTCCTTTTTAACCAATTTCAAATCCACTTAATAGCCCTTTTCTTTTAACTCCTTTCTTTCATCTCTACTCAAGTGTGCATCAGTTTTGCACCCTGGATAATTTCAAAGATGTAGGTTTGATTGGAAAACATCCATAGTGGTCCAGAACATGTCTCCCACACTGCCTGACTACAGGCGCTCTTCAAACGATGGTCTGTCACAGGCTCAATGACATCTTACTATTAGTGAATGAACATCGCTTATACCTATATCTTGAGAACGTCAATGTGAATTAAATGTGCCAAGTTTCTTAACGGCACCAGCAGATTTCCTAATTAACCTATGAATACTGTCAATCTGTTAATATAGTTCTCTTGTTCTTTTAGGATGAGTTATGTTACATTTATCGACTCCAGCAATTTCAGAACTGAAGTGCTCCTAAGGGTATTCAGACTTCCTTTCAAAACTAAAGAAAATAAAAGTAGTATGAGTTCAATTCACCAAAATGGTTAAAGACTTTTTGGCTTCTATACATTTTTCCCAAGCCAGTCGGTTGAACTTCACGCATTGCCCATTCTGCAATGCATCCTGTCTACATCGCTTTCTGCCCTGACAGAATTCCTGGGGTGAGGTGGATTCCTGACGTTGGTCCGAGGAGTCTGTAAACCGTAACTTTTGTGATCCTTAGTCCACTTTCTTGACAGACTTGCTGCAGTGTGTCCTTTCTAAATGGATTTAAGTGTACAGAATTGGATTAACCATAATCCTTGCTTCATGCCATAGTCTCATTACTAATCCATGTCTGGATGTTATTAGTTACTGGGATATAATGGATACCTAAAGGTCCACCACCCGACTCCACATAGGGAACACTGGTAATATCTTCGGTCTCCTTAGGTGCTTTCTTCCCGTCCTTCCCCCTACATTCCTCATAGTTCTCAAAAAAAGGGAATAGCCTTTTTCCTTCTCCTCCTCCTTCTCCTGCTCCTTCTTTTTAAATCACTCATGTTCCAAGATTCATCTTTGTCGTGGCTTGTAGCTATAGTTAAATTTTCACTGCTGGGAATTATTCTACTCTAGATATAGTACAGTTTATGTATCTGTTTTCCCATCAGTGGGCACAGTCTATAACTTTACCATGCCCAACTCTTGGCAAAATTGTGAAGTAGGATGGAGTTTGTCTTTGATGACTTTAGTATATTTTTTCTACCCTTCTTTATCCTCTTCTCAGAAGATCATCTAGGCCTCCTGCTTGTCACATAGTGATGTGTAATAAATGCTTATTGAACAGAGATTTTAAGTGACAGAGAAGATTGAGGGCATCTCAAGTCAAATGGATGCAACTGCCCTTAGCGCTGAGCTGAAGAAGCTTCTGCAGCCTCTTCTCAGCTCAGAGGGAAGACTGCCAGGATCAGTGACCAGCGTCTATATGGGAAGGGACTGGGGCATGGTAGTTTGGGAGCCCCTTCTTGCCACCCTAGATTCAGTCCCTCATGGACATTTACAGCCAGTTTGGAATCATGGGCATGGGTTAAAAGCAAAAGAATAAAACTTCCATTGTAGAATATCAGGTTCCAGCTAGGAAGGTCATTTTTATGAGGAGGCAAGGGTAGTAGCTGGGCTTCGGAGATGATGTGGTTGGCCATCAGAGTTGGAGTATTTGAGCATGGAGGTCATCTTAAGCCACACTGTCTCTCTAGGCCCATTAAGGTTGATTTTTCTTTTTTTAAAATTTTTAACTGGAGGATAGTTGCTTTACAATGTTGGTTTCTGCCATACATCAACGTGAATCAGTCACAGCTATACATGTGCCCCTCCCTTTTGAACCTCCCTCCCACCTCCTACTCTATCCCATAAAGGCTGATTCTGATTTTTATTCTCTGTTAAATATCTGATATAAAAATGTGCATGTTTCTGAGGAAAACTGTGCAAAGAATGTCATTTTTCATCCTTATGGTTAAATGCATATTTTCTATTTGAATCTTTCACTTATAAAAATTGAATATGATGACACTTAAAATAATGTGTTTTTAAGTTGTCTAGTTGTTTAAATGTAAAGTGCTGAAAAATTAATCTGTTTTTGGCTATGGACTCAATGTCCTTTCTCTAAACTTTAAATTTTTTTTATAGATGTTTTGTTCTGGCTCAGGTTTTAATAGCAACATTGGCTTTACTGATACCAATTGCATCTGTAGCTTGCTTGTAAATGGCATTATCATAAGATAATAGAGCTGAAAAGAAACATCAAATATCTTAATTGAGTGTTTCAGATCCATGGCCCACCTGCATAGAATCACCTAAGAAAACTGCATAAAATATAGATTCCTGGGCTCCATTCCTGGTCAAATAATAAGTTATTGGGGTAGAAGCCCAGGAATCTTCATTTTATAAATCTCCCAGGTGATTCTGATCCATGTGAACATTCGAGAAATGTTAATCAAGTCTAAATTTCACAGTATAGTGAAGATAACTGTAACCCAAGAGGTTAGTGACTTTTCTAGGGTTGAGAACTAACTGGTTCAGAGCTGGGTAGTCACTTGAGGTGAGGTTGTGGCAGAAAAATTAACATATTTATTTTTCAGTTTATAGGTGGGATTTAAAATGGCTTATTCTTAAATAACCCCCAAGCTCCATAGGCTGCAAATATGCCCCAAATGCCTGTTGTTAGGTTAATAGTTTCTGTTACCCTGAGTATCCTAAAATAGGTAGATATTCGATGTTATTGGAAATCCATGAAAAAATCCTGAGATCCTCTTTAATGACTGTCTAATTATTTGGGGGGTGGAATTCTTTTGGGAACAAAGAAAATAGTCACCATTCTTACAGGATCTGTGGATCTGTTTTCCAAAGATACTTGTCTTGCAGCATGAGAGAACAGTGATGTCTACAAACTTCCTTCTTAAAAGTTCTTTGTTTATTAACAGAAGATGTTTTATGATTCAGTTGAAGAACAGGGATTAATTTCCTCTTAACTCCTGTCTCTTCCCTAAGCGAAGTACAAAAGGAACTAGAACCTTCTACTCCACCCCACCTGGAACCTTGCCAGGCCAAGTCCATGGAAAGCTCCTCTGTGTCTTCCTCCTAAAACTAAGTTCAACTGCACCAGTTGAAGTGTCCAGGACAATTTAGACATTTGAAAAAAACTGAACAAAACTCTGTCTTTCAGCAGCGTGGGTTGACTTTTGCTTGAAACTATAATGATCAGAGAAAAAGGGAAGGGAAAATCTTGAGTCCAGGTCTTCTAATGCCTTGATTCTTTGCTGTCATTGATATCATTTACAGAGGCAAAGGACTGGATGTCAGCCCTAACTTGGGTTGTTGCTAAAACACCCAGGATAAGTATCACATTAACACTGTAGCATGAATTAATTTCATAATTTCGTAGGCGCTGGTCTGGCATCCTTAAAATAGCCTGAGTGTAGGCCTGTCATCAGTTTTATATGGTAGACCATAAAGAAGGCTGAGCACTGAAGAATTGATGCTTTCAAATTGTGATCCTGGAGAAGACTCTTGAGAGTCCCTTGGACTGCAAGGAGATCAAACCAGTCAATCCCAAAGGAAATCAACCCTGAATAGTCATTGGAAAAACTGATGCTGAAGCTGAAGCTCCAATACTTTGGCCACCTGATGCAAAGAGCTGACTCACTGGAAAAGACTCTGATGCTGGGAAAGATTGAAGGCAGGAGAAGGGGATGACAGAGGATGAGATAATTGGATGGCATCACCAACTTGATGGACATGAGTTTGAGCAAGCTCCAGGAGTTGGTGATGGACAGGAAAGCCTGGTGTGCTGCAGTTCATGGGGTTGCAAAGAGTTGGACATGACTTAGCGACTGAACAACAACAGATATGGGCTTATCATCAATTTTAGGAAAACACCATCAACAATAATCATAAAGTAAACCTGGACTGACCTATGTCGAGTTGAGTTTACCGGTATTATGGTCATTATTCTGATGCTATTCTTGTTCTAAAAAGAGAAAGTTCTTGGTTTCATCATTTAGGAACAAGCTCTGAATTATTCATGTAGCTTTTGTACCCTCAGATTTCAAACCTAAAATCATTTATATACTTGAATAACTTTTTGTCAAAACTGTGTATGTTTTCTTTCATCCCTGTTGTGTGTATCAGTAGTTTGTTATTTTTTGTTCATGGGTAATATTCTGTCGGACACGACTGAAGCGACTTAGCAGGAGCAGCAGCAGCAGCAGCAATATTCTGTTTATGAACATGCCACAATGTTTATCAATAGGTGATGGATGTTTGTTTCTAATTTTAGTTACTTTGAGTACAGCTGCTATGAACATTTAAGTGCAAGTGTTTGTGTGGTCGTAAGTTTTCATTTCCATTGGGTACCAATCTAGGATTAGTATTGCTGGGTCATATGGTAAGTATATATTTAAAGACATTGCAAACTAGTTTCCGAAGTGGCCATACTATTTTGTGTTCCTGCCAGTGGTGTGAGAATTCTGGTTGCTATTTGAGATGGTTTCTGATGGAAGCATAGGAAAATGTGAGTTGCTGTTGTCAGCAGTGGTCATGGTTGGTGCCCAATGTCTTCTCACAGTCCCTGAACAAAGTGACTGCACACTAGTCACACTTTCATGGCCACCACGAAGTCAGTTGGTGTGTCTGTTGCTCCTCTCGGACCAAGAGCTGCCTGAGGATGAGGGTCAGACCTTATTCCTCGCTGTAGTCTCAGATCCCAGCATGTCTGGCCACGGTAGGCCTTAGGATGTGCTGGCTGGGTTGAACAGCAAATATGTCTAGTAGCCAGGAGGGTGGTAGGAAGGGAGAGCTCAGGGGTGGTACCTCCTCTCTTACCCTGCACTTCTCATCCTCTGTGATGGAGAAGCACCCATGATCACAGATTTCATGTAATCACACAGCGGATGTGGAATGAAGTTGAAGAAGAGAGGGTTCTAATGGCCATGAAGGGTTTATCAAAGGAGAGTATGAAACCATCCGGAGGTACCAGAGCCTTTTTCACAGCACACCTCAATTGCCTTCTCCCCCGTGTGCCCTGCCCACTGTACATTTCCCTCCCTGGATTTCTTTGGAGGGGAGCGAAGAGTGCTGGGATGTTAGGATGCTACCTGAATTTTACCTTGGCTGGAATCAAGTAAGCCCCACTGATGTTGGCACGTTGGTAACTCCTGTTTGTGGTGCTCTTTTCTGCAGTGTCAGTGACCTTCTCTTTAAACCATCCCCTGTCCGTTCTCTTTTCTATTTGTTGTGCTTTAGATGGTGAAAGATATTCAGTTGAATAAAGTGTGTGTGGGGTCACTCATTCTTAACAAAGTCTGTCAGCCACTGGACTCTCCTATAAGATGTTTCCATTTAGGAGACAAAGTCATGTTTTTTTCTCTCTCCTTCCTCACTTCCCCCACCTCCACTTTTATCCCTGAGAGCAAATTCAGGGCCCCTCTGAGTTTATATCACCTTTGATTAATTGGCCCTAATGCAAGTGTTCACGGCTGTGCGTGGGTTGTTTCTTAGTGTGACATGCATCCTTTCGGTGCTTAGGAATGGTTGCTTCCCTCTAAGTGTGTAATTCATTGTGCTGTGAAATACATTTCCTGTGTGCTGCTGCTGTTCCAGGAGCGGCCATCACGGTAGGACTTGGGTACACACGTTTGCTTATGGCTGTTTAAAATGTGAGTAAATCTTATTTGACATTGCTATACATGACCACGACCTGCAATTACAGAAACAAAGAACTTTCCGGTGAGCTGAAGCAATCCTAGAAACACGTTGGCTGCCTTAGAGGTAAGGTCGCCGGGGGAAAGGGGCTCCTATCAAACTCAGACAGGGCCCAGCTTGAGGAATGCAGAAAGGAGCACCGTATTTTGTAACGTATAGGTATATAAAATCATCACACTGTACACCT
Source organism: Okapia johnstoni (assembly GCA_024291935.2). Classification (NCBI taxonomy): domain Eukaryota; kingdom Metazoa; phylum Chordata; class Mammalia; order Artiodactyla; family Giraffidae; genus Okapia; species Okapia johnstoni. The sequence goes on from CM044317.1 coordinate 10,040,723, forward strand.
TTGTTGTTGTTCAGTCGATAAGTTGTGTCCAGCTCTTTGTGACTCCATAGACTACAGCACACCAGGCTTCCCTGTCCTTCACCATCTGCTGGAGTTTGCTCAAACTCATGTCCTTTGAGTCAGTGATGCTATCTAACCATCTCAACCTCTGCTGCCCCCTTCTCCTCTTGCCCTCAATCTGCCTCAATAAAGCTGGGAGATAATTGGATTGTGTTAATCCAAAAACGTTAATTATTTAATACATGAAGTAAGAGAGAGAGAGAGAGAGTGAGTGAGCTGCAGCTGTATCATCCTCTAACTACAGTCTGGGCCCAGCACATATTCTTGCCCCCATCTCTCCCCACTGGGACGGGGCATTTTTTTCCTAGCTCCCTTCCTTGAGCTGCAGCGTGTTTTCACTAGTGCACTAGTTTGCCCTTCCCTCCACAGATGAAGGCTTTTGTTTCATAGAGGAGATAGAGCAGAAGAGGGTAGGTGGTTTGTACCTCTCCTCCAGGTCTGCACTTTTGTAGGACTCTGCAAGTTCTGTGAGCTCCTGGTAGGGTCCATGGACAAAACCCCTGAATAGGGTGTTGATTCCTCCAATTTCTTGGACTCCTAGGAGGTTTGTGCACTTGCTAGGATACACACCTTGGTTTTCAGCAGGTCATCAGCTACTGTAGCTGAACTCTTCTCACTAATATCCACTTGCATCTACCCAGGCAAACAATAACTCTTTCACTGAAGGTGTATATATAATATATATATATATCTGTAAAATTTGAGTCATTTCATTGTCTTGCAACCTGAGTTCTCTGATGAATGTAATGAGCTTTCACGTTTTCCAGGCTTTCCTTGTTTTAGTGTGGAAGTGATGCTCTTTGTAACTTTCATTAATACATCCCCAAGCATCTTGCTTTTTTTTTTTAAATATTGTTTTTCCTGGGTATAACAACCTCTAATTCTAGAAGCTGACAGTTGTATTCTTTCAGCTTTATGAAATATTATTTTATTGTCTGTTGAGTTGCATTGTTTCCATTGATAAGTCTGTGGTCAATCTTACTATTGCTCCTTTGATGGTAACATGCCTTTTTTTTTTTTTTGGTAATTTTATTTTTTATCTTCACAGCAAAATTGAGTATGTACAGAGTACCCATATACCTCTCCTCTCCCTCCCTCATGCTATCAGCGTTCTGCCTCTGAGTAGTACATCTGTTACAATTGACAACCTACACTGGCACATCATTATCACCCAAATCCATAGCTTACTTTAGGATTCATCCTTGGTGTTGTACATTCTGTGGGTTTGGAAAAATGCATAATGACATGCATCCAGTGTTGTTGTATGATACAGAATAACCTTTACTGCCCTAAAAATCCTCTGTATTTTGCCTTTTCACCCTTCCCTCCATTCTGTCTTTTGGTAACCACTCATCTTTTTACTGTCTCCATAGTTTTGCCTTTTCCAGAATGCCATGTAACATGTAATGTCACACAGTATATAATCTTTTCAGATTGACTTTCACTTAGTAATATCCTTTAAAATTTCTTCCATGTCTTTTCATGGTTTGCTAGCTTATTTCTTTTTAGCAGTGAATGATACTTATTTTCTGGCTTTATCATAGTTTATCCATTCACCTACTGAAGACTGTCTTGGCTGCTGCTAAGTTTTGGCTGTTATAAATAAAGCTTCTGTAAACATCTCTGTGCATGTTTTTGTGTGGATCTAAGTTTCAGTTCATTCAGGTAAGTTACCAAGGAACATGATTGCTGAATTGTATGGCAAGAGTGTATTTAGTTTTGTAAAAATCCCCAAAATATCTCCCAAATGGACTTTACTGTTTTGTATTCTCACCAGCAGTGAATAAAAGTTCCTGTAGCTACACATCATTGCCAGAACTTGCTGTTCTTTTGCTGCTTTTTAAGATATGCTATTTGTTTTTTGTTTCTAGAAATATTTTCTATGATGTGTGCATCTTTAGAATTGTCATGCTGGGGAACAAATCTGTCATGCTTCTTGAATCTGTGTTTTGGTATCTTTCATCAATTTGGGGAAAGTATCAGCCATTATCTTTTCAAATATTGTTTCTATTCTGCATTAGTTTCAGTTCAATCACTCAGTTGTGTCCGACTCTTTGCGACCCAGTGAACCACAGCATGCCAGGCCTCCCTGTCCATCACCAACTCCCGGAGTCCACCCAAACTCATGTCCATTGAGTCGGTGATGCCATCCAACCATTTCTTCCTCTGTCATCCCCTTCTTCTCCCACCCTCAATCTTTCCCAGCATCAGGGTCTTTTCAAATGAGTTAGCTCTTCGCATCAGGTAGCCAAAGTATTGGAGTTTCAGCTTCAACATCAGTCCTTCCAATGAACACCCAGGACTGATCTCCTTTAGAATGGACTGGTTGGATCCCCTTGCAGTCCAAGGGACTCTCAAGAGTCTTATCCAACACCACAGTTCAAAAGCATCAATTCTTTGGCGCACAGCTTTCTTCACCGTCCAACTCTAACATCCATACATGGCCACTGGAAAAACCATAGCCTTGACTAGATGGACCTTTGTTGACAAAGTAATGTCTCTGCATTTCAATATGCTGTCTAGGTTGGTCATAACTTTCCTTCCAAGGAGTAAGCGTCTTTTAATTTCATGGCTGCAATCAACCATCAGCAGTGATTTTGGAGCCCCCAAAAATAAAGTCTGACACTGTTTCCACTGTTTCCCCATCTGTTTGCCATGAAGTGATAGGACCAGATGCCATGATCTTAGTTTTCTGAATGTTGAGCTTTAAGCCAACTTTTTCACTCTCCTCTCTCACTTTCATCAAGAGGCTTTTTAGTTCCTCTTCACTTTCTGCCATAAGGGTGGTGTCATCTGCATATCTGAGGTTATTGATATTTCTCCTGGCAATCTTGATTCCAGCTTGTGTTTCTTCCAGCCCAGCGTTTCTCATGATGTACTCTGCATATAAGTTAAATAAGCAGGGTGACAATATACAGCCTTCACGTACTCCTTTTCGTATTTGGAACCAGTCTGTTGTTCCATGTCCAGTTCTAACTGTTGCTTCCTAACCTGCATACAGGTTTCTCAAGAGGCAGGTCAGGTGGTCTGGTGTTCCCATGTCTTTCAGAATTTTCCACAGTTCATTGCGATCCACACGATCAAAGGCTTTGGCATAGTCAATAAAGCAGAAATAGATGTTTTTCTGGAACTCTCTTCTGCTTCTTTGATCCTGCATTAAGTTTCAATCAAAGAGGCAGAATCACTAGGAGATACATGTACACACACACGTGCGCGCGCGCGCGCACACACACACACACATGTACACAAACAGATTTATTATTGGGATTTTAAACTGCCTTATGAAATTGCCTAAACCAGTTAAATAGAGGAAGTTGTTTCTTCTGTTCCTGGCACTGTAGCCTGAAGTCAATAGGATAGATAAAGAGGAAGAGAAGAACTGGGAATCCACAAGAAAGAACTGGAACCCGTATCAGTCTCTTACTACCTCCAATACCCCAACTTTAATGATGAAATGCCCTGCAGAAGAAGCTGGCATCCTTTGACATAGAGCTAAAATGTGCCCATCCCAGGAGTTAAAGAGACTGCAGAAGGAAATCTGAGAGGAACTAAGCTGATGCTTCAGCCTACAAAGTGAGTCAGCAGGTAAATGACAAGGTATGTGAACTGCAGCAGTGCTTTGTGCCCTGCTGTGACCTTCTGAGTGTGAAAGGACTAGGGCTGCTAACTTACTTCTGTCTTTCGAATCTTGCACAAAGTGTCTGTTATAACCCATATTAATCCATGCTGTGCAGGGAAAAACATTCTAGCAAAATTAGTTCCAACCTGGCTAAGTTGCTGCTGCTGCTGCTAAGTTGCTTCAGTCGTGTCCGGCTCTGTGCGACCCCAAAGACAGCAGCCTACCAGGCTCCTCTGTCCCTGGGATTCTCCAGGCAAGAATATTGGAGTGGGTTGCCATTTCCTTCTCCAATGCATGCATGCATGCTAAGTCGCTTCAGTTGTGTCTGACTGTGCGACCCCATGGACAGCAGCCCACCAGGCTCCTCTGTCCATGGAATTCTCCAGGCAAGAGTACTAAGTTGGCATGATATAAATTCAGCTCATCTCATACCTTATTATCTCACTCTTCTCTTTCTGAGCTCTAGTTCTAGATATTTTCTTGTTGTCCCATATCTCTTATATTGATTATATTTTGTACTTTCCTTTCTTTTGAATCTCTGTTCTTCAGTCTGGATATTTTCTCATTAACTATCTTCCTTCACTAATTCTCTGTTCTACCATTTTGAATTTGCTGATAAATCCATCCATTGGGTTCTTAATTTTGTTTTTCCTGTTCAAGATTTCTCTTTGTTCCTTGTTTTAAGAAAATAATTTCTGGTTCTTAGCTGATGTTGTCTATATTTTCATTTACTTTCTTGAACATGTTAATCATAGTTATTTTCACATTTTTATCATATAGTTCTAATATCACAGTCTCTAGTGGGTTTGTTTGTATTTTCGTTTCTTTTGGTTTTTGTCCATCCTTGTCTTTTTACTTATTGAATCTCCCTAGTTACTTTTGATTAAATGATGAACATTGTACATAAAATCTTGGATATTACTTGAGACTTCAGTGCTTTTATTTTCCTTCCAAGAGAATTTACTCTTGCTTTTTACAGCAATAAGTGTAGTGACTGAGCTTATTCAAGCTCAGCTTTGTCTTTATAAAGGCCTATATATTAGGAACTAAAGAGCCTCCTGATGAGGGTGAAAGAGGAGAGTGAAAAAGCTGATTTAAAACTCACCATTCAAAAAACTAAGATCATGGCATCTGGTCCCATCACTTTATGGCAAATAGAAGGGGGGAAAATGGAAGCAGTGACAGACTTTATTTTCTTGGGCTCCAAAATCACTGTGGATGGTGACTGCAGCCATGAAGTTAAAAACAGTTGCTGCTTGGAAGAAAAGCTATGACAAACCTAGACAGCATCTTAAATGTAGAGATATCACTTTACCGACAAAGGTCCATATAGTCAAAAGTATGGATTTTCCAGTAGTCATGTCTGGATGTAATAGTTGGACCATAAAGAAGGCTAAATGTTGAAGAATTGATGCTTTTGAATGGTGGTGGTAGATAAAATTCTTGAGAGTCCCTTAGACAGCAAGGAGATCCAACCAGTCAGTCCTAAAGGAAATCAATCCTGAATAGACATTGGAAGGACTTCAACTTATGCTGAAGTTGAAGCACCAGTACTTTGGCCACCTGATGTGAAGAGCCAGTTCATTGGAAAAGACCCTGATGCTGGGAAAGACTGAAAGCAAAAGGAGAAAGGGACAGCAGAGGATGAGATGGTTAGATAGCATCACTGACTCAACGGACATGAGTTTCAGCAAAATCCAGGAGATACTGACTGACAAGGAAGCCTGGCGTTCTGCAGTCCATGGGGTCTCAAAGAGTCACACATAACTTAGCAGCTGAACAACAACAACAACGACAGTATATTTACATGTACTTCTACATGGAAAAGCATATATTTTTCAAAGAATAATACTTTAAGGGTCCCAACTGAAAGCCTCCTTCAGTTGGAAAGGACACTCCTTCTTCATGAGTCCTATATTTTAATCTTTGTCTCTCTGGCTCTGTTTGACCCTTGAAATCTTTGCTCAGCTTCTCAGCTGTTACTTTTGAATAAAAGTATCTGCAGGGGAAAAGTGGCTAGCTTTCTCCTGAAGGATTTTGGTCTTTTAAGTCTTTGCTTCCTTGGTGGTCCCCTTAATATCTTTGAACAGATATTTCTCATATTTTTCCATGTTTTCTAGCTATTGATAGGAGATGTAGTCTGAAAAACTATTTATTCATTGTAGGAATACCTTCAAATGGCACTCTTTAAAATTGTTTTTCAGGGTTCTTTTTGGTCAATATTTTAGGGATTTGAGCATTGATCTTTCTGAAAGAAAAGCTATTTTTGAAACTTTAACAATATTAGGTGGAAGAATGCCCTCAGTGAAGTTTCTATCATCTGCTTGTTTGTTTTAAGAAGATGTACACTGCTATGGCATGGGAAATTCATCATTAACACACTCATCTCCTAGAGGAAGAAACAGGCAGGAGGGTCAAATCTTTTGGGTTTGCAAGAGACAACTGAAGATATCTTAGGGTTTGGGTTTGTATGCTCGGTTCTTAAGCTCAGAAAATCTTACACCTTTTGAGTTTTCTTATAGTACTTTTGCTTGTGTGCATGCTCAGTCACTCAGTTGTGTCTGACTCTTTGTGACCCAGTGTACTGTAGGCTGCCAGATTCCTCTGTCCATGGGATTTCCCAGACAAGAATACAGGAGTGGGTTGTCATTTCCTCCTCCAGGGAAGCTTCCTGACCCAGAGATGGAACCCATGGCTCCTGTTGCATCTCCTCTATTGCAGGTGGATTCTTTTTCACTAAGTCACCGGGGAAGCTCAGTTTTATTTATATTCATAAACCAAAAAAATGTTTTAGACCACTTCTCTTCAGCCACTCATGAATGCTTTTGGCTGAGATTTTGCTGCCATTTTGGCTTCCATCTCTCTGCATTGTTTGGGTGACTCTTGGATATCACCACCTCTTTTAGCTCACTGGGATTGTGTAAACTTACACACACAGCAGGAAAACAACATCCTTTCAATTATATGTACAGATTCTTGAGAGCTGCTTTCATTTTTCGTAGTCATCCTGTCTTTGGATTTTAATCTTGTTGAATTCCTGTCTTTTTAGCTCTTGTATTTGTTGCTTTCCTGCTTTTGTCTCTGCGCTCGTCAGTCCTGGCCCCCAATTATGTGCATTCCTTCCCAGCTCTGCTTCAGTAGGTCAGGTTGGTAGATTAGAAATGACCATAATCGAAGTATTTACAGCACGGGAATTGGAAATACTGCCTACCAAGGCTTTCATTTCTCAGAGAGCAAGTTGTTAAGCATTTACCAGCTCACCTGTGCCCTAATCCCTCCATGCAGCAGATGGATGTAGGTGTGGTACCAGCGCGGAACTGCATCACCTACCACTGAGTATCATGGACAAACTAGGAATGGAACGTTAGCACTTCTTGTTCATAAAACCCCTCGATTATCCCTGCTTCCAGGGTCATTCATTTGTTCCTCTTCTGTTCAGTCTCCCTCTTCTTTCAGGAGGAAAGAAGTAAGTTCTCTTTTTTACCCCTTCAACCCACAGTTTGCACAACTACAGGGAGCATCATTCCCAGTGTGTTGTATGTGATTGCATTTGAGTGGAGTCCCCGCACAGTGTGAGGCTGTGGTGTCAAGTGTATATTCCTGGTCCTAGCTGTGACATGTTGTCCTGGTCTGCCTTGGTTTTACTGCACTGTGGGGTCAAGGTACAGACCAAGCCGGCGGTCACAAGGTAGAAACTTCAGCAGAGAGGCCTGTGTCAGCCTCAGTGTTCCCTGGTGCACCGTCAGCAGAGCTGATGAGAAGAGTCGCTGCTCTTCCTGCCGCCGTGCTGTGGGGCTTCTCCCTGGGGCTCCCCCAGAGCATCAGCACAGGCCCAGAGTGGGGACCAGCGCATGCGGATTAGGAAGCTGGGGTTTGACCTTCCATGTTGATGTACCACATGCCAGTGCCTTTACTTTTGCTCTTTTGTTTTTTCACCTGTAAAATGAGTGCAGCGTTAGTTGACTTTTCTATCTTTTATAACAACCACAACAGGACTCATCACCTTATTTAATCTTTGTAAGAATCCTATATGGCAATAACTGTAAGATGATTTCAACAGCTACTGTTGATCAGTCACTTATCTGCCATCGTAATCTTGGGTACATCACACAAGTTACCTTGTTGAATTTTCACAGACTCTTAGGGGTCAAGGGCTTCCCTGGTACCTCAGATAGTAAAGAATCTGCCTGCAATGCAGGAGACCTGAGTTCAATTCCTGGGTCAGGAAGATCCCCTGGAGGAGGGCATGGCAATCTACTGTAGTATTTTTGCCTGGAGAATCCCATGGACAGAGGGGCCTGGTGAACTGCCGTCCACAGGGTTGCAAAGTGTCGGACACGATTGAGCAACTAGCACTTTCACTTTAGGGGTTAAGTGCTGCCACCCTAATATTCAGAGGAGGAAACTAAATCTACTGAAAATTAAAAAGGATTGGTCCAGAGTATCACAGGAAATGGCAGATTCAGGGTTTGAGCTAATACAGGACTCTGACACCTGCATTCTCAGCCACTGTTACCCTCAGAAAAAGGAAGATGAAAAGAATGCACGGAGCTATATTCTTGCCTGTCAGAGAGGAAGGAGGTGACCCTGGCCATCGGCCTGGTGCTCACTGCGCTGCGGTGGGGGCTGTGCCCCCAGCACAGGCCTCCTGGGGGCCCCAGTTTGGGTCCAGCCACTTTCCTGCCCTGGCCCCAGCTTCCTCTCCCCTGAGGAGGTTTCTCTGAGATGGGACTGCTGCTCTCCAGGGAAGAAGGTGCTTCTTGCCAGCTCCAGTCTTCCACTGCCACCCTCCATGGGGATTCACACCGTGGAATCAGTGTACAGACCAAACCCGAGTGTCACAAAGTAAATGTTGCACATTTCATGTTAAATCATATCCTAAAACAAGTGTGAATAATTGGGATTCAGTGAGAAACGCACATTTCAGGGATCGAAATGGGTTTTGATCAGGGTGAAATCCTAGCTATGCCCTTCCCTGTCCCCACCTTTTCTTGGGGGGTCTGGCCATTCTGTCACCAACAGTGGAAGGTGGTGAGGCAGGCATGGTGGGTGGGGTGGATGGGGTGCCAGTAGCCACACAGGGACTGCACATGTGGAAAACAATGTGGGACTTGGGGCTCAAGAAAATGTATCTTTCTGATTATGCATAAAAAATTAACAGAGAAAGGACATTGGGGCCAGGAATAACCACAGATAGAGACATGTAGCATCTATGAGGGGGCTTCCCTGGTGGCTCAGATGGTAAAGAATCTTCCTGTGATGCAGGAGACCCAGGTTCAATCCCTGGGTTGGGAAGATCCCCTGGAGAAGGGAATGGCATCTATGAGATTAGTTCAGCCTGTTTTCACAAGTGACTAAGGATTCCAGGCCCCAGAGATTGTCCTTAAATGCCGCCGCTGCCCTTGCTTTACACGGTCTTTGCACGCAGTGGCTTGCAGGCCTCCGTAGTTCTGTTATGCGGGGTTGGCTGTTTGGCTTCTCTGTGGCTGATGGGTGTCCTGGGTGCATCCACGGCTGCAGCAGTCCTATGTGAAGCTGAATCCTGGCAGGTCCGGGAGGAGCCCTCCCTCCATGGAGGGCCTTACATCTCCTGGCCGTGAGCTGGGGCCGTGGTGGTTCCAGAGAAAGGCAGGATTCTGGGTGCTCAGGAGAGCAGGGAGGGGCTCCACGCTGGGAAGCAGAGGACAAGGGACACCCGTGGCCGGTGAGCCGAGTGCCTGGTGGGAGTGAGGCTGACCCTCGAGAGGAGCCTGGGGCCTCCGTCCCGACTGAGAGGGCGGCTAATTTTTACTTCTTCCCGTCTTGCTTTGCTAAAGTGTTTGCTTATTTAATTAAGGCATTATTGAGATTTTGTTTTTGTCTTTTATGTTGTAATTCTATGACAAATAACTGGTAGATAACTTCATGAGAAAATCATTTTTTTTTCAGTCAGGATTTCTGTGTGGGTAGTTTCCTCGACATGTTATGTATCTGCCTGACACATGTCTGTCGATGGCTGTGTGGATCCCGGTCAGTGCTTGATGTGTTATTGATGGCCGCGAGAGCGTCACCCTCCTCATCACCTGTCATCAGCAGCAGGGTGGGCATCTCCCGTGGGACAGAGGCTCACTGGAACTTGGGTACCAGCATTGTCACCCCGTCTCCATCCACTTTGCAGAAAACGTAGCTCTTGTCTACCTCGGGTTCACAGACATGCAGAGACCCTCTCATGTTTATGCTAAGGCCGCATCTTTTAGCCTGCAAGAGAGGGCAGGGCTGCCTCTCTGCTGCATCTTCCCCCACGACCACCCCCACTAATCACTAATGACTACCACTCCGTCTAATGACTCCACTTTACACGAATCTACAGAACTTTACTTCTGAGGCCAGGACTGCTGTAAACACATATCACATACTGGGAGTGTGGGGAGCTTCAACAACACATTAATTTTCCCACCATTCTGGAGCCTGGAAGTGTGAGGTCAAGGTGTGAGCGGGCAGGGTTGGTTTCTCCGGGGGCCTCCCTACTCAACACACAGACGGCCATCTTCTTGCCTGTGTCTTCTTGGGGTCTTCCTGCTGTGCGTGTCTGTCCTCATCTCTTCTTATGAGGACTAGCTTCTCTCATAGCTCAGTTGGTAAAGAGCCTGCCTGCAATGCAGGAGACCTCAGTTCAATTCCTGGTTCAGGAAGATCCCCTGGAGAGGGGATAGGCTACCCACTCCAGTATTCTTGGGCTTCCCTGGTGGCTCAGCTGGTAAAGAATCTGCCTGCAATGTGGGAGACCTGGGTTCGATCCCTGGGTTGGGAAGATCCCTTGGAGAAGGGAAAGGCTGCCCACTCCAGTATTCTGGCCTGGAGAATTCCATGGACTGTATAGTCCAGGAGGTCACAAGGAGTCAGACACGACTGAGTCACTTTAACTTTCGCTTTCACTTCTTTTGAGGACAACACCGATATTGGGTTGGGGGCCACCTACGTGACCTCATTTTAACTTAATGTTTTCTTCAAAGACCCCATCTCCAAGTCCAGTTGCATTTTGAGGCACCAAGGGTTAGGACCTCAACATATGAATTTTGAGGGACGTAACTAAGCCCATTACAGTAACTGGACAAAAGTGACCAACCAGCCAGTGACCGTGACATTTAGACAGCCCCAGAGGAAAGGGGAAACAGAGGAAACGGTCCTGTTACCAGCAGGTAGCACAACTTTGGTGATGCTGGCCCCCACCAGGCCCTCCAAGCCTGTCCTCAGCCTGGACCCCCACCTCTTTATCCATTCCTCTGTTGATGGACTCTTAGGTGACTTCCATGTCTTGGCTGTTGTGAACAGTGCTGCTGTGAACACTGGGGTGCATGCATCTTTTTGAAGTATTGTTTTCATGTTCTTTGGATATAGATCCAGGAGTGGAATTCCTGGATCATTATGGTGGTTCTATTTTTAGCTTTTTGAGAAACCTCCCTACTGTTTTCCCCAGTGGCTGCACCAACAGTGTACAAGGGTTCCCTGTTCTCAGCGTCCTTACAACATTTGTTATTTGTGGTCTCTTTGAGGATAGCCACTTTTCATGCTCATATCTCATTCTTAAAGCCCAGGTGAATTTAAGCTTTTACTGATTGAAAGTGAGGATCCCATTCCATTTTCCCAATTTCACTGAGCACGTACACCTATTACCAGTATAATATAAAAGAAGAAATGGGGACACTGGGCTACGATTCCTGGTGTTCCTGTGGCTTGTTTGTGACGACGTGGTGTTTGAGAATGGACATTTTGGAGCACAGGTTCTAGCTGCTGGTGTAGAAGCAGCTGGTGGATGGGCTGTGGAGTGGAGGTGGACCCAGAAGAGACATCCACCACAGTGGGTTCAAGAGCCTGTGAGATGACCGGCACAACATCCCAGGGGCACAGAAGTTGCTTGTCCTCTCTCCCCATCTCCCTAGTGAAACTTCTTTGTGTTCCAAGGCAGTAATTCTCAGTGCAGGCTCTCAACATTGCACTGCCTGGAACTTGTTAGCGGTACATATTCTTAAACCAGAAATTCTTGGAGGCGGGGTAGGACCCAGTAATCTGTATTGTTAACCAGCCTTTCAGGTGATTCTGATGCATGAGAGGGCTTGGGAACCATGGCTGTAAGGCCACCTGATAAAGACTGAGATACTACTTACTACCTGCTCTTCGCAGGCTGGGATGAAGTTGATATGTGTGCACAGAGGCATCTCAACTATTGTGATCTGGTTACTGCTCTTAGATGAAATGGCATGTCATCATCTTACTCCATTCAGCAAATGCTTTTAATAATTATCACATTTGCATTTCACAATACACTTTTAACCAGTGCATGGTAACTTATGAATTATTTCACTCATTCATAAAAATTTGCCGGACATCCATTACCAGCTGCCAATTTGCTGGCCCTTAATTTCAGTGGTTAGCAAAACCAGAAAGTATTCTTAGGTAACTTCAAGAGTGTGTATTTGAATGTGTGATGGTTGGAGGAGGAGTATGTATTAAATAAATAGTCAAAGAAATTACAATTGTGATGAATGCTTTAAGGAGAAGTAGAGAGTGCTTTCAAATGACTAAGCAAGTAAATATAAAATTACAGATCTGATACAATCTATGAAGGAGAAGTATGTGGTAGATTGAGGGGTCAGGTCACTTCTCTGAAATCTTCTGAAAGAAGTGGCTTTCACTTCTTTAACATCTTCTTAAAGAAGTGACTTTTAAACTGCAATCTCAGAGGCCATAGGCCTGGGGTGGGGAAGCAAAGCTAATCTAAGGAAATGAAAGTAGGGCTTTGAAGCCAAGTTGTGGATTTTGCCTTTTAACCTAAAGGTAATGAGAAGCCCCATGTATCAGTGAGCATTCACCTGATAATGCTGTGTAACAAACAGACCCTAGTATCTCAGTAGCTTCTAGTAACAGATGTGTGTTTCTTACTTGTGTGATGTCTTGACTCTGGGCCAGCTGTGCTCTATGGGGCACTCTAATGTCCTTACTACATTGCAGGACTCAAGTTGAAGAAGTAGCTCAAAATAGGGGGTCTTGCCTCTCTCAAGGCAGAGTGCAAAGAGCAAGAATAAAGCCCTCAAATGCCTTTGGGACTTTTCCTCAGCCGTGGCACACACCACCTCTGGTCACGGTCCATCAGTCACGGCAAGTCACATATTTGAGAGTGTCAGCAGTAGCTCAGACTAGGCCTCCTTTCAGTTGGCCCTTGAGGAGTCTTCTGTGTGGGTGGGGCTGGTGGGGACATAATCAGACTGTTTTGGAAAGTGTAGTGACTGGACTAAAGCAGATGCTAAGGTTCGTCAGCGCAAGTCTGTTATCTCCTGATGCTCCAGGTGAGCAGTGACAGGAGCCTGCACCGAGGAGGGGGTGGTGGACGCGGGGAGAAGTGCATGTGAGGATATTTTGAAGATAAAATGAGTAACCTTGGTGATCAACTTGGAGGCCTAGGGAGAGTGAGTTTTAAGGATGACGCTTCCATTCTGCCTGATGCTACTGAACGAATGTGAATCACTGATGAATGGAATACAAGATATCACCATTTTGGCTGAAAAATATCATTTGGTTTTGAGTATGTTCTGTTTGAGATACCGTGGAACCATCTATGTGGTTGCATTCTGCCAAGTAGGCAGCTGGTACGACAATTAGTATATTGGTAACAGAATCTTTTTCCAATTTCTTTTAAGGTATTACCTAAAAGTTCACCTGAGAGTAACTTTCTTTGTATCATCATTTTTTTTTTTAACCTGTGGAGTACATAGATATTAAAACGTTGTCCATGGGTAATACATTTTTCCTGTTTTTGTCTCAGGCTATCCAGTGGAAGGAAAAGCACCCTTCACTTATTATTTCTCAGGTGGTTGATACAAGTGTTCCTGCCTCTCCACAAACTAGAGAACACGCCTCCTTTTCCTTGGTAACGCATTGGGGTGGGAGCCGGGGGAATCAATGTGTAAAAATCAGACAGCATCTCTTTCCACCACCGTGTCTGCTGACTCCCAAACGGAGGCATGGCACTGAACACCTCCACTGTTTTCACATCAGAAAATTGGCAAATATCGTCAAGGACGACAAGCAGCTGAAATTACAAAGGGCTCCTGGACCACTGAGACAGATTTTAATCCTTTTAGGATCAGCCAACCTTTTCTGAATGTTGCTTCAACTTATGTAAATTTTTGGAGTTCAAGAAAATTCAGTATTTATCATACAAAACAGGACGGATCAGAGCTTTCTTTTTTGTTTCTTCCAGTGTTTCTAGAGTAAGTACGGTCTCAGAAGACTCACCATTTGATTTTTAAAATGTATCTTGGCCCGAGTCAAGACAATACCCCTTCTTCTCCTGGTAATACCCGTCACTACTGGAAGTTATGGGGACCAAGATGACAAGTGTCATGGAATGTCAGATGTCTTCACAACCTTATGGGAAGTTCGGAAAGATTTGCACAGAGTGTTTTGGTAAAAATCAAGGCATCCTGTTTGCTCATCAGTTGCCATCCAGTAAAGTAAAATTCCTCAGTTTCTTTTAATACACACCTGAGAATTACCATGTTTGATGTTCCATATTTCTCCAAAACCGAAGCCTGATAAGTCAAAGGGAGGACGCACCAAGTATCTGTTTATGAGATGTGAGCTCCAGAGGAGCCAGGCCTTCCTCATTCCGGTCCCTCAGAGCACCTGCTGCAGGGCTCAGCCTGAAGAACATTCCCCACTGGGGCTCACTGAGTTGCCTAGGACGCCCAAGCTTTTGGTTTGTGGGGAGTACCCACCTGCCAAGGACGGCTGCCCCTGCTGGCTGGGCGAGATGAGTTGCAGGAGCTAAGTGATCTCGGCAGGGGCCAGTGTGGGTTTCCCAGTCAGAAGGCCCCTCTTAGGAGTCCTGGCTATGTTTGCCAGCCATGTAACCCCAAGTTTTGGGGTTTAAGCTTTCATTTCCTCTGGAGTACATATTGGAATTGAGTGATGCAGGGTGCAAAAAGCACACAGATAACTAATAATAGTAGCTCAATAATGGGGCCATCATCACTCCCAGAGTGGGTTACAAGATCCACTTGTACGATGGCTCCCTGTCTGACTCAGGATGCAACTGTCTATTAACTGGACGCTCGCATGTGAGCTGTTGCCCCAGGGCACTTCACCAGAATAAGGATGCCCAGCACCTGTGCCCCCTGAAAGCTTTGTCCCAAGTCCTGTTAGGTCAGACCTCTGGCCAGAGAGGGCTTTCAAAGCCTAAAGGGACTTGGTGCAGTTGGCAACTTGTTGAGTCCACTTCACTTGGCATGAGCTGGAATATTCCACCCTCTCTCCGCACCCAAGTTTCCTTACCTTTGTAACCAGGTCTGTAGAAGAGCTTTGTGATAGGGGTGTATAATCCCTGCAAATGTTAGTGCGAGGGGTTGTTTCTGCCTAGTTGGTCTTTTCATCTCTCCCTGCTGTGGGGTTGCACTTGTGTCCCAGAAAGAAGTGTCTCTCCACGTCAGTATGCAGGGGAGTGACGGGAAAGCCTGTCTCCTGCACCCCGGGAGAGCCAAGGGCTCTGGATGTGAGAGAGAAGCCCTCGTGTGATCTAAGACCTGCACCGTGAGGGTGCGACAAATCAGCCAGGAGCTCAGATTCCTTATCGGAAGGATGAGGGTGTGGCTTGCCTTCCATTTTTCCTGGCAGCATTCTAATGGGTGTCAGCTACAAGAATGAAAGTGCTAGAGTATTATTCAGCCAAGTAAAGGAAGGGAACCCTGGTACACGCTGAGACAGGACTGAACTGTGAGGACATCATGTTCAGTGAAACAAGCCAGACACAAAAGGGACAAGCATTCTATCATCCTCCTTTCATGCAGTGCCTGAACAGGCAAGTTCACAGAGACAGAAACTAGAAGGGTGTTTGTCAGGGACTGGAGGAGGGGGAAATGGAGAGTTAGTGTTTAATGGGGGCAGAGTTTCAGTTTGGGAAGATGACATAGTTCTGGAGATGGATGGTGGTGGTGATGTGTAGCGTTGTGAATGTACTTAATGCCACTGAACTGGACACTTGAAAATGGTTAACATGGTACATATTATGTTATTTTACCACAATACAAAAAAATTGCGAAAAAAATAAAAGGAATGAAAGTGTCATTAACGTTGCCAGATCTGGTAGAACCTCAGGTTATAATATGAAATGTTAATTTTTTGATTTGCTTAGTGGGATACCAGAGGACAGCATAAGAGGAAGTTGGGGCTAACCGGTGTCTCTGGTGGCCTTTGCATCTTCTGGCTCTGGTTGGGTCTGTGGCGAGGAGGACACAGGCTCAGAGTCAGGCGTGGTCTGGGAGAGGTCTGGCCTGTTTGTTAGTGAGGATGGTGTGAACTCCCAGGTCCTCAGGTTTCTCTCTGTCAGATGAAGGGTTCATCCAGATGGCCTTCAACTCCCCCCCACCCCCAGAAGTACAATTCTAAAATTTCATTTACCTTCTTTTGATTCTATTTTATTCTTCTGTTCTACTTTATTCATCATTTATTTTCATAAACACATAGGAGCACATCATATTATTTGATTACTAAAATTTTAAAAAAGTGAAACACATACACACACACAGACACACACACAGACACACACACACACAGACACACACACAGACACACACACACAGACACACACACACACACGCAGATGTCTGCAGATTCTGGGGAAAAACAGCCAACCTTTTCAAGGAAGAAATAAACACCCCAGACTGCGCTCCGGTGCCCAGGTGGCCAGAGTCCCTGGCCCTGGAGGGGGCAGGCTGCGCTGCTCTGGGGCGCCCTCTGGTGGCCACTCTCCATCATGGTCACTGTCACTGAAGGGTTCTCCCCAGTTGGTGCCTTGGGCTGAGTAGGGACACTTGTCTAAGGGAGAAATGTACTCAAACAGCGCGTGTTTGGTGCTTCCAGCCGAAACATGGAAAGTGACATCTGTCTTTTCTGAAGGTCTCTTTATCAGTGGCCAGTGATGGAGATGCCAGGAAAAAGTGGCCTATTCATTATATTTATGTTGTGTGATATTATAGCACAGAGGGTAAGGTCAATGAGAAGAATTAAATAATTGAAACAAGCATTTTCTTTTTCCCCTTGGCAGAAACTCATTCATTAGCAATATACCTTTTTACAAAGGGAGATTAGATAAATTAGAGATTAAAGAAAGTGGAGCAGATGTTTTTCTTCTGATAAGAACCATTCTATAAAAAGAAACTGTAGAGAGTTAGAACCAGTGCATGAATGCACCTATTTTTTGGTGCTAACACAGTTTTACACGGCCAAGCAATACTAGAGGGAGGGAGTGCTGCCCTGGGCTTGGGTCACACCCAGGCCGCCGGCTGACACGCCCGACAGCAGTGTCACGGGTGGTGGTGCCTTCTGTCTCATGAGCATCAGCGAGCAGCTCTGTGAGCTCCGTGCTCTGTCCTGGTGGACCTTGTCTCCAATCCCTTCAATAATAGCGGTGAGGCGGCTATTAATATTATTATCTCTGTTTCACAGATGAGAAAGGAGACTGCAGCTCTGAGACAGATAACGACTTGATCAAGATCAGGGACCGCGTGGTCTCAGCTAGCAGCAGCAGCAGTAGCATTGCCTGGGAGCTCGTTAGAAACACAAATTCTTGGCGAAACTCAGTTATGGGGTGAAGTGTTCTGTTTTAACGAGCCCTCCGGATGATTCTGTTGCTGCTAAAATTGGAGAACCCCTGAGCAAGAGTCCCATTTCTCAACCCTCACCAAGCATCTGTACCCGCTGGGAGACTTAAAAAAAAAAAAAAAAACCACAGGTGTCTGGATCCCAACCCCAGGAGACTTAGATTTAATTGCTTTGGGGTGAGGCCCAGGTAATTCTAACATGCGGCTGGGACTCAGAACCACTGGGTTAGAGGAAAGGAGTGGTGGGAATTGAATTCAGATCTGTCTTGTCTTGAGACCTCTGCTTGGAACCACCTGACTGGCTGTTCTTTGGTCTGCAGCCTGCTTCAGTGGTGGGGAGAGCATGAAAGACATCCACCCGACTAGTCTAGAAGGTGGAAATGGCCAGAGGGCAGCTGTGTCTGCCCTCCAACCCCAATGACCAGGCAGGCCCAGGATTGGCACAGAAATGGACCTCTAAACTTTATTGTTCCTGGAGAGGCGCTCCATGATGAACCCACCTAGGCAGAGCAGTGGGGGAAGACCCATTGGCTTGAGCTGTTGAGAACACTTATCTCTGGGCTCAGCCAGAGACTGAGTTCCCTGGCTGGTTAGGACCCAGCTGAAGCTGCTGTCCCTTGCAGGTGAAGCATCCTAACCAACCTGCCACTGGTCCAAATCCCACCCATCTCAGGGCTGCCTTCCAAGTCCTGCTTCTCCTCCTAAGATGCCCCATCTGCAAGAACTCTGGTGCAGTTATGACCACCCATGCATCTTGCCTCATCCCCTCTTCTCCTACTAACCAAGTTCTGTGTGGCAGTGTCGTTATTTCTGTGCCCGTCTTATCTTCCTCTGTAAGATTTTGAGAGCCACGTTCACATTGTGATTTGTCTCCCTGCCTCACACACAGTCTGGTGGGGCTTGGACACCATCAGTGATCAATGAGTAGTTCTTGCAAAATGAACAAGTGAAGGACTGTCAGTGTCTGAAAGATCCAGAAACTGGGGTAGAATTGCAAGACATGAGGCGTAAAAGAAGCATTCAGGAGGCGAGTGAGAGAACTGAGGGCCCAGGAGAAGTGACTGGCAGAGTTGGGTGAGTGGGGGCTGAGGGGAGGGATTTCTCTGGAGTCGTGGTTCCCAGAAGCAGACAGGGGCCTGTCCTGGTCCTGTTGCTTCAGTGGGGTCTTGCTTTTTCTGAAACTGCAAGGTTGGCTCAATCCCTCATGTCTCCAGCTTTTGACACATGGAGGTGTCCTGACACTTGCACGTGTTTTCATTCTTACAGATGCCGTTTCAAGTCCTTCATTTCAAGTATGAGGGGAGATCCATTTCTTCCTATAACAAAAGCTTTATAATGGGACCCCTGTAGCTGGCAAACTGTCACAGGAGAGAACTATAAGTGATAATGATATTTATTCAGTTTATTGAATAGCCACTCATTTCTTCGTTCAACAGATGTTTATTGGGTAACTAGTGTGTACTGGATGCTCAGTTCAATGAGACAATGAGAAAGTGAAGTACAGCAAGTCCCCTACATACCAATGAGTTCCATTCTGAGAGCTTGTTTGTAAGTCCAATTTGATTATAAGTCCAATAGAGTCAGCCTGGGAACCCAACTAACATGATCAGCTATATAATACTGTACTGTAATAGGTTTATAATACTTTTCATACAAATAATACATAAAAACACAAAAAATTTTTTTAATTTTACAGGATAGTACCTTGAAAAGTACAGTACAATAGCTGGCATACAGAGGCCAGCATCAGTGAACAGGCAAGAGTGACTGACATGGGAGATAGCAGAGCTGAAGGATTGTCAGCAATAGGAGATGGAGGGCAAGCTGCAGTTTCACCCACACCTGACGCTGATGGCACAGATTCTGGTTCCTTGTTGGGTTCAGTTCAGTCTTCAACCCTCTTGCTTCCGGATATCGTGGGCTTGATGATACATGACTGTGTACAGCACTGTACCATAAGGCACACAAAAGCACAGCCACTTGTGGAACATGCACGCACATGACAATGTATGCCAGACATGAGAACTCACTTACCCGATTGGACGTGGAAACGCGTGTTTGCCTCTTTGAAAGTTTGCAACTTGAAGGTTCGTATGTAGGGGACTTTCAGTGCTACTGTTTAAAAGGTTCTACCATGGAGAAAACGTGTCTCTGGAGGCATCGAGGACAAACTCCTAACCCAGCGCTGGGGAGGGGGCGTGGTGAGAGCAGCCCAGGAGAGGTGGGGAGGATGCCGTCTAAGGCAGAGGGTTTGGCAGGTGGGGAGGACGGAAGCGCGTGCCACCAAAGGCACGGGGGTCAGGAGAGGAGAGGAAGCCTGGCTGTGCTGATGGGAAATGTGGGCGGAGGGTGAGCAGAGACAAGGCATCACACCTGCCTGTCAGGAGCTCATCCCAAGAGCACAGGGAGTTTTCCGGGGAGGCAGAGAGGATGGCAGCACCAGCAGGGTTTGGCCAGAAGACATGCATTTAGCTTGGGAAATGGGACACTGCAGACCTGTGCAGAAGCACAGGGAATGACGAACTGAAGCTGCATGTGTCCATCACCCACTTTCTTTCTTTCTCTCTTTTTTTTAATATATATTTGTTTGACTACTCCCAGTAGGTCTTAGCTGCAGCACATGGGATCTTCCATCTTCATTGCAGTGTGTGGGATCTAGTTCCCTGACCAGGGATTGAACCTGGGTCCCCTGCATTGGGAGCACAGAGTCTTAGCCCCGGGACCACCAGGGAAGTCCCCCATCATCCACATTCAATACTGGTCAATTCACAGCTCACTGGGTTTTCTCTCTTTTCCTGCTCCCTCTCCTTTACCCCTTACTGGGATTATTCTGAAGCAAGTCCCTGACATCTTGTCATTTCTTCTGTAAACATTTTAATATGTATCTCTGAAATATAAGAACTCCTTTAAAAAATAACCGTGGTATCAGTATGGGAAAGACCGAAGGCAAAAGGAGAAGAGGGTGGCAGAGGATGAGATGGTTGGATAGCATCGCTGACTCAGTGGACATGAACCTGGGCAAACTCCAGGAGATAGCGAAGGACAGGGAGGCCTGACATGTTTCAGAACATGGGGTCACAAAGAGTCAGACACGACTTGGTGACTAAACAACATCATTATGTAACAGTTCTAAATAACACTAAATAACTAAATACACAGTCTTTTAAATTTCTCCTTATTTCTATGTGTATATATATACACACATATATACACAACCTGATTTTATATATAAATGAGAAAACTGTATAAAATGTTCCTTACAGGTTTTTTTGATCCAGTAACGTTCATATGTTACACTTGTTGATATTTCTTAAGTATTTTATAGTCTGTACCCCTTTCATCCCTCTTTCTATTTCTCTGCAGTATATTTGTTGAAGAAGAGTGTTATTTTGGGTTCTATAGTGTTCCCCACAGTTTAGATATATTGACTGCTCTTAGTGGTATCATTACATGTTCTTCTGTTCTCTTTAATTCCTGTAAAGTGGGGGTGGATGAAATTCAGGGTTGGTCCTGTGAGTGAGTGGACCTCATAGAATCTGTCTTGGTTCAGGACTTTCTAGTATCTTAGTAATTTTTCATGGTTCCCAAAGAATATTTAACAGTTCAGTTGGTTGAGTAGTTATATTTAAACAGCCTACTAAATATTTATGCCCTAGCAACTTAGTGGCCTTTTGAAAATTAATATGCATAAATTGAATGAAAAAAATTTTCATTGCGTTTTAAAGCACAGTTTCTTACTGGTTGAGCATGGAAGAGCTTCTCACACCTTGGAATCCTATTCGACACCACCATCCTTATTTCCTCTTTCATATTTATATTTGCAAGATTTTACTTTTTTTGTGGTAAAATAGACAAAACACAGGGCTTCCCAAACACAGGGTTCAGTGGTAAAGAGTCTGCCGGCCAATGTAGGAGACGCAGGTTTGATCCCTGGGTCAGGAAGATCCCCTGGAGTAGGAAATGGCAACCCACTCCAGTATTCTTGCCTGGAGAATCCCATGGAGAGAGGAGCCTGGCAGAGTGGGCTACAGTCCATGGGGTCGCAAAGAGTTGAACATGTCTGAGTGACAGTGCACATGCAGACAAAACATAAAATACACCATTGTAACCGTTTTAAAGTGTACAACTTAGTGACATTAAGCCCATTCAAAATGTTGTGCAACCACCACCATCAAACCCATTAAATTCTAACTCCCCAAACTTCCCCTCCACTAACCCTAACCAGTCATTATTCTTTCTGACTCTAAGAGATTATCTACTTTAGCTACCTTAGCTCAGATGGTAAAGAATCTGCCTGCAATGCAGGAGACCCAGGTTTGATCCCTGGGTTGGGAAGATCCCCTGGAGAAGGGAATAGCAACCCACTCCAGGATTTTTGCCAAGGACAGAGGAGCCTAGCAGGCTAGAGTCCATGGGGTTGCAAAGAGTCGGACATAACTGAGAAACTAACACACACAGCTACCTCAGAAAAGTGGAATCATACAATGTTTGTCCTTTTGCATTTGCTGGTCTTATTTAGTGTGATGCTTTCAAGGTTCGTCTGTGTTGTGGCGGGTGTTAGTGCTCCTTTCCTTTCTGGCCTGAGTAATACCCCATCGCATGCATGCACCACGTTTTGTTCGCTATTCCTCTGTTGATGGATGTTCCTCTGTTTGGGTTGTTGCCCCCTGTTGGCTGTTGTGAATAGCGCTCCTGTGAACCTTGATGCAGAAGCATCTGCTGAGTCCTTGCTTTCATGTCTCTGGGGTATTTAGCAAGATGCTTGCTTCTGTCACATCAATCCGGGTACCCAGCTTCACAAAGATGTGCTGTCCTTGGAAGGAATGTGGGGTAATCTCATGAGGAAAATGAGAACTGCCTGAACTCGTGGTTTGCACTATGCAGACAGTTGTTGAATTCTGCCGTATGCCTTGAAAATTCAAAATCTGTGGCAGCCGTGTGAGTTGAAGGAGGTGCCTCGGCTGCAGTTTGGCTTGGACATTGCAGGTGTCGGGTTTATATTAGTCGGACACAACTGAAGCGACTTAGCAGCACCAGCAGCAGCAAGTTCGGGAAGACTTTCTGACTTGGAAGGTGTTGAGGAGGCTGGGGACCCCGGACATGGGCGATGGTGATGGGGGCTGAGGCAGGGATGCTGGGCTTGAGAGGTGCGCAGGGAGCTGGTGACTCGCGCTAGAGTTGCTTTTTGTTCAAAGGGAGAACCTTCCCAGAGCTGCCACAGCCTGGTGAGCACAGGAAGGCACTGTGCCATGGGGTGAGCACCTTTGGTCTCTAGACGGCAGTGATGAACCCATCAGGAGGCTGAGGCCAGTCACAGCGGCGACCTCTAGCCCAGTTTCTGAGTAGCTCTTAGGTGCAGCTCTTATCACTACAAGTGCTTCACAGGTAAATAAGTTGGCAAATCAACCTGTCCTTGCTTTGGCTTTTCTTCGTCCGTTCGGATCTTCTGCCTGGAAAAGCAGAGGGGAGGCAAGTGTTGCGCCGTTCGTACCAGAGCAGTGGCTGCAGTTCGGAGGTGGAGACCCTGGCTCCGTTAGAATACTCTTCTTTGCTAGGTTGAGGGAATGAAAGTTTCTTACAGATTTGGTGGGAAAAAAAAGAGAATCCAGTGTTTTGTCTAATTTGCAGTGGATCACTGAAACTGCCCTAATGACCGACAGGCAGGGGACATTCAGCTGAGCTTCTCTTTTTGTTCTGCGGGTTATGCTCACCTGCCCGTTACAGCTGGTGACACTGTCAGAAATCGCTGTGTGACCCCGGAAGAGTTTCCCATAGAGCTCGGTGATCACCCTGTGTGGTAAGACCAGTGCCTGGTCCAAGTCATCACTGCTTTATCCAGAAGGTGTTCTCTGGCAGCGCTCTTCTGCTGGACTCAGAGACTCTTTCCAGCAGGGAGGAGGGCAGAACCAGCCCTGCCAAGACCTGTGGGAACTTGGTCCTCCCCTGTGACATGAGGCTTCCAGGGCCTACTGCACAGGGTGGGCGTGGCTGTTGGTCTCTCCAGATCACCTGAGAAGGTCTTCAGGAAGAGCTTCGCCAAGTGCCAAGAGCCAGTCAGGCAGTATCCCAAGCCAGGAATCCATGACCCGGAGCAGGCTCTAAGCTGTGGAAACTCAGGAAACCAGAGGCCCAGCCGTGTCTCCACAGGTGGCAGTCGGTGACGTCAGGTCTCCCGGCAGCTCTGAGCTCTCACGGTGAGTTCGTGTTGGTGCCCAGTTGATCGTGTTGACCTGAGAGTCGGTGCGTCCCTCTCCCATGTCGCGCTGCAGAGAGAGGTGTTTTCAAAGAACAATTCCTCAGTGTTTATAGAGCACCTCCAAGGAGCCAGCATTGCTCTTCACTCTGCCAACACCAGGAGGACAAATAGACTTTCTCCCTGGTCACATGGGGCCTGCCATGAGGAAGAAAAAGACATAAAAAAACCACGATGGCAACAGCAAATAACCCCCACACGAATGAATGTGTGGCTAAGAACTGCGACAGATGCCAGGAGGGAAAAATGAAGGGTGAGAAGAGATTCTCACAGGAGGGCTGAGAGTGGGAGTGGCTCTGTAAGGAAATAGCTTGGGACCAAGACCTGTGGTGAATGGAGGTGACCCAGGGAGACCCCCACCCCCTCCAAGGAAGGCCCGAAGGCCAGTGTTATCCAGTTAGCCATCAAGATGACTGGCGATGGGCTGGAAAGGGCAGCGAAGCCGTGTCACACAGGGTTCCACAGCCCATGTCATCTGACCTGCTGTGGAAACTACCCAGGGTTCATAAGCAGGGTGGTGACCTGTGTTTAGGAGGGTCTATCTGACTGCTGCATGGAGGAGAGCCCACAGCAGGCAGAGTAGGTGTAGGAAGCAGTTAGGCATCGCTGCGTGTCCCCAGGTGGAGGTGGTGGGGCTGCAAGAGGAGATTGCAGAGAGCTGGGCTGGGCTGGATGCACAGGGCGCCAGCGAGGGAGGCGGCCAGGCCAGGATATGGCCCAGGCTCCTGGTGAAAGTGAGAGTCGCTCAGTCGTGTCCGACTCTTTGTGACCCCATGGACTATACAGTCCATGGAATTCTCCAGGCCAGGATACTGGAGTGGGTAGCCTTTCCCTTCTCCAGGGGATCTTCCCAACCCAGGGATCGAACCCAGGTCTCCCGCATTGCTCCTGGTGGGTATAACCAAATGCAGGAAGCCCTGTTTACTGAGGGGACACTGGAATCCAGGGCCAGGCATTGTGTTA
This sequence comes from Okapia johnstoni, assembly GCA_024291935.2. Taxonomy (NCBI): domain Eukaryota; kingdom Metazoa; phylum Chordata; class Mammalia; order Artiodactyla; family Giraffidae; genus Okapia; species Okapia johnstoni. Next base: position 10,065,252 of record CM044317.1, read on the forward strand.
GCTTCCTAGAACTGCTGTAACCACGTGCCACACACTGGGTGTCTTGTGTGTGTGCTTAGTTGCTCAGTCTTGTCCTACTCTTTCGACCCCATAGACTGTAGCCCGCCAGGCTTCTCTGTCCATGGGATTCTCAAGGCAAGAATTCTGGAGTGGGTTACCATTTCCTTCTCCAGAATGGAAGTGGGTTGCCATTTCCTTCTCCAGGGTGTCTTAAAGCAAAGCAATTTATTTATCTGATTTATCTTCTGGAGCCGAGAAGTCTGGCATCCAGGTGTCTTCTGGGCTGTGCTGTCTTTGAAGTTTCTCGGGGAGGAACCCTCCCGCCTCTTCCAGCTCCTGGTGGCCTCAGGTGTTCCATGGCTGGTGGGGCATCACTGAGCCCTCTGCCTCTGTCTTCAGGACGTCTCCCTGAGTCTCCGTGTCTTCCCATCTCTGTCTTCTCACAAGGACCCCAGTCCTATTGATTTGGAGCCCACCACACTCCACTGTGACCTCTCTTCAGCCACTGACACCTGCAGTCAGGTCCCTTTTGGAGGTACTGGGGGTTATATCTTTTTTTCTTTTTTTGGGTGGGTGGGGGGAAACACAATTAAACCCATATCAGGCATGCTGCATTTGAGATGGTTGTAGACCTCCAAGTCAAGAATGGCAGTTGAACCTCAGAAATGAAGCTTGGGTTTAGATCCCACATGAGGGTGGATGAGATCCTCTAAAGAGGAAGTGTTGGATAAGAGGGAAGAACTTGAACTCAGTCCTGAGGACCTCCAGAGGCCAAGAAACTTGAAAAGGAGGCTGAAGAGGGAATTACACAGATCAAGCCTTGTGTTCTTCCACAAACTGGAAAGTTTCCCATCTGGGACGTGACAGACCTGGAGAATTCTGGGTCCTAGAGGTTGAATATATGTTACTACCCAGTGTTACTCATAATTAATGCTTCATGCAATTTGTGCTCTTGCTAGTGAAAGAAACTTTGATTAATCTCTTTTTGTAAAGAGAACACACCTTTTCTGAGAGAAGTCAGCCAGTTAATGTCTTCCTTCTTAAGTTTATCATTTCACCTCTCAATTGTACCCTGCGAAGCCTCTCTTATTGGACTCGCTCCCGGGAGGTTATGAAGGATGCTATCGTTCTAAGGTAGTCGAGATGCAGAATGAAATGAAAATGGACAGTTGTACACTGGCCTGAGCCAAGGGGCAGGTTTCACTGATGTCTGTCCCCTAGGTGGAACCTCCTCCCAAATGAAACAATACGCTTGTTCAGAATCTTGGTCGAGGGTGAGTGGGGAGCCGTGGAGGAACGGGTATGGGAACCAAGGCGTGAGTCAGTGGGTTCAGCACTTCACGTCCACTCTCCCGGGAGAGGTGCTAGAATCATCCCCAAGCTGCAGACAAGAAGTGGATGCTCCAGGGGATCCACTGATTCATCCAGAGCCACATAGCAGAGCTGGGATGTTTATTCTCCCCCTAAGTATGGCCTCAATACAGTCTATCCGACCCCTGAGGTAAGCTTGCTAGGCCCACCCCAGTCACATTTATGAGACACAGTGGCTACCTGTCCTAGAGAATGAGATCTTTGGCCCAGGGCGACAGGATGAGGGAGCTTTCATGGCTTTGTGCACCATCTGGGGGAATTTGGGGCCTTTTATTGCTTCTCATATCATGAAGCCTATTGACTCAAAATCCCCCCACTGGTGGAGGAAAGAGTTTTATTTGGGAAAATATCCCTGGTGATTTTGATGCTTCCTGTTCTTCCAGATAAGGATGGTCTCTGCTGGGCCCTAGAGCCAGAGGGGACATGCTGGTTGGATTGGCCCTTCCTTTGGCCTTGCTGAAGGGCCTGTTGAGTTTTCAGATCATCTGAAGCTTTAATCTTAGACCTAGGAAGTGTCGAGTGCCCATGTGGTGGAGCCTGAGACCCTCAGGTGCAGCATGGCGCTCCAGCTTAGCTGGTGTTTGGTGGCCAGAGCAGAGCTGGCGGTGACTGTAAGAGCCCCCGGAGAGATCTGGAATTGAATCCCAGCTCTCCTTGCTGTGACTTTGAGTAAATTGTTTAACATCTTTGGGGCTGATTTTCTTCATCTCGAAATGGGAGCATCTTTCTCATACGATTGAGAATAACATTAATGTTATGACACAGTGAACCTCCATTATGGAGTAAGGGAAAGAGTATAGCTTTGCTAGACCCTGATGCTGGGAAAGATTGCAGGCAAAAGGAGAAGGGAATGACAGAGGATGAGATGGTTGGATGGCACCACTGACTCAATTTACATGAATTTGAGCAAACTCTGGGAGGAAGGGAAGGACAGGGAAGCCTGGCATGCTGCAGTCCATGGGGTCACAAAGAGTCAGACATGACTGAGTGACTGAACAACAACAAGGGTGACCAGCTTGCCCAGGAGTTTTCTGGTTTAAACCTAAAAATCCCTTGCCCTGGAACCCTTCAGTCCCAACAGAACTGGGACAGTTGGTCACTCTGTGCTTGACACAAGTTAGCCGTTCAATAATAAAGATGACTAACCTGCCTTGTTGATTTCCCTCAAGTCACATCGTGTTGGTACTCACTGGTGCAGCCAGTGTTTCCTCAAGGCAAAGGAGGGAAGTCTTCTGCATCCTTCTCATGGATGACGGTGCCTTTGAGACAGAGTTGTTGAAATGACAACTCTGTGAGTTCCCTCTGATCTGCACCAGGTTGGGTCTGAAGCCCCCTGAGGTGTGTGTCCCCCATTTGCAGAATTGCCATTCCGAGCAGAAGTGCAAACAGTGTTCCTGGAATCTGGTGCAGATTACAATCTTTCGGGGGAAGCAAATGACCTCCTGAGGTGGGCCAGCCAGGTGCTTATTTCTTATTTTGAGGTGGACAGAGCAAGACACAAAGCTTCCAGAATCTAAATCCTCTGGGCATCAGGATCTGAGGCAGGCAGATTCTTCTTCTGTGCAAGGAAATCCAGATCTCCCCGTGAGCAATCTCTATGTGAATTAAGCTCCTGAAATTGTGCTAAACTATTTGATTTAAATACTGGTCTGTCTAGGGATGAAGACCCAGGCAGTGTAGATTCCCATTAATAATGAATGATTTGCTGTATCCTAATCCTGTTAAGCATACAGCTCTCTGCAAATGTATAATATTAGTGGCAACGTGTGTTTGTGAATTAAGCCCTTGGTGTATCAGGTTTATGAGCCTAATTGTCTATTCAAAAGGCTATCACTTTATCATGTCATGAAAATTAAAAAGGTCCCTTTTGTTGGAGTGTTCTGTTAATCCTCCGAACGATATTTTCTCTTTCTTTCTCATTTTCTTCTTATTGAGCTTTATTAGGATTTAAATGCAACTGAAGCAAATCCTACCGTTCCACTGAAATTGATTATTAAAATAACACTGATAATTATACATAGGTACTAGACAATAACACATATGGCACCCTTGCAGGGAGATTAAGGGTTCTCTCCCCTCAGATTATGCTAAAGAAGGCACAGGGCACTAAAAATAGAACAGTACGATGTATCTCTGAAACGGGTTAAAGATTTAGTGACGGTTCTACCTCAAGGAAGTCTGAGTGATTTCTGCTAAAATTATCATCCAGATCCAAAAATGACATCCGAAGGGAAGGTCTGAACAATTCATTTGCTGGTAATCCTAACATCAGGCGCTTCCATGGTTGGGAGTGCTTTCTTGTTTAGCTCTTTTATTCATTTTCTGCCAACTATGTCTTTTTCTTTCTTGAAAGAAGAAAAAAAAAATCCTTTCACATGAAAAAATTTTGGTGCCTGGTCTCACTCACAAAATAGCACTCAGGGGAAAGTTGTAGCTAAATTCTGCTTGGCTGTATTTGAACACCAAAAGAATTCATCATTCTTTTTTGAAAGTTAAAAAACAATCTTTTAGTGTGTGTTTAGAAAACTCAGAAGTGTCTTTGTTTTTGTACTTCAACTGACTTAGGACTCGTAACTGCCTTGTTTGAAGAAATTGGCTTTTGAAAAACAAAGTTTAGGGAGCAGAGAAAGTGCAGGCTCAGCGCCCTGCCCAGCCACCTAGCACATCCCTCCCTTTACAGGGACGTCCAGAGAGCCCATGTCTGACTGTTCATAGCAGTGGGCCAAGGGACAGATGACTGAATGTAGAGAAGGCGAGGAGATGACCCGGGACGGGCACCTAGGAAGTCATGGGGCTGGTTTTTCAGTCAGGTGAATGTTCCTTTCAAAAATAATTTCTTTTTACTGATTTCTTTAAAAAGTTTTTTTTTTTTTTTTTTAATGTAGGCCATTTTAAAGGTCATTATTGAATTTGTTACAATATTGCTTCTGTTTTGTGTTTTGGATTTTGGCTACCAGGCAAGTGGTATCTTAGCTCCCCGACTAGGGATTGAACCCATACCCCCTGCACTGGAAGATGAAGTCTTAACCACTGGATATCAGAGAAGTCCCCCAAAATAATTTTAAAAACACTTATGTTGGGAGACTAGACAGGTTTTCCAGTTAAGCTCCAATTAGGTTGGAATCACAGACTGTAAAGATGAAAGGGACTTTCTAGGACGCAGCATAGTCCAGACAACATATATGGATGGATGTCCTTATGGTAGGATAGCTTTTCTCCTAGAAAATTCATTGGGTGCTTGAAAATTGCCCAATGCCAGTTAGAGTCATAGTTGGTAAATAAGGTGGCTCACCAAACAGAGAGCTTAGGTTTGCCCATTTGATATTTGCTTTCCTTCTTTTGATGTTGCTCCCTAATTTTTCTTTAAGGAAAGCACCCACTCCCTACTCTCAGTCTGCAGGGATGGGAAGGGACCCGCTCACCTTATGCTCCTGGCTTTTGCCCTTCGGCAAACACTCTCTTCTTCATGGTGATTGGTGAGGATTGACAGGGCCCAGATAAGCCAGTGAGAGTCAGGCCCCGAACTTGTGTTGCAACCTCTGGGGTGAAAGGAGGGTGCATTCTTGAGCTACTGGCTGCCATCTTGCCACAAACTCAGAGGAGAATGCAGAGCTGGAGAGACACCAGGGCTGCAGCCCTGCCTGCACCCAACTTTCCAATCTTTCCCTTTTTATGGTTCAAGCCTGTTTGAGTTGGAGTTTCTGTCACTTAAACATAAAAGGGTTCTTCATGTTAGTGTTGTCAAGTGGGATAAAATACTTTAGAAAGCAATATTTGAAATAAAGTGATAAATTAATATTCCTACATGACTCTGAAAAAGGAATTAATGATTGTTTGTGTCCTCATCATAGAGCCCATGTACCTTTGGAAGGTAGGGTGATACTGTAATTAATGGGAAAGAGCAGAGTGTGGTCTTCCATCTTAGAGGCATCTGATTTTAATTCTGGTGGAAATAAAAAGTCTATATTTGCATGTTATAGGTGCCAGTCATGTTAGATCTGTATCCTTAACTCTAATATGTTATACACCAGTCTCTGCACCGGCCTCAATCCTGAATTAGAAACTGTTGGTTTAGGTGTTGGCATGAGGTGGTCCAGAAGCATAAACCCACAGTTTTGGAAGAGGATGTGTTAGTTACCAATACCTGTGTAACCAAGGAGCAGCAAGTTTAGTCCATTTACCATCGCATAGTTTTCAGCTTAACTGGGTCCTCTGCTTGGGGTCTCATAAGGCAGCAGTCATAATATAGGCGAAGCCAGCTTCTATCTGGAACTTGAGAGTCCTCATTCAAGCTCACATGGTAGTTACAGAATTCAGTTGCTCTTGGTTGTGGGACTGAGGTCCCATTTTCTGTCAGTTGGTGTCACTGTCAGCTCCTTACTAGGTGGCCCATTCACAGGTGCTCTGACAGCACGGAAGCATACTTCTTCAAGGCCAGTTTGTCAGTTCTTATTGCTGCTGCAACAAATTACCACAAATGTAGCGGCTTAAAACAACACCAGTGTATTACTTTATGCTTTCTGTTCTGCAGAGGTCTGGGCACAGTTTGAGTCAACTGGTTTCTCTGCTTTGGGTCCCACAGGATGTTGGGATCACAAGGGCTGTGATCCTTTCTGGAGGTTTTGGGGAAGAAGCTGTTTCTAAGCTCACTCTGGTTGTTAGCAGGATTCAGTTCCTTGTGGTTGTAGGACTATAGTCCATTTCCTTGCTGGCTGTCAACTGGGGGCTACCTTTGGCTCGTAGAGACCTTTCTCTGGTCCTTGCGCTTGGCCCCTACATCTGAGAACCAGCAACAGTGCCTTGAATCCTTTAATGCTGGTAGTCTCTCTGACTTCCTGTTGGCTGAATCTCACCTGCCTCTCTACTGCAGCATTTCTCTGACTCCAGCCAGAGAAGTTTATGTGTTTTTAATAGTTTATATGGTGATATTGAGCCTACTCACATGATCCAGGGTAATCTCCTTAGAAGTCTGTAATCTTAATTGCATCTGCTGAGTCTCTTTTGTTACCTAATGAGTTCCTGGAATTAGAGCATGGACATCTTTGTTGGGGTAGGGGGGCTCATTCTGCCTACCAAGGCAATCAAGAGAATCTCATTCCCTTGGCTAGAATGGAGATAGGATGTGACATAATCACAGGAAGGACTATCCAGTCACCCCCGCTGTTCTCTGTGGGCCAGAAAGACATCCCAGGTTCCACCTACACTCAAGGGAAGGGGACTACATGAGTCTGTGGCTCACAGGGGTCACGAAGGGCATGTCTACCATGGGGGTTAACTGAGAGCTGGGTGGCCTCATGATTGTTGGGCTAGGTGACTTTTTAGACCAGTGCTCCAGTGAGAGAAGGAGGAAGGCCCTCTTCCAGCCTTGTCAGAATATTCTTTCCCCACCCAGGTCAGCTCTGGGCAGCTTTCTCTTGCCTGGGTCTTCCCTCTCTGATTCACTACTGTTTCTCCCCACCTGTGTGAGTTTAGGTGGGAATTTTGAGGTTTCCTCTAGAGTGGCCTGGCCAGGCCTTACTTTTATGGTTTAGATCTGCAGAATCTATTTCTCTGGGCTGAGAAGAGTGAGTCTAAGGTTTAGATGGGGAGTTATTTTGTGCCTGAATGAGGGTTGTACTGCAGGACATGTAATGTGTCCCTTTGGGTCCACATATAGGGCGGATTCTTGGACCCACCTGCCTCTGGTACAGACTGTGGAATGAGGAGATGTGGGATGATGCAGGGAGAGTGCTGTGGTCCTTCCTCCCCCGGGGGAATATCCGAGGAGAGTGTTTAAAACCATGCACAGACTCTTGTTGGGAATGTAAATTAATGTAGACACTATGGAGAACAGTATGGAGATTTCTTAAAAAACTAAGCATAAAACTACCGTATGACCCAGCAATCCCGCTACTGGGCATATACCCTGAGAAAACCTTAATTGGAGAAGACACGTGTACCCCAATGTTCACTGTAGCACTATTTATAATAGTGATGACATGGAAGCAACCTAGATGTCCACTGATAGATGAGTGGATAAGGAAGTTATAGTGTATGAACCTATTTGCAGGGAAGGAATAGAGATGCAGACAGAGAGAACAGACTTGTGGACACAGCAGAGGAGGGAGAGGGTGGGATAAATTAATAGAGTACCATTGAAACATATACATTACCATATGTAAAATAGATGATGACTAATGGGAAGTTGCTGTATAACACAGGGCGCTCAACAGGGTACTCTGTGACAACCTAGAGAGGCGGGGTAGGGAGGGAGGTTCAGGAGGATGGGGCCGTATATATACTTATGGCTGATTGACGTTGTATGGCAGAAGCCAACACAATATTGTAAAGCAGTTATCCTCCAATTAAAAATAAATTTGAAAACACACACACACACACACACACACACACACACAGAAGTGTTGTGCTGAGAGTCCACTCTCCTTGGCCTCGTTCACTTTGGCTGCATTCTCAACCCTCTTCTTCCCATTTCTCCAAAAATTATTTGCAAGAAGATATTCTTACTGACATTCCTAACCATTTACCAGACATCAAAGATAGAGCCCCTCTTAGGGTGTGAATGAGTCCCAGTCCTCCCAAGATAATAGCTTGGCTGTGGCCTCAGTTACTGCACACTGGGTGTCTCGTTAAGTAGAGGTTTATCACAATCACGGCAAAAAAGAATGCAAAGTACTGTTAAATATTGGAGTACACAACTGTTTCCTGTATTTCTGCTCACTAACAAGACACAAATATGTTCCTCTCCCAAATAGTGATACTTCTTTTGTATCTTTTCTGAAATAGACTGTTTTGCATTTAGTCTTATCTAGAAAACAGCCAGTTTTTGTCTCCCCTGCCATCTACCATATTCAGGCTCTTTGGGAGTTTTAAAATGTGTGTGTGTGAGCGCATGTATGTTGTTTATGACTGGTTATCTTTGTGTGGGGGTCCAGAAATTGACTGTCTTTAAATGAATTGAATAGCACTAAAGTATTGTCCCTACTCATTGTCAATTTTATGCTTAATATTCTAAACCATGATGTGGCAGCTGTCATTCGGTGTTTCCACTTAATAGTGGAATAGCTCAAACATCTCCCCATCTTTAATAAGACCCAAATCTACTCATCTTCCATGTGTGGAAAGAGATGAGAAAAATATATACATGCCCTGTCGGTTCTGGGTGTGCATTCTGTCAGCGCCATGAACTTGTTGGGGAATCAGTCTTAAATGTCCAGCTTCAGGTGAAACTCAAAGAGAAACTGTAAAAGGTGATGTGATGCTCTTGGTCCAATGGTTTTACAGGCAGATTAATTCTGAGATGTATTTAACTAGGCTGGCGTATCAGAGATTTTGAAAGATAAGAATAAGAGCTCTAAAAGGATCCTCTAATAAATTAAGACTTATTTCACTGCCTTATTTTGGTCCCTATGACAAAGCCCTTCCATCCAAGTGTCTGGGCTTTCAACTTCGTTACTACATCATTCTTTAGACGGATTATCTTATATCATTTAGCAAATCCCACCCTCTGAGGCTCAGTGAGTTCTCTTCCTTCTTTTGACCTGATTTGTCCTCATAGCCGCTGACTTGTTCCTCTTTCTTGCTGTGAAGACTGGCATGTGGAAGAGAACCTCAGGTTAATGGTGACTTTTGCCCAAGGTCCCAAATGTTCCCAAGTGGAGACAGTGCAGAGAATGCAAAGTGAATGACATATTTGCTATTCAGTTTCTATTAAGACACATTTTCTGACTTATTAGTAAATAGCCAGGTGCCCCCATAGCCGAGTGGAATGAATTTGAGGGGACGGGGACTCCCTGGTGTGCCCAGCTGCCCTGTGCACGTTGCCTAATGTCCTGGGCTCTACAGAACATTCAAAAAATTAACACGCTCACCAAATATGTTTTTCTTGCTCATTAACTCGATAAAGCCCACTGGTTTTCTAGAATCACAGCAGCAAGTTGTAAATGATGTATGAAATGAAAAATCTTTTCTCGCCCAGTGAACAGGGAGAGTGAACTGCAATGCTTTCTCACTGCAGCGCTTACAGTCCCATCTAAACGCAGAGATGGCCACATACCAGCAGTGACCTCCGTAGGCATCCGGGGTGAGCACGTGTGAGCTCACCGTCAGACCCCTGTGTCCCCAGGAATTCCTCCTCCTTCACATACTCTGCCGGAGCCCAAAGAGTATGCGGTTGAAAGAAACGCAGCCAGTGGCCCAGCTGTCTGCCCTCTGGGGACAGCAGTGGCCTGGGTTCTGTTTAGAAGTCAGGACCAGCCCTCAGGACCATCCCTCGGGGCCGCTGGTGTCCGAGGCTTCTTTTGTGTCCTGCAGTCGCAGTGGTGGTAATGTGTCCTTCAGCTGCTGCTCTTCACTCACTTGATAAACTAACACCTATTTGCAAGCTCATACACCCAGCACTGGGCCAGGCATTGTGAAGGACAAAATAAACATAAAATAGAAAATTCCAGCTCTGCATTCAAACTGCCTGTAAGATGACAAAATGTGGAGTTTACTAGACATTTCTCCCCAAATGGAATACTTTTATTCTTATTGTTGCCCTTGTGGTGTTGTCACAGTGATTCATGTAGAATAATCAACAGTGCCTTATATGTTTACTCTTGTATATCATGTGCATTCATTGTTTTGAGAAATGGGGAAAGACTGAAAAATGGAGGAAGACAGCTTTCATTGGCTCTGTCTCATGGGGATGGACCCACATTAACCCAATTCAGAAAGGCTGATGTGTAGATCAAAATGCTGATTTATTGTTTTGAAATGTGTTTGTGACCTGGGAAGGTGCATTATAATCAGAAGATTGCAGGTGAGCATGGACTCCTAACAAGGGGCTCCGAGAACCTGTCCTAGTCATCTTTCTCAGAGAAGCTGGCCTGCCCCTGGGATGGCTGTCGGGCATCTGGACCAGGCGGTTCTCCCCTCTCAGTCAAGTCGGGAGTCTCTTTCTTTTCCGTCTTTCCATGACTGTCCATCCCTCCTGACTGATGCATTCTTTCTTTAGGTATTTAACCTCATTAGCCAGTCGACAGTCATGTCCTATGGGTCTTTCTTCCCTAGTTTTAGGAGGCTTCGCATGTCTCTCTGGTCTGCAGATATCAATTTTATAGTTCAACTGCAAGAGGAAGTGTTGTCTCCAAATTTGTGAGCCCCATTTTGCCCCCCTTACCTTCTTCTGTATGGTAATTGTCATGACTCACCCACAACGCTATAATAGAACAGACAATAGCAAGTCTAGAAGTCTACCAGAAACCAATGCTACCTCCCCACCATGAACACTAACTATGGATTTTAAGTTTGGCTTTGGTTTTGGGGTGAATTTCTGGGAGCTTATCTTTACCCATTTAATCCAGCTGCTTAAATGATAGCCATTCAGCAGCTTGGTGGTACATGGATGTAAATGTGTTAATGTCTTCTTGGGAGGAGACAGAAGGCATCCCCCAGAATGGACGGGTCATGACCTAACTGTCTGATCTTCTGTCTGTCTTAATAGTCACTGTGTATTTCTATACCATTAGTTTCTCTCATGGTGCTGCCCTGTCCCTCATGATTGAAAAGGTAGCTGAAATAACTGGATTGCCTTGCATGATTGATTTTGGGAGTTGTGTGTATACATATATACACACACATATTATACACATATATACATATATACACTATATATATATATATATATATATTGACTCCTCTTAATAAGAAAAATGCTGATAGTTCAAAAGCTTCCTATGCTTTCATCAATACAATGAATATGTCCTGAAAAAGACTGTATTCTAAGATGAGAAGTACATCGTTGATATCAGTTGCTCTGTAAATGCCATAAAGACATTCATCCTGGGGATTCAGTATAACCACATATGTAGAAGATAGAATTTCCACGTTTCAATATTCACAGAAATTACTCCATCATTTTCCACCCCTCCCCTGCCTTACCCTAGCAGCACTGCATTGGAGCCAATTCCATTTTGCATAAAGATGAGCAAATATCAGTCTGAATCCACACAGATGTTTACATAATTATGACATAAGAAATAGCATTTTTAGACAATGAGACTCTGGATAAAGCCTCAGGTGAAGTTATCTCAGAGGCCATAGGAAGCATGCAGTTTTGAAACATCGTTTGTGCTGAGGATTTCATCCTGACAGATGAGGAGGTCTGGGGAGGCGGATGACCCAAGAAGAAGACAGATGTGCTGGCAGTGGCCGAGAAGCTCCCTTCTCAAATTAAATGGTTGGTAGAAGAAGGTGGACCTCGCTTGGAATCCCTTTACAACCACAAAAAGAGTGGAAATTGAGCATGGGCCATAGAGGCTTAAAGAATTTGACAGAACGCATACAAAAGTGATGTGTCTGCTCTAGAAAAAGCATCTCATCTCTGAGATTTATCCCTGAGAATGCCGGCTGTGTTTACATGCTTCCTGTCTCTGGGAATGCGCATGCTCTCAGTTTCATTTTTCCTCCTAAAGAAGTTCCGTGTGTAAAATGTCCTGGGAGTCACCTTCCATACACGTAATCTGCCTCAGTAGCCCGGGTCATTCCCAGAAAAGCACATTGGATTTTGCTGTTTACATATCTTGACAAACTCAGCCTCTGAGGCAATGCATATCGAACCAGCTGTAAGGACATTAAAATGAAAAGCTGGCATTTTCCCAGTTCAGTGAAATATTCACTTCAAGGCACACTTACCACTCAGTCTGAATTTAAAAGACATTGCTCGAATGCAAGTTGGAGTTAGTTTGAAAGTTAGTTCACTGCAGAATGCCCTGTAATCAAAGGGGACATTGCCCCTTAAATTTTGAAAGTGTCAGACATGCACCCCACCCAGTAGGACTATCCTGATGACAGAGGATAAAATACACATGCATATTTATGACACTTACCTAGTGTTTCTAGGAAGGCTTTCTTCCAGGAACTCAAAAGCTTCACTAGAATTATCTCGGGACTGCTGATGCTGGGGGAGTCCCCCTAGACTGCCTGGTTCACCTCTTTGCCTCCAGGCAGCCTGATCTCGACAGGTTCCCGCCTCTCCTCCTGCAGTCTCTGGGGGAAGGGAACTCGCAACCTTTATGATAACCCATCTAATAATGAGATTCCTCTGTTACCCTTGAAGCACATTTGTTCTTCTTTCTTTAAAAGAGACTTTAATAGTCTGATCACAATTTATACACTCAGGCTGTTTTAAAGTCACCTTCTAAGCATGCTTTTCTTAAATACTACAAGCCATTCTTTTCAGGTCTCACTTTTGGATCATCGGGTTGATTTCCTTGTTTTCCTTTCTTCCAGGTGGAATGGGGCCCCGGGGAGTGAGCACTAGGTGTTTAAGGGAGAGGTGTCTGGGGTCAAATAGACATCAATGTGAGTGTTTTGAGTGTCAACTCCAGTATTTACTGGCTGCGATTTGGGGCAAATTACTTGGCCTCTTAAAGCTTTGATTTCTTCATCTGTAAAATGAAGATAATACAGTTGTGACTCACTGAGTTGTCCTGAAGATTAAATGAGATGATAAAGAATTTATACCATGCTGGGCACAGAACTGTTCCTTCCACTACATTATCTTCAGATACGGTCTTCCTTATATTCCAAAGGAGATATGTCTCTGAGAAGCTGTGCAAGAGGCGGGGTAGGGGTTTGGGTCCTTTGTGGCCCGCACCTGTTCTGTCTGGCCCTAATTTCTTTCCATGTGGTCACTGTTCTTCCCATACTAGTTGTCAAATATTTGGAGATGAATGAATTTTAAGTCAAGTTGGGAGCTAGCTAAAAGGATATGCAATCATCTTGAAGACATTATGCTAAGTGAAATGAATCAGTGGCAAAACGACAAGTACTCTGTAATTCCGCATAGATGAGGTACCCGGAGGAGTCAAATTTATAGAGACAAAAAGTAGACAGCCCTAGCCAGATGTGTTGGGGTTGGGGAGGAGATGAGGAGTTATTGTTCCATGGGTACAGACTTTCAATTTGGAAAGATGAAAGAAGTTCTGGAGATGGCTATATATATGCACAGCAGTGTGAATGTTCTCAATGCCACTGAACTGTACACTTTAAAATGGTAAATTTTATGTTATTCTATTTTATCACAATAAAAAAGAATGTATAATGGATAATTTCATTTCTGCAAACAGGAACTCCTTTGATACTGCAAACGATCAGTTTTTTAAGTTTTACCAAGGCACATTTTCACATATTAGGCTCTCAATCAATCAACCAAAAATATATTCCCCGCTTGCTTGACCTCAGGGTGTGTCAGAGAATCACAGACGTGAAAGACAGCCCTCTTGTCAATACAGTTGGGGGAAAAGGGAGCACTCAGGCAAAGGGAGGGGAAAACAGAGGAAGTCTTGAAGAAATCAGTTCTGCGCTCCTGCTGATTCCCCAGAAAAGGCAGGGGGAAAGAATGTGAGCTGGAGGCTGTGGAGGGTGAGAGAGAAGGTTGAGATAAGCAGACCCACCTTCTGGACAGGAGAGAAGGGAGCCCTTCCAGGTGAGAGAGATGCCCCGCCCAAGGCAGGCCCGGCTGTTGGAGGGCAGCTTCTAATCGAGTGGGAAAATGAGAGGCTTTCATGGGACCCGGGGAGGCAGGCAGAGAGGCCTTTACAATGCAGTCAATAAGGAGCCAGTGTCGAAGTAGAGAGAATAAGCCTTGTTTCAGCAAGACTTGTCCGTGGGCGGCAGGGAGAGGGGCGGAGTTCAGAGAGGCCTATCTTTTTTCTCTACACGGCTGCGTTGTTTCTGAGGCCTTGTGCAATTCTTTTTGTCTCGAGGGCCCCCCTGCCCTGATTTGGATTTCTCTGTCTCCAAGAACCGGCTGAACTGAACGGATCTCATCTCTTCCCCCAAACCACACTTCCCTCCCCACATCCCAGTTTCTGTTTTGGCAACACATTTCAGACACACACACTTGAAACACTAATATTGTCTTGGCCTCCTGCCTCTCCTTCAATCTGCATATTGTAGACATCAAATCATTCTGTTTTTTTTTTATTTGACAGAGGCCTGGTTACAAGAGTAGGTAGTCTAGAGTTGTGGAAACGAAGGAGAATAAGAAGAAGCCAGAGGATTTGGCAATAAGGTGATCACCGGCAACTCTTCTGAAATTGTTCTCAGTGTAACATTAGGAGTGTGTGTGAGACCCTAGTGATGAAGCAGGGAATTGGTAGGCAAAACATGGCTGAGGAGGGCACAGGACCTTGCGCAGGTTTATTTCTGTTTAGGACGTGCGTTCATTTCAAGGACAAAGAAACACAAGAAGATTCTACTCACCCAATAATGCAGTCCAGCATCTGAGCCTCTTCCCTGCCTTCCTTCCGCATTTCCTGGGGGAAGGGGTGGCGGTGGGGAGTTACCTGCCCTCCTATTCTCTCTGCAGTAAATAAACACTCACCTGAAAGTCACTACCGCACGGAGGAATGGAGGCTTAATGTGTAGCAAGGACTTGGCATCACACACGGTCCAGATGTAAAGAATAATGCAGTTTCTCCCTCCATGCTGCTTTTGTCCAGATTATTCACCTTTTTTCTTTTAAACAAAAGCTTGTTCTTAAATGTACAGTAGGTTCCAAGACAACACTTGATTACAGCTATAGGTAGCAACAGATATCATGGCTGGGAATCCAGGTGTTTAAACAGGAATGGAACTAAGGGTCATCATGGCCTTGGGTACAAGGAACAGCTTACTTTTTGTCAGATTTCTTAATTCCACCCATGGCCAGGGGGCCTTTCACTGAGGCCTTTGCTTTTAGCTCCTTGAGTTTCTTCTGCCCCTCCTTCTGTTTCCGCTTGAATGCCTTGTCCTTGGCCTGCTGCTTCTTCTGCCACCTTCCCGCCCCAACTTGGTGCCTGCCACCCCTCCCCAGACCCTGCCGCAGGACTGTTCACCTTCTTGAATTAAATAACTGGTGAATTTTTGAGCATTATTGAGTTCATTATATGGTTGTTTTTTTTTTTAGTCCGTTGTTGTCAAAACCACACCTATTAATGACGCAAGAAAGTGAAAGAGAAAAACCAAGAATTTGATTTTCTGGACAATGTAGTTTTCACTGCTGTCCAGAACATCTCTTTACGCTTGGCTCTTCTGCTCAGGCTCTTGGGCTGCACACCAGACAGAGCTGGCGAAAGCAGCGCCTGGGTCAGCCGCCCCCCCAGACCCCCCAGGCGACGCCACATCTCCTGCCCCTGCCTTCTGAGCCCTGGCTGTGGGTTCATGGCCCCACACTTGCTGGGGCCTCTCACACTTGGATTTCTCCTTGACTTCTTTTGTAGAAGCTTCTGATCACTCTGCTCTCCTGCCCTCTGGTGTGGGCCTCCCCAGAGGTCTCCAGGGCTGGTCTCGGCCAAGGGAAGACCACGCTTTGGGCTGGGCCCTGCCTCCTCTTCTCTTCTCTGGGCGGAAGGTGAAGGTTTGGATATGGTAACAGTCAGTGGTTCACAGGTGTGACATTATTAAAAACAAAACAAAACAAAAGCAAAAAACAACATGAATCAGACTGTGTACCTTACCCACTTAATACTGTTCCTGGGGCTCTTACTCCTCCCTTCTGAAATCCTTTGCTCTGGTCACTCCAACTTGCTTTCCGCTTCCTGAGTCTGTCTCTCTGTCTGTTCTCTTTCACCACTGAGCCCTTGCAAGCAGCCATTCCACCCTCAATTTTTGCCCTGGAGGATCCCCAAAGCATGAAAGACATTCCACAGGGGCCACACTGCAATCCAGGCTGGATGGAATATTGAAAGAAGCCAATGGCTATTCTAGAAGGACTGTAAACAGCAGTTTATGGGGAAGGGAGCAAAGTCAGGGATCAAGTATATGGTGGGGAACTTGGTCTCTCAGCAGAGGGATCTTACAGATAAGCGACAGGATCTTTTGTTTTTAGTTGCAGCATGCAGCAGTTAAATAAATAAAATATTAAAAAAAAAAAAAGAAAAATCACAGTGATTGTTTCCAAAGTTTCCAGCATTTGACTGCAGAGCTCTGTGGTCACTGCTGAATTATTTCAAGGGGTTGGTGAATCCAAACACTGCCTATAGAATAAATGTTCCACATATAACTTTTTAATGTATGTTGATATTGAAATTAATAAAATACAAATTTACTTTAAAGTATAACTGAGTTCACTGTTACTTTAAAAAAAATTATGGGTATTTTCTCAAACGGTGCCTTCTAAAGGTATAATTTGAAGTCAGTGTACTCAGATTTTCAATAAATCTAGATGTGAATCCTAGCTTCACCATTGTATGATGTTTTTTAACCTTTTAAATCTCTGTTCCACCTATTGAATGGACTTTATAATTCCAGACTCATCATATTATTGTGAAGTTTCAATGACATATTATATACTGCAGTTTATAAATATGTTCCACAATACTTAATTGCAAGAAATGTGTGAGAATCCTTTCTTTTTTTTTGAAAACCAGAGTCAGCAGAAGTCCCTGTCATCCACCAAAATGGTGTGCAATTCTGTCATAGGATTCAGTGATGTTCTTGCTGCTAGATATTTAACAACTGGGATGCTGAATTTAGTTTGGACACAGATATCAGTTGATAGTCTCAATTTTATTGCTCAGTCATATGGAAGTGATATAATAAAGCTGTGTTTTGGAACTTCATTAATTTGCAACATCAATGGATATAAGTATCTTCTTTACTGAATTGGAAAACAGTTTTGAATATTAAAGAATATTTCTTTAATTTTTTTTGCTACTCAAACACAACTCCAGGCAACAGATACAACACATTTTAAATTTAATTTGCATTATTAACATTTTATCCATCACTTTCTTAAGTCTAAACTGGGGGTCAGCGAAATTTTTCTGTAAAGGACCAGGTAGGCAGGCCATATCATCTTTCTTTCTTTTAAATTAATTTTTATTGGCATATAGTTGCTTTTCAAATGTTGTGTTAGTTTCTGCTGTACAGCAAAGTGAATCGTATATCCCCTCTTTCCTGGATTTGCTTCCTACTAAGGTCAGCACAGGGAGCTGAGTGGAGTGTCCTGTGCTATATAGTAGTGTGTCTCATTAGTTATCTGTTTTATACATAGTAGTGTATATATCTCTGTTTCAGCTACACAATTCCATTGTTGCAGAAAGGAAGCAGGAAAAGCAGCCATAGACAAGGCATAAATGAATGAGAATGGTTACATTCGAATAAAACTTTATGTATAAAAACAGGTGGTTGGCCAGATTTGTCATGTGGGCCACAATTTGCTAATTCCTGGTCTTAGAACATCAAGGCCTGATTTGTAGGGGTCGCTAATTTCTGTGGTGTAAACACTGTCATCCAGGCTGGTGCCAAGCTACCCATGTGCCATCACTGCACACAGAGTTGGCAAGAGCGATCCCCGTGATGGCATTCCTACCACTCAGGCACAGCCAGGGCAAATGACTCCAAGAGCACA
This sequence comes from Okapia johnstoni, assembly GCA_024291935.2. Classification (NCBI taxonomy): domain Eukaryota; kingdom Metazoa; phylum Chordata; class Mammalia; order Artiodactyla; family Giraffidae; genus Okapia; species Okapia johnstoni. Next base: position 10,083,001 of record CM044317.1, read on the forward strand.
GATTTTAGTCTGTGTTCGATGTAGTCAAATACGGAAGAAGTGATTAGTTTTAAGTATTTATTGCTTTTTGTATTTAATATAATTTATTTAGTTTTAAGCTTTTATGATTTCATTTTAAAATAATGACTGCGCTTAACAACCAACTCACAAAAGGCCTGAAAATTTAACCGTTGATTCTCCTGAGCCAGTCGAGCCTGGTTGCCTTTCCCCATCACAGGACCACATAAAAGTTCCATCCATACAAGGTGCCAGAAAACAGAAGAAAAGCTCTAGAAGTCTGCCACCAACAGGGCCGGTGAGGTGTCCTGGCCCAGGCTGGTGGTTCTGTTCTGGTGGTTAGCGGAGCACAGAGATCTCACTTCAGCTTGTTGGGTGCCTCATGGGAGCTGTGCACAGGCCTCTTGGGACCTACCTTTTCCTCTCATCTCCATTTCCTCCTCCTCTGGAGCATGCCCCCCTGGTCCCCCCCGCCCCCGCCCCAGGTAAAAGCACCTCTGCCTCCAGCAGCAGCACCTGCAGGCACCTCTCCTCTTAGGGCTCTATGTGCAGATGCGATCCTAGGGGTGAGGGGCTTCTGGCTAGGTACCTGCTTGACTTCTGTGTCTCTGGCCCTCAAATAGGAGGATGTTAGAGTCCCCTTAGCTGAGCCCCACCCATCACCACCATCCAGGCAGAGTGAAAAGCGGAGGGGAAAAACAGTGCTTCTCATTCTTTTATGATTCCTCTTATAATGAGAATAAAATAGGAATTAGCTCATTTAAAAAATTATCTGGCTACTTGTTTCTCTTGTTTAGAGCAGTGTTAGCTATCATTGTTGATAAATGCTAGCTATCACTGTTAATAAATAGAAGAAACTAGCTGTCTAGTGTTTACAATAAACTTCACAGTGAAATTTAGAAAATTAGGTCACAAAATTGGCTCAATCCATGTATTTAATTTAGATTTCTAAAAATGCCTAATGAAAGTAGGTAATTGAGGCCCAAGTGTGTATTAGTGACATTAACTTATACGGAATTTGAGAAAATCAGGGACTTCCCTGGTGGTACAGTGAATAAGAGTCTGCCTGCCCATGCAGGGGACACGTGTTTGATCCTGCTCCCAGAAGATTCCCCTTGTCACTGGGCCGCCAAGCCGGGGTGCCACAACTGCTCAGCCCCTGCACCCCAGGGCCCGTGCTCCACAGCAAGGAAAGCCACCCCATTGAGAAGCCTGTGGACCACAATGAAAAGCAGCCCCTGCTCACTGCAACTAGAGAAAGCCCATGCAGAGCAATGAAGATCCAGTGCAGCCAAAAATAAATAAATAAAATAAATAATAAAAAAAATTAATAATTTGAGAAAATTAGAAAACCATAAGAAAGTTCTATCTACTGCAAATGAACTTATCTACAAAACCAAAACAGAGTTACAGATGTAGAAAATAAACTTATGGTTAATAGGATTGGGGTGGGGGTTGGGGGAAGGAGCAATAAATTGGAAGATTGTTATTGACACATACACACTACTATATATAAAGCAGATAACTAATAAGGACCTACTGTATAGAACAGGAAATTCTACTCCATACTTTGTAATGTCCCATATGGGAAAAGACTAAGAAAGAGTGGATATATGTGTAACAGATTCATTTTGATGTATGCCTGAAACTAACACAGCTTTGTAAATCAGTTATTTTGTTGTTGTTTAGTTGCTAAATCGTGTCTGACTCTTGTAACTCCATGGACTGTAGCCCAGCAGGCTCCTCTGTCCATGGGATTTCCCAGGCAAGCATAATGGAATGGGTTGCCATTTCCTTCTCCAGGTGATCTTCCCAACCCAAGGGTCGAAGCCGCGTCTCCTTCATTGGCAGATGGATTCTTTACCACTGAGCCACCTGGGAAGCCCAAATCAATTATACCCCAATAAAAATTTTAAAAAAGAGAATTAAAAAAAGAAAAGACAGTTCCAGCTATTTAAATTGCTTGACTGTCAATTCAGGGCATGTGGCAAAACTGGGTCTTCAACTTCCCTGGTAAGTAGGCATTTCACTTATGTGTTTATTTTTCATAATGCAAGTATCAATGTTTAGACCAAAGTAGGTAGATACTAAGTTTGATCTCTTCCAAGTATCATCTTCAGGAGGCACAGTTTTTCTTTTCTATATTCCGAGGTATACTCATCAATAAATACTATTGCCCTATTAAAGGTATACAACAAAAACAGCAAGGCTCCTAATCCTGACCATATGTACCCCTGAGGTAGTGCACTAGCCTGGAGAAAGTTGAACAGAATGTGGAGGGTGCCCAGCTGCTAATCTTCATGTTTTGTCCTGACATTTAATACCCCAACAACAGCAATCTGCAATGTTTGTTTTCTCTCCTATCTGGATTCTATATTGGTCTCCTAACTTCAGCTAACTTCCATCTTGCCTTTTCCCCTTCCACTCCTTTTAAGAAAAATTAATAGACTTTATTTTTTAGGGCCAGTTTTGGCTTCCAGAAAAATCGAGCAGAGAGTACTGAGTTCCCATGTAATTAACCCCACAGTGCTACGTTCAGTTGCTCAGTTTTGTCTGACTCTTTGCGGCCCCACGAATTGTAGCCTGCCAGGCATCTCTGTCCATGGGATTTCCCAGTTAAGAATACTGAGGTTGCCATTTCCTTCTCCAGGGGACTCTTCCTGACCCAGGGTGTGAACCTGCCTCTCTTTCATATCCTGCATTGGCAGCAGATTCTCTACCACTGGAGCCACCTGGGAAGTCCACAGTGGTCCCTGTCATACATAACATCTTGCACTATTAGAGTGGTAACTTTGTTAAGATTAATGAACCAGTAGTGATACATTTTGTTAATTAACTGAAGTCCACTGTTTAATTAGGGTTCCAACTTTGTGTTGTACAGTCAGTGGGTTTTGACAAAACCGTGATGTTATGCATCCACCTTGACAGCACCATCTAGAATAGTTTCACCCGTGCTCCACCTGTTCAACTCTGCCTTCCTCTGAATCTCTGACAATCACTGATCTTTTTTTTTGTTTTTTACTGGTTCTAAAGTTTCGCTTCCTTATTTATTTATTTATGATTGCTGCATTATTATTGCTAATTGGCTAGGTCACTTTGTCTTATTTCTCCACCTCCATTCCAAAACTCAGTTCTCCAAGAATTGGTTTCACTATTACAAATTTCAATATTACACTATTTCAAAGTAAACCAGAGTTCTATATAAAGGAAAATACTTAAATCCTTTCTAATTTAATGTGGTTTCCTATTTCTTTCAGAAAACTTTTTCCTCGAGTATCTACCCACAATTTCAATTAGGTCTAATAAAGCATGTCCAAGCTGGGAGGCAGATCTGAAGCAAGCGTATTCTGCAAACCCATTTACTCCTTTAATTATTTTGAGCCGAGTGTTTCCAGTGCCTAAATTATGCTCCCACTTCCTATAAATGGGGCCCTTCAGAAGATGCAGTCTCTCTTTGAGGTTCCCAAGGTATCATTTACTGTACTGCAGCTTTAGTTAATTGAAAGCATCTTGCTTAGATCTTGGAGCTGATGGCTTGTTCTGTGTGCATCTGCCTAAAGTGAGTTATACGTAAAGGACAGGCAGTTTGCAAGTGTGATTAAGTCATATGTAAATAGTAGTAATCCCCTTTTCTTGGGCTATTATATCTGGCCCAAAGTGAAGCTCCAATGGGAGTTGCTTAGGTAAATACACAGTCTTGAGAATCGCCACATAGAAATGTTATATGAAGCAGTATGCCATATTTAGTTTTAATATTAGCCTGTGAGATTAGTGGAGATGAAATTTACCTTGGGAAAGGGAGCTGACAAAGGTCACCTGAAAGGGGAAAATTTTTTTTGATTTTCAAGTTCAGTATAGAAAATAATTCCTTTATTCCTTTTCCTTTTTTCCTTCCTTCCCTACCGTATGGGACCCCAAGTTCTCTCTTAAGCTCTTAAGAGGCTGAGATCTGGGGCCTGTGGTCATGCCTGAAAAGTATGATGGAGGCAAAGGGGCCGTCTAGTTTGTGGCTGTGCTCACTGAGTTATGGGCTTCCTAGGTGGCACTAGTGGTAAAGGATCCTTCTGCCAATGCAAGAGACGCAGGAGATTTGGGTTAGATCCCAGGGTCAGAAAGATTCCCTGGAGGAGGGCATGGCAACCCACTCTAGTATTCTTGTCTGGAGAATCCCATTGACAGAGGATCCTGGCAGGCTGTACAGTCCAGGAGTTATAGCCTGGGCTTCTTTATATATAAACAGAGTATGAAGTGTAAGATGCTTTGCCCTGTGTTGCTAGGGGCATATTTTGATCTCTGTTGCCTTGCTTTCAATCAGTGGGGTCTCTCTCTTTCTCTCTTTGAAGACTTTTTAATAGCCTGTACTCTGCATTTGGTAGGTGTCCTCATGGACTTTAATAAAGCTTTCAAATCTGAAAAGCCAGATTGGCTGGGGCAGTTGTTTTTCCTTGTTTCAGTTGATAATCAGCTCTATTTATTTATTTGTTGTAGTTTTGATTGATTTTACAAGGAACTGAAAACAACTCCTATTACCATCACAGTAAATCCATTACATAAACATCTTGTGTGCTTCTCCTGGCAAGGAAGACCAGAGAATTAGTTATCCACTGTGTGTGTGTGTTAGTCGCTCAGTCGTGTCCGACTCTTTGAGATTCCATGGACTGTAGCTGCCAGGCTCCTCTGTCCACGGAATTCTCCAGGCAAGAATACTGGAATGGGTAACCATTCCCTTCTCCAGGGGATCTTCCTGACCCAGGGGTCTAACCCAGGTTTCCTGCATTGCAGGCAGATTCTTTACCATCTGAGCCACCAGGGAAGCCCACTACATAGACATCTTTTGTGCTTCTCCTGGTGGGGCAGGCCAGAGAAGGTTCTGGAATATGGTAGCACTATACTGCTGTTGATCCACACACAGGGGAGCAAAAAACGCCATGGGTTAATTGCGTGTGCAGATGGCTGTAGACTCCTTTTTCCTCTCTTACCTCAGTGGCTGGAGAGCTTCTACTTTTGGTCATAACTTAAGATAGGTTTATTTAACTTGCCACCCGTGAGCTGTTCTGGTTTCTGGGAGAGGTACCTTGGGAAGTTTGGTGTGAAGAGTGCTATATGATAAGCATTCGGGCTCATTAGATTTTATTTACAGTTTGCAAATCCTTTCTCATACCTAGAAATGCAAGAGAACGGATTTTACTTCTTACAAAACAAAACCAAACAAAAACACGATGGCAACAAAGCCAACTATTTTTAGACTGAGAATTTTATGTTGCTTCTGCCCACACAGCTCTGAAAATTTTTTCATCCTATTTATCCCCTGACTCCAAGAATATTTACAGCCTTGGTTGCTTTTGGAATTTGAAGTACAGTAGATGTTTTTATTATATATCTATATCCTAAAGGAAATCAGTCCTAAATATTCGTTGAAAGGACTGATACTGAAGCTGAAACTCCAATACCTTGGCCACCTGATGCGAAGAACTGACTCATCTGAAAAGACCCTGATGCTGGGAAGGATTGGGGGCAGGAGGAGAAGGAGACGACAGAGGATGAGATGGTCGGATGGCGTCACCGACTCAATGGACATAAGCTTGAGTAAGCTCCGGGAGTTGGTGATGGACAGGGAAGTGTGGCGTGCTGCAGTCCATGGGGTCTCAAAGAGTCGGACACGACTGAGCGACTGAAATGACTGACTGATACCCCGACTCCAAGAATATTTACAGCCTTGGTTGCTGTTGGAATTTGAAGTACTGTGGATGTTTTTATTGTCTGTCTATATAGTTGAATTAAAATGTAATAAAGTGCCTATACTCTGGCCTCTGGGCTGTGCATGCAACTGATGTTTCATTTATTTTAGTATTACTTAATATTAACTCCGGGAGCTGGTGATGGACAGGGAGGCCTGGGGTGCTGCAGTCCATGGGGTTGCAAAGAGTCGGACATGACTGAGCGACTGAACTGAACTGACTGAATATTAACAGTGGTTGAAGATTAATGTTAATGGTTACCTGTAGAGAGCTGCCTAGAGAGAGGCAGATGCTGGGGTAGGAGAAGAGAGCCTCCGTCTGGCCGCTGCCCTCCAGGCTTCCCCCTGTGCTGTGGCTGAGTGGTCTTTCCCTGAAGACTGAGCTCTGTTCCAGGCTATGGAAACCGTACAGAAAGGCTGGTAGAAACCCTGGCTTGGGCATTTTGCTTACTCACCATCAGATCAGGTCGAATTTACTACTCCTCATTTTCCAATTTTCTACCATAGTTCTGGTAACTAGGCTTCTCCCCTAGTCCTAAGCCACCACGCCAGGCTCAGTTCTAGGGACTGGGTCCTTGCCATGACCCAGTACCTGCTCATCCTGCCAGCGCCAGGCCTCCACATGTGGCCTGGCTCCTGCCAGTACTTCTCCCCTGGAAGTGAGCCCACTTCAGCTTCCTCCACTTGCCTTCTCTCAGCATCTTCAAGGTGTTGGTGTTCATGGGCAGTTGCTGGAAATTACATTTTGTTGAATATCTATTGCTCACCTCAGTTCAAGCGCTGGCTACAAGGTATTGCGATTCTTTGTTTATATGTCTGTCTTCCTCAGTAGACGGTGAGCTACTTGAGGGCAGTTGCTGGGTCACTTCATCCATCCATCTATCCATCCATCCATCCATCCATCCATCCATCTCTCCTCAGCATTTATTGAGCACCAATCATGTGGGAGGTACTGTGTTTGGTACTAGGAATTGAGTGACGATGAACATGATTGTTTTCCTCTCCACTTTCTGTCTCAGCATCTGGCACAATGTCCAAACTAGTGGTTGGTCAAGAAACATCCGTTGAATGAATGAACTGATGACTTGTTACAGCTTACTCCTCTAACGCAGTCAACTGGCTTCTCACACGGGTTTCCTCGATTGTCTGGAGCAGGGTTGACTCCTCGGAACTGATTCTCTCTGCTGGGCATGCCCAGTCTCCTGCCTCTTTTGATCAAATATGTACAAGGCTAACAGAATTCTGGAACGCTATTCTGATTCAATTTTTGGTTTCAGCTCAACAAGTGGGTCAGAGGCAACTAGCATCTTAGAAGATAATTTTGCCCTGGGGTAGTGAATCCCTGTTTCCCTGTGAACTGTTGTGCTGGAACCTTTACAGAATCTGAAGTGATAATGAGTGTTTAATACACAATAAACACTCTTTAGTCAATTTATCATTTTTTTCTTTTTTTAAACTCAGTGTGGACTAGTGATTCTCAGTGTGGTTCCAAAATCCTTAGAAGTTCCCCAACTCTATCAAGGGGCCTACAAGGTCCAAACCATGATCAGAATATAATAATAGTAAGTGTTTTTTGGCCTATTTATTCTTATTCTCTCATGAATCTACAGTGGAGTTTTTCAGAGACGACATGACATGTAATTTGCAATAAAGTGCAGAAGCAGATATGGGTATTCAGTTCTTTTGTATTAAGCCAACATTAAGAGATTTTTAAAAAGATAAAATAATTCCATTCTTCTCACTGCAATTTTTTTTTGTTTTGGAATTAGAGTTTTTTTAAATTAAAAATGTATTATTTATGTTAACATGTGATGAGTTTGTCATTGCTATTTTGAGGTGAATTTAAAAAATTGTCATTTTAAATATGGTAGATATTGAGACCTATCAATAGAAATAACCAGTTACACAGAAGCTCTGATGGGGGAGCCGCAATAATTTTTAAAAGCATAAAGGGATCCGAGACCAGAATGTTTGACAATGACTGATGTAGACTGATGTAACCCTGTGTGGGCTTTGCAATTATAGGGCCTGAGTTTACCCACTTCACCACTTACAACCTGCCGGCCTATCCACTATCTATTATGTAATTTTGGGTGAGTTACTTACCCTCCTTTAGTTTTAGTTCTTAACTGATAAAATGAGGATAATGTACTCATTATCTAACTTACAAGTTTGTTGAGAGAATTAAATGAGATAATACATACTGGATGCTTTTACTAGAGCCTGGCACAAAGTAAGCATTGATTATTTACTTGTGACAGTGTTTTAAATGTAACATATATTTATTTTAGATAACTTAGAGAATATGGATAACTGTTGGAAGAAAATGAACCATGACCTAACTACTCAGAAAGAGCCATTGTTTATATTTTGGTGTCTTTATTTCCAGTTCATGTGTTTGTGTGTCTGTGTATTTGGTATCTACACAAAATTTTGTGCCTGACATTGTGTAACATTTTCTCAGCTATCTGTTATATAGTCTTGTGAAACATGATTTTTCATAGCTCTATTATATCACTTATATTTCATTATACAGTCAATATATGCCATAATAAATTCAACCCTTCTCCTTTTAGACTAGGTCCAATTTTTTACTATTATAAATAATGCATAATTAACTTTCCTGAACATAAATCTCTGTCCGTATCTGTGATTATTTTCTTAGGATAAATTTGTAAAAGTATAATTACTGGGCAAAAACTCCCTGTAGATATTTCCAAGTTGCTGTTTGTATCCATTGCATTCTTTTCAACAGTGTATGAGAATGTCCATTTTATGGTGTGAACACTTGCCAGCATTTAAAATTACTGTTTTACTTTAAAATTATTTTTGCCAATCCAATAGGACAAAATAGCACACAATTAAAAATATTTTTGTGTACTCATTAATTACTGAGTATAATTTTTGGAAATTAAAATTTTCATTCTATGAATTTCTGTTAAGTTCCTTTGAATTTTAAAAAAGTGATATATGATTATTACATGTATGTAAATCCTATTGATTTAAAAGAGGTCTATAACTTTTATCTGTTAGACTTACGGGAAATAATTTTCCTGATTTGTTGGTTGACATATTTTTCCATATTTAAAAACGGGCTGAAAATGTTTTGTGAAAAATTTACCTGGTCAGATGGTTTTGTCTGTTTAAAGATTTTTTCTTCCCTGCTTTTATGCTTAGAAATTCCAGCCCTATCTTGAATTTGTCTACATTTGTGACACATTTTCTTTTCTCTCCCTTTTCCTTAGCTCTCCTTCCTTCCTCCTTTCTTTTCCTCTGTGTCCCTCTGTCTCCGTAATTGAAACATCAATTCTTTTATACATCTGGATTTCATGTTGCTGTACAGTTGAACTTCAGCTCAAGCCTGATTTTTTCCAAAACAACCAGTCCTCTCAGTGAAAGTTTTTGAATGGCCCCCTTTATTTGGGATGGCTTCTTTTCATTTATGAGCTTCAGGTACACACGGGGGTGTTTCTGGGCACCCCATTTTCAGTCTGCTGCTCTGCAGAGTGGCTCCTGTGCCAAGTTCACGCTGCTGTAGTTAGCCTCATGGTGCGGTTTAATATCTGACAGAGCGAGATTCTTCTTGCTAGTTTTCTTTAAAACCTGCCCAGCCATTTGCATCTTGTATTGTTTCAGATATCTTTTTGAATCATTTGTTTGGGTCCCCCACTCACTCATTCCTGGCATCTCAGTGACATTTGGTTTTGATTCCGACAGAGATAAAAATCAATTTCAGAATCGACATCTTTGCTGTCTTTTCCTGAGGAGCACGCTCTATCACTGTACTCAGTCAGTTCTTCTTTTATGTGCATCAGGGAAGTTTTAGATTTTTTTCACACAATTATCACACAGTTACCACAAGATTATTTGTAGAATTTTTCTGTGAATGATCTTCCCTTCCTTTAGAACCTCTGTTTGTTGCTGGAATACACAAAAGCTATTAATTATTGTATATATACCTCATATTAAGAACTCTTGATTGGGGTTATTAAGTTTCAAGGTTTATAGGAACATTTCTTGCTTTTTGTGTGTATAATGATATTATTTATAAATTGCTATAATTAATTTAAGATATTCAAATATAAAAATAACCTGTAACATGTTATATATCATGCTATAAAATATCATCTATGTATTTTTTGTTTTATTGATTAATTAGAATTTACCAGCAGAATGTTACACAGTTAGTGATAGCAGATATTCTTATCTGGGTTCTTCTAGTGTTTTGCAATTAAATGTTAACTGGTAATGTGAGATACGCAGACTTTGTTATATTGATGATATGTGCTGGGGTCCTTCTACCCGTCTGTCCTTCCTTTCTTTGCTCCTCTTTCCTCCTGTTTCCTTTCTAACAGGACTTGAGTAGAGTGTTCCCAAGTGGCTTTTGGCACTGACTGCACTGAGTGAAGTTTTTCTTATGTAATCTTTTGATATGATGTGTTATATAATACGGTCCTTAATAGTAAACTATCCTTGCATTCCCAGTATAAAACCCATCTGGTCAAATTTTTATGCCTGCTGAGGTTTACAGGATTCTTTAATCTTCCAAAGATAAAAGATAAGGGAAATTGACTAGGTTTATAGATATTGGTAGTAAACTGACCGACTGCTTTAAAGATGCAATCGCAAACTCTCTGAATTCAATCACCAATTTTATTCCAGAAATTACTTTTCAAGTTTTAAATCTGAAACGATGCAACCTTTTCTTTCTGTGCAAAAAATACTTTATATTTTTCATCAATAAAAGCAGTTATTTTCCTTTTTTTTCTATTTTCCTGTTTAGTATGACTTGGATCTCATGTGTTAGCAATATTTAGAGAGTTGTAGTCCCCATGGAGAGTTACATGTAGAGAGTTACAGTCCCCATGCATTATAGTCCGTAGAATTCTCCAGGCCAGAATACTGGAGTGGGTAGCCTTTCCTTTCTTCAGGGGATCTTCCCAACCCAGAGATCGAACCCAGCTCTTGATTCTTTACCAGCTGAGCCACAAGGGAAGCCCTTAGAGAATTGTGATCTTAATCAATTAGGGAAAATGATTACACTGCATTAAAAATGAATGTCTGTTAAGAATTTTGTTCCTTTATTTACATTGCACTACATTACATTTATATTACATTGCATTATAGAAAATAGAGATAATGGGGTAAAATATGGGTGATCTAGAGACTATACATGGAATAAAATAGCTATATAATAATAATAAAGTTATAATACTTTAGTTATTAAATGTGAATATATTTTTAGGATACTGGGATTCAGAAACATTATTTTTAGCAATTTTGATCATGATTACATTTATATCTCCAAAAAGAATTATAGAATGTTACCTGAAAATAATTTTTTCTCATTTTATTAGACATTAGTTGACTCATTCTAGCTGCCAGCAGGAATAAACCAAATAATTATGACTTCAATTAAAGCTTTTATACTATAAAGGAAGAGTCAAACTTTCAGAGAAAACAGAGAACAGAGAGTTTTTCTAGTAGATTAGCTTTTCGAGGGGGGCAGTCCTGGCAGCCAGCTCTCAGTGCCTAGTTTGCTGCTGAGGGGATCTCCCTGAGGGTTCTGCACCCCAGGGACTGGACTTAAGACATATAAAGACTGCTGCTCTCACTTGCTCCACCACTTGTAGGGTCTCGGCCGCCTCCCACAGATGCAAGGGTGCTTGACTGCCCCTTCTTACCTCTCTTAGGGGTGAGGGGCAGACCCTGGTCTCAACCGGGTCAAGGGGCACCAACCACCTGTCAGGCATCTCAGGTGATTCCTCAGGTCGGCTTCTCTGTCTTCTAAGCACTAGCTTTAGCTGTCAGACTGGGGTTTATTCATGGCCCCATGAACAAGAACAGTACATAGATGCATTTGCCTCATCCTGGTAAGAGGAAACTATAAAAATGTAAGTCCTATCTCTGGCACAATGCTAACCCAGCTGCAGTGAGCAGGAATGACTAATGTTCTGTCTGCTTGTCCATGTAGATGCTGCCTATTTGACAGTCATGGTCGAGTGTTGAACACCTACTACCGTCCACTCACTGTGCTTGGTCCTGGGGCTAAAAGCATCAGGGTGACATTGTTTCTTAAAGCTCTTGAAACGTTGTTCTGCTCCACTCCTGAGCCCACAAACCGTTGTTGAGTGTCTTCTTCATAGTTGTAGCTTAAGGAAGGGAAAGCTGTTTCTTGATCAGATGATGAACATGGCTGGACTCCTTAGCCTCATGTAGCGATGACCATTAAATGTCAGTGGCGACAGGGGCAAAGTGATTGAGGGACCAAAGTGGCTGATGGCTAACATGGTGAGTGATACAGTTGATGTTACATATTCACTTCCTTGGTTGGAATGAGGATTAAAAAAAGTAATTCTTAGTCAGCCGAGTACTTTGGCTTAGCAAAATAGTTTGCTCAGTTTCAAAATTAATATTGCAGAAAATATCAAATGCGTGATTATTTATACTAATTGTTCAAAGCTATTAACCTTAAAAGATTATTTTTCTTGTTTTTATATCCTGTGTTTATATCTTGGTTATAGCAAACCCAAGGTAATCAACATTGGAAGAAGAGCCTCAAGGCTTTAAACTCATGCAGGGGAGAATCTATTTTTAGATGGTTTTGAATTTGCAATCAGACACACCTCATTAATGTGTGGTACGGAAGTGTCAAGGAGCAGAGCGATCAGGTGGATTTCACTGTAATTCAGCCTCTTGTTGGCTGGTGCTCCCAGAGATGTCTGATGTTCTAACATGGGCGGGACACACCGTACTTCCCCAGGGTGCTTTGCTCAGACTTTAGACAGAGGCTGAACGTTCCCAGCAGAACAGGGTTCACGGTGTCCTTTCCCTTTGGCATAACTGGAAACATGCCGTGAGTGGTAGCAGAGGAAAAATGGCAGAAGAACTTGTTCCGGTTAGAGAGTGAGATGCAGTCTTAGCAGGTGACAAAGGCCTCTCTGGGAGTTTAGGGCTGATGATGTCCTTCTGGGGATGCTGGAGAACTGGGGAACAGCCCTGGGGTGAGCAGGGACCTGGAGTCTGACAAGCACCTAAGTACACACTGGACATCCTAGGGGCAACAGAGGGGCTCTGGGGAGACTTAATGTCATTTTCCTCCAGGATCACAGCCACCATGGTCAGCAGGCCTGTGTCCTTCAGGGCCCCTGGAGGGCCCACCCTGGGCCTCAGCACCATGACCCGACTCCTGGAGATGCCATCTTCTTTGAGAATTCGTTGTGGGGTGCACCAGGCCCCACACAGGCACCCCACAGGGTTGGAATTCTTTAAGACAGGCCTACGAGAACCCTCCCTGAGGAGTAGCTTCATGGCTTTCTGCCAGGCCAGGGGAGCAAGGAGGCTGTCACATCTAGCGACTCTCTGGGTGGGGAGCTGCATCCCCAACTCACGTGGGGGAGATAGCAGAGCCTCAGCAGGGCAGCCAAAGCTGTTTGAGGGGTTATCCATGAGAGACAGGTAAGTCCAAGAGCCTCTGGGGAACATTTGAGGGTGTGATGTATCAATAAGTGGTGATTTCAGAAGAAGGACACAGACGCAGAGCGATGGGAGCACCAGGGTCGCAGCAGTGAGGGGTTAGGAGGTGAGGTGCCAGCATCAAAGCCTCCCAGGGACCATTGTTGAGATATGAACCCTGAATGAGCCAAGACTGAATGTCCCTTGGAAGGTGAGGAGTCTCTAAACCAGTACTCTTAGAGTATATTGTTTTAAAGTTACATCATTTATACACAAACACACACAAAGAGAGGGAAGAGGGAATGACCAATAAATACTCTTTTCTCAGTTAAACCCTATGTGGGAATTATAATGCTTTATTGTCTAAGTTTTTAAAAATATACTTTATGGCTTACAAGTAGTAAGAGTTTAAGAGGAAGGTTTGTCTGGGTTAGGAATCTTCTCATTAAGATAAAATTGGGCATTTTGAAGACCCCCAAAAGCTAAAATATTAGTAGTATAGTTTGTAAGTTCTGTCTCTCTTATTCCAGTTCTTTACCTATAAGAAGCCTAACTAATAATTGTATTTTAACCCAGGGAACCCCCATGCCTCTGGCGGGGTTGGGAGAAACCTTTCTTTCTCTAGAGTGGGTTGCAAAGTTCCGTGGTGCCTGGGTGGGAGTGGAGGCTGTGGCCACCTTCCCTGGGTGCTCCATGAAGTAGGCAGTCCCAGCGCAGGCCTGTCTGATTTCAAGGGGAAAGAAGGCATGAGGATAAGGTTGGTTTTCCTTTGAAGTTAATAACCTCTTACAAAGGGCTTTGGTAAGACAGAGAGACCTTAAATAGCACTTAACATCTCCCTTGTTTTCCCCCCGGGTTGGTGAAATCTGAGGATAGCAGGGCTTGGGGAGGGGGTTGTGGGCCGGTCCCCAGGGGATGTATGTGTTTCCAGGACGACCTGGGCAGGACAGGTCGGGCAGCCCCTTCTTAGCCTCCTCTGCTGCTCCTCCCCAGTGGGGCACTCAGTGCAGAATAAAGAAATCTCTCTCCTGCATCTCTTTTCCATCCAGCCTAGACAGGAAGGAAGCCCAGGGAAGCATCTGCACGGCCGCTGTTTCCCTTTTCCATCCCACTGCAGGAGGCAGGGGACCCTTTTTGAATGAGCTCAGTCTTCTTGTTCAAAGGCCTGCTCTCCAGACAGTATTTGGAGAAGTCTGGCTCTAACAGTCTGTGTCTTCTCATGACCATGACTTATTTGGAGAGAAAGAGAGACTCTTTTCAGGACAGATTCCACTGGAGATTCTGGACCAATTTTGAAAATGCTGTAAGGATAAATATTCCAGATATGTTGAACTTGGGGTGATGGGTGGATGCTTTAAAAGCAGCAAAACCAAACAATATGTAATAGTGGCCTCACACTCAGACAACACTCCCACTATGGACTGATTGAAGTCCATGGTGGTGGTGCGGCACGTGGGATGAGTGAGATGAACTTGGAGCACTTGTAGACTGTTGTACACATAGTGCCTTATTCAATCTTGCCGAGAACTATTGTGCACTGAGACATTTTAGATTGCTATATTTTCAATAAGAAAACAGTCAGAGAGGTTAAGTGCATGTGTGCTAAGTCACTTCATTCGTGTTTGACTTTTTGCAACTGCATGGACTGTAGCCCACCAGGCTCCTCTGTCCAGGGATTCTCTAAGCAAGAACACTGGAGTGGGTTGTCAATGCCCTCTTCCAGGGGGTCTTCCCGAGCTAGGAATTGAACTTGCGTCTCTTTACATCTTTCTTATCCCTATTGTTAGAGCTACAGTCAGTGAGTGGCCTGCTGGATGCCTTTGGCAGTGCCCCACCTCAGCATCTTGGTTGGATTTGGGGTGTCTGGTTGGGTCCACCCAGGGTCGGATGCGTCTGTGTCACAGCTTCTAAATGGCATGCTTTATCCCAGGACTCTTGGAAACAAATCAAGAAGAACCAGAATAACAACCTAAGTTAGCATAGTGCAGTTTTCCTCAGCAGTTACACCAGAGAACTCAGAGTGAGGGACTTTGACGTGAGAGAACACAGGTGTGAATCTAATGGCGTGACCTTGGGCAAGCTACTCCATCTCTGGACTCAGTTCCTCTTTGGTGAAATGGGGCTTATAATAGTTTGTACCTCAAAAGAGTGTTCGAGAAGATTAAAGGAGGCAATGCAAATAAGCACACAGTGTCTGGCACACAGTGAGAACTATTGGGGCTAGGTATTATTGCTACATATAATTAACTGAATTAATTCAACAGAGCTGGTTTTGCTAATCATCTTATCACTTGGGTTTGAGATTTGTCTTGTCATTGGTGTCTAAGAGGCTAACTTTCCATCCCAGTTCCTTCATTCTTGCCTTAAGTATCAGACTTTTTGTTGTTCAGTCACTAAGTCGTGTCTAACTCTTTGTGATGCTATGAACTGCAGCACGCCAGGTTTCTGTGTCCTTCACTGTCTCCTGGAGTTTGCTCAAACTCATGTCTGTTGAGTTGGTGATACCATCCAACCATCACATCCTCTGTTGCCTCCTTCTCCTTTTGCCTTTAATCTTTCCCAGCATCAGGGTCTTTTCCAATGAGTTAGCTCTTCCAATCAGGTGGCCAAAGTATTGGAGCTTCAGCTTCAGCATCAGTCCTACCAATGAATATTCAGGGTTGATTTCCTTTAGTATTGACTGATTTGATATCTTTGCAGTCCAAGGGACTCTCAAAAGTCTTCTCCAACACTACAACTTGGAAGCATCAATTCTTCGGCACTCAGTCTTCTTTACGGTCCAACTCTCATATCCGTACATGATTACTGAAAAAACCATAGCTTTGCCTATACAGACCTTGGTCAGCAAAATAATGTCTCTGCTTTTTAACAAGCTGTCTATGTTGATTGTAGCTTTTCTTCAAGGAGAAAGTGTCTTTTAACTTCATGGCTGCAGTCACCATCTTCAGTAATTTTAGAGGCCAAGAAAATAAAGTCTGTTACTGTTTCCATTGTTTCCCCATCTATTTGCCATGAAGTGGTGGGGCTGGATGCCATGATCTTTGTTTTTTGAATGTTGAGTTTTAAGCCAACTTTTTCATTCTCCTCTTTCACATTCATCAAGAGGCTTTTTAGTTCCTCTTGGCTTTCTGCCATTAGGGTGGTATCATCTGCATATCTGAGGTTATTGATATTTCTCCTGGCAATCTTGATTCCAGCTTGAGCTTCATCCAGCCTGGCATTTTGCCCGATGTGCCCTGGATATAAGTTAAATAAGCAGGGTGACAGTATACAGTCTTGACATACTCCTTTCCCAATTTGGAACCAGTCCATTGTTCTGTATTTTGTTAACTGTTGCTTCTTGACCTGCATATGGGTTTCTCAGGAGACAGGTAAGGTGGTCTGGTATTCCCATCTCTTTAGGAGTTTTCCACGGTTTGTTATGAGCCACACAATTAAAGGCTTTAGCATAGTCAATGAAGCAAAAGTAGATATTTTTCTGGAATTCTCTTGCTTTTTCTATGATCCAACAAGATGTTGGCAGTTTGATCTCTGGTTCCCCTGCCTTTTCTAAATCCAGCTTGTACACCTGGAAGTTCTTGGTTCATGTACTGCTGAAGCCTAGCTTGAAGGAGTTTGAACATTACCTTGCTATCATGTGAAATGAGTGCAATCATACGGTAGTTTGAACATTCTTTGGCATTGCTTTTATTTGGGATTGGAATGAAAACTGACTATTTCCAGTCCTATGGCCACTGCTGAGTTTTCCAAATTTGCTGGCATATTGAATGCAGCACTTTCACAGCATCATCTTTTAGAATTTGAAATAGCTGAGCTGGAATTCCATCTCCTGCACTAACTTTGCTTGTAGTAATGCTTCCTAAAGCTCACTTGACTTCACATTCTAGGATGTCTGGTTCTAGGTGACTGAGCACACCATTGTGGTTGTCCAGGTCATTAAGACCTTTTATGTATAGTTCTTCTTTGTATTCCTGCCACCTCTTCTTAATATCTTCTGCTTCTGTTAGGCCCATAACGTTTCTGTCCTTTATTGTGCCCATTTTTACATGAAATGTTCCCTTGGTATCTTTAATTTTCTTGAAGAGATTGCTAGTCTTTCCCATTCTATTGTTTTCCTCTCTTTCTTTGTATTGTGGAGACCTAAGTTCTAAAAAGGAAACCTAGTGAAGAGGAACATTCATTTAAACTTGCAGCAATGTAAACATGAATAGATATTCTTGCATAGACCCGTGTTTCTTTTCTGGAAAGTCTTCCTATTTTGTAGTTTTGGGATTTTAGGACCTGGGTGTATTTATACTCCATCTCTCGTGCAGTTGGCACATGTGTAAAGATTTGTCCTTACAGTCTCCAGGCTGTAAAGAAGGCCTCACTGTCCAGAGTGATCCCAGGGTGCACAACACAGTTCTAATATAGGAATATCTTGCTGTTTTCCCGATCCTGTCAGGATTTGCTCATCTGCTTTATTCCATCCTACACATAAAATATATAGGGATAGCAATACTAATAGTACACAACCAATTCTGATTACTGAAAACAGTGAAATAAAATTACTAAAAAGAATTGAATAATTTTTGTATTGGAGAAAAAAAGAAACCCAGACATTATATTCTTCCTAATATAAGAATATATAGCATCTATATAGTCTTTATATATACAGTCTTAGCATCTATACAGCATCTATATCTTCTTTCAGAAGGATCAGAAGGATTCTAATGTATTCCTTCTAAAGGGCGCATGGAACCATGGTTCTCTGAGGTTTGTGTGTTAACAGGAGTCTGTCCCCTATTTACTTGAAGGTCAGGTTTGCTGGGTATATAATTTTTGACTCATGTTTTCATTCTTTGAGTATCTGAAATGTATTTCCTTATTTCCCTTTGGCACAAGAGTTGCTATGGTCGGTCAGTCAGTCAGTTGCTTCAGTTGTGTCTGACTCTTTGCAGCCCTATGGGCTATAGCCTGCCGGGGTCCTCTGTCCATGGGTGTTCTCCAGGCAAGAATACTGGACTGGGTTACCATTTCCTCCTGCAGGGGATCTTCCCAATCCAGGGATCAAACCCTCATGTCTTATGTCTCCTGCATTGGCAGGTGGGTTTCTTTACCGCTGGTGCCACCTGGGAAACCCTGGTGATAGTATAGTAATTGTCTGATGAAAACCTAATTTTATTCTAAGTCACATGCTCTTTTGTCCAATGTCCAAATGAGTTTTTCTTTTTTCTTTCAAGTCCAGCAATTCTATTAAAATGTCACTTGATGTTGATCTTTCTGGGTTGATATTCTCAAAGACATGTAGAGTTCTCTCAATATGTGGTTTTGCACCTTTGCTTTTTAATTTGAGAAAAGCTTTTTTGAGTTATGACTTTTATTATTTATTCTGCTCCCTTAGTCTGTTTTCTACTCTGGGGACAACTGCTATCCACATGTTATATTTGCTTTGCTTATCTTCAATATTAATTTCTCTTGATTCTTTAAAAATCTTTTTATACATTAACTTTTTTAATGAAAAACCCTCCCTTTTATCTTCTGAAGGTACCGTTTATTGTATTTATTTGCTCTTGTGCTCCTTATAATTCAGTATTATTTCTAAAATGATTTTTTATGTATATATTTTTTCATGAGTTTTATCACTTCATTTCTGAGTTTTTCTAATTCTGAATTATTCTTTCAAATCTTGTATCATTTTTCTTAATGTCTTTGGTGTGTTTGGAAGAGTGTATTGAAGTTTTGACGTGTCTTTCTGGCATGGCTTTTTGTCAGTTGGGATGCTATTCTAATAAACATTTCATTTTTTTCTGATAGTCACTTTCTATGGACATTGACCTATATCTTTTCTGATCACTCATTTTTATATGAATTTAGTTGTCCTGAATTTTAGAAGGTGGATGAGTTCACAGAACTTTGCCAACTTTGTGGAGCTCCCTCACACATTGCTCTTGAGTGCTACAGGAAGCAATTTGCTTTCTGAGATTTCCTGGTTCCCCTCTTCTTGCTCCCACTGTTACTTGCTCTTTCTCTTCCCTTTGCCTCTGTTGTCCTTACTCTGCTCAGTGTTTGTTCCATTCCTAACCTTGTTTCCTTTGGGGCGGCCTTACCGGGAGAGAAACTAGTCAGTGTGGAGGGCTGCGAGAGCCTCTTCAAATTTCTTGCCACAGGCCCCAGGGACTCACCTTCTATGGGAGCCATAAACCCTTTCCAGGTTCTTCTCTGATTCACCACCCCACTTGCCAGGGGATACCTCTTGTTTCTTTGGGTTCCCCTGCTCGCAGGCTTGCCCTGTTCCTTCTCTCTGCTTTCTGCCTCACAAGTGCCAGTAACATCAGGCACTTGAGCAGTACCCACTGGCAGGCTATAGTCCATAGGGTTGCAAAGAGTTGGACACGACTGAAGAAACTAAGCATGCACGCACTTGTATTTTAGGATTTGTGGAGAAACCTTGTCACCTAGTTTCATCACAAATATATTCAATGTGTTGGTTTTGCCATCTACATGCTCTGCCTGTTTTATGGAGAGATTCTGGAAGATCCAAACCTATGCTGTTGACAACGCAGCCATCTTCCCAGAATTCCTCTCCTTACTGGTTTCCTAGAAATTTGTGCACCTGTGTTACTTGTGATGTGGTGTGAGTCAGGACAAGTTCATCCAGTTGCCTCGCACCTCCCTCTCCCCCCTGCCCCCGAAGGTCACCTGAGGGCACCTGAGGGTTGGAACCACATTCTGCTTCCTTCTGCGAAAGCGCACCCCTAGGCTGAACTGAATAGTAATGGTGGACCTACCTCATGGAGACCATGTGTCTGGAAATAACAACCAGTTAACATTAAAAAAAATTAAAATTCCAGAGACTGCTGGCCTTTGTCCTTTCACTTTTCTCATATGCTCCAGAATTAGCAGCAACATCTGCAGCCAGATCCCTTGGATATGCTTCAACAAGTCCACTCTTCTCCACTGTAACCCCCAGAAGACTGAGTGTGAGCCAAGATTTATAGTTAACATCACACACCCCCCCACCCTTTTTTTGCCTATAAAATATTTGTTTGGTCTCTGTGTGTAAAATGTGCTTTATAAAAGCACAAGGGCAGACACGTCTGAAATAACCTTAAGTGAAAGTAAGTAAATTAATTAGCATACAGTAGACTCTTATTGTTAAGTGGGAATGTAGCCCTTCCTGTGGGGCTCCGTGTTAAACAAGATGATTGATAAATTGTTATATTCGCACAGTGTCGCTCCGTGATATAATCACGCCTTTTGTAAATATTTAGTCAAGAGAGCAATCCAGCTGTTCCCAGTCAGGTTTCATCCGGTGTCAGCCAAAGCTCTGTGCTTCTGATTTATCTCTCGTGCTGTTTAAGCATTGAGGAAGCTCACATTTTTATGAGCCTCTAAATACCCATAATAGTAAATAGTGAAAATGATGGCTATAATAGCAATAGCCCAAGTAATTACAAAGAAGGATATCTGCGATGGCCAGAAATAAGAATAAGGAAGAAAGCTGAGTCTTTTTCTTTCTTTGTGTGGAAATAAATGTCAATCCCCCTCCCTTTAGCACAGTTGATGTCAAGAAACCCATCACCCCTCTTTATCAGGGTCATAAAAGATCTGTAGATGAGACCAGAAAGGTCTGGAGAACTGAATTTTTAACCTTTGACCATTTTTGAACTGAGAAGTAAAACAATGTTCTAGAATGTACCTTTCCACTTTCTTATTTTGAGTTGTTCAACAAGAACAAGTGTTTGAGGTGTTGAGAGTTAAAGCATTGGGCGTGAGGGGGTGGAATTTTTATGAACCCTGCAGGCTGCCCTGTGACGTGGGAGCAGAGAGGTAAGATGGCTGCCCTGTGACATGGGGGCAGGGAGGGAAGATGGCTTCCCTGTGACGTGGGGGCAGGGAAGAAAGATGGCTTCCCTGTGGTATGGGGCAGAGTGGGAAGACGGCTTTGTGGAGGGATGCTCCCTTCT
This sequence comes from Okapia johnstoni, assembly GCA_024291935.2. NCBI lineage: Eukaryota > Metazoa > Chordata > Mammalia > Artiodactyla > Giraffidae > Okapia > Okapia johnstoni. The sequence continues at coordinate 10,104,139 of CM044317.1, forward strand.
GTAAAGGGTGGGAAGAGGTGTGGTGCTGTGACTATTTCTCCCACTGGAGGAGGGAGCCAGCTGTGGGGCTGGAGACACAGGAGAAGAGCCCCCTTAGAGGCAGCCTCCACGGGTCTGGGCCTGTGTAGACTGAAGCACCCACCCCAGGGACACAGAAGAGTGATGGAAGATAGGAAGGTCAGTAGAGGCTGAAGCTGTAGGAAGGAGCAGGCCTCCTTGGCCTAGGAGACAGCAGATGGAGAAGAACTGAAGTGTAAAATCTACCTATTGTTCATATTGTTTTCTGCTGCATTTAATAATTTGTTCAGTCTCCTGTCATTTGGAATCTGAACCTAAAGAACTTCAGAAGCACTGATACTTGGGAGGGTTTGCATTTCACCGCCATGATTTGTCTGGGTTACCTGTTGGCCCCTTTTGTTACAGTCTAGAGTTAAGGTGATCAGGGTAAGTAACAGATTTTTATGACAAAAAAATAATACACTAAAGCAATACAAGTTAAGGTTGTTTTTCTTCACTTAGACGGGGTCTCTCTATGACCATGAACTTCTGTAAAAGTTTACGTGGTCCGTCATTACTTAGAAGTTTGTGTTACGTTTCCATGTATGTAATAAGCCACTGAGCTTATTTAATACATAGATTTTTTTTTTTTCCTGGTGAGAGACTATTTCAAAAGAGAGGAAAGGTGAGGGTGAAGATGAGGAGTTGGCTAAATTGTTTCATGGAGAGGCGTAGGAGAGTACCAGTAATAATTATAATTCAGATGGTTGATATCAGACACATCAGTGTTGCCAATATCTGACCACTTAGGAAGGAAACTGACATGTGTGAACCCAAAGTGGAGTGGCTCCCCATCAGATGGAGGCAAAGCACAGCGATATTTCCCTGAAGGTCCTGGCTGAGAGCAAGGCCACATCGTATAGGTGTCATCGGCCTACTGGGAGGAGTGGGGAAACTCAGGTGGGCCCATATGTTTCTTGCAAAACTCACACAATTAATTAAGGACCTTTCCTGAAGGTCATGTGACATTCTAAAGCCACGCCTTCAGAGAACGTTTCTAGACTTGGATAAGCACTTCCGTGCCTAATGACTACCTTAGTTCTACAAGTAATAGAAACCACAGTGAAAAGCCCATTATTTACATTATTCCAATTGATATTTCCTCACAAATTACACTTTTGTTTTCCAGGGCCATTACATTTCCTGTGTGGCTAATTATATTAGGCAGTTCCTTTAATTTACACACTGTTTCCTGCAATTTACACTCCTTTCTCAGAAAATGCTTGGTAAGCATCTCCATCCTTTGCTTTTAAAGAGCAGAGCAGACCAAGGTTACTGCGAGCATCCAACAAGTGTTTAACATCTTCTGTAAAGACTGGTCATTTTCTAGCAAGAGTCCTACAGCACGTACTTTGATAAGTCCCTAAGAATGGGGACTGAGACCATGGGGAAAATGAAAATGTGAAGGAATAAATTGGTGAGATGGCACAAAATTGCCTTGCTAAGAGGTGATTTAGCATGGGGATTGGGCAGGGCAACCTGTAAACTCTTGGAAAATTTTTAAGTGAGCAACATGCTCTAAAGGAGACTTACATTTCACTTGCTGGGTTATGGCCTCGTTTCTGATTCTCTGTCTTTATGCCTGTTCATGTGTGTGTGTGTGTGTGTGTGTGCTCAGTTGTGTCCGACTTTTTGCGATCCCATGGACTGTAGCCTGCCAGGCTCCTCTGTCCATGGGACACTCTAGGCAAGCAAGAATACTGGAGTGAGTTCCCATTTCCTCCTCCAGGGGGTCGTCCCAACCCAGGGGTTGAATCCACATCTCCTGTGTCTCCTGCATTGGCAGGCAGATTCTTTACCACTGCGCCACCTGGGAAGCCCCAAACTAACTACCAGGAGTGGGGCTTGAACCCATGTAGACATATGTCCATTGAATCCTACGTCCAATGCCTTAACCACCTGACCATCTTGGTGCAGGCTTACCCTCAATAAAACTGCTGGGAATATCACTATAATCTTGACATGATGGTCATCATGTTCACATTGCTAAGCAATGCCCATGCCGGCCTGGAGGGAGACCATCCTCCCTTGAACTGGAAGGCAGTGACTCCCTCATGACACTGAGGTTCTGGGAACAGATTCTGGACACAATTTTTGGCATCAGAAGTATGGAGTCATTTCTATATTTAGCTGCTGTCAGTGTTTGTGAATCTGACTGAACTTGGAACTGTGGAGAGGTCATTCAATTTTTGCCCTGTCTACCTTCTGGAAGCCTGTTTTGATGTAACTAGGAAGTGTAATAAAAAAGTGACTGTCTCAGATATTTACCAGGGCACTTGTCTGGGCTGTGACCAGGAGGACCAAAGCTTGACAAGACTGTGAAATATTTGTGCCATGCCCAGAGGCTCTGATCAGTTGGAAAACTCCTTTATGGCTCAACTCAAAGCAACCAAAATAAGCAGACACACTCGGCCTTGGTCTCTCCAACTTTTCTCTCCCTTCAGCCTGTAGTAGTCCATGATTTGGACAGTGGCCTGGTAGAGGGACTTTCCTGTGCTGTGAATAGGCTATTGAAAAGGAAATGCAAGTAGACTTTGAAATAAACAGTATGTAAGAAAAGGAACAGTTTTAGTTGTTGGTACACTGTTTGAGAAGATGAAAAAATATGAAGTTTTGCCTTTCTGTTGGTATCATGGCCCTGAAAGTGAAAGTCGCTCAGTTGTGTCTGACTTTTTGCAACCCCATGGACTATACGGTCCATGGAATTCTCCAGGCCAGAATACTGGAATGGGGAGCCGTATTTGATTCCTTCTCCAGGAATCAAACTGGGGTCTCCTGCATTGCAGGTGGATTCTTTACCAATTGAGCTATCAGGGAAGCCCATGGCCCTGATTGATCTCAAATTGGGAGGGTGAGGGAGAGACATATTTATTTGCTTGTCTTTCTTTTGTGCAAGCTTAGAAGTTCTTTGTAGGACTGCATGAGCTTGAAGGATTCTACTGGTGCAGTCCTGAAAGGTGGGGCAGTTGGCTGGGGTGGGGTTAGTGTCTTTCACCATATCCCTTAGAACTCTTTAGAGGCTAATGACAGAATGTGAAGGCAAAGTAGCTTAGGCAAAAAGGAGGATTTTTACAGAAGGTTTTGGGTGACTCTTGGAACCCAAGTTGAAGAATGTGCCCCATCTCAGGCAAAACAGGGACCACAACGTTGGGGTTTTGAAATTCTCTTGGTCTGTTCTCTCTGTAACCACCCCCTCCTCTCTTGTCTGTTTGGTTGGCTGTCTCTGTACCTCCCCACCCTTCTGTCTCCCACTTTTTCTGTCTTCTCTCCTCCCACCAGTAGGCGGCATCTCCTGGCCAATATGACTGTAAGCACGGTGTCCCCAGTTTACAAGCACCACATCTTGAGTCCAGTCACCAAAGAGAAATTGGCTGCTCTGCTTCAGTTTTCCTACTACGGTCTGTAAAAAAAAAAAAAAAATGTGATTGGCTTAGCTTGGGGCAGTTAACCACCAGGACTAACTGACTGATGTTAGGCTTGGGATCACATTGACAGTATAAAAACTATGCAGATGGTGTGTGAGAGAGGGATAGTTTCCAGAAGAGGGAGCTAAGCCTATACAAGAGTTTGCTTCATATATACAAACTGTAATCCGGCAGTCATACAGTGGTGGTGGAGGTGGTGGTTTTGTCACTAAGTTGTGTCCAACTCTTTGTGACCCCATGGACTGTAGCCTGCCAGGCTCTTCTGTCCATGGGATTCTCCAGGCAAGAATACTAGAGTGGACTGCCATTCCCTTCTCCAGGGGATTTTCCCAACCCAGGGATTAAACCCAGGTCTCCTGCATTGCAAGCAGATTCTTTACTGTCTGAGCCAACAAGGAAGTCCCAGTCATATAGAGGTGAACATATTTCTTTTTCTGATAAGGTCACTAGACTTCATAGGTCGCAGGATGCTATTATATGGTAGATGTTACTTTTATTAAGGATTTTGACAGAGTTTCTTACAATGAAAATTTCTTCAGCAATGAAGCTGTGTGAATGATGGGCTAGCCTCAAGGGCAAAGGACATCTAAGGGAATAATAACATCAGCTGGTTTGAAGGGAGAGCTTTCAAGCAGAGACTGGTCTCTAGTGGACAAGTTGGTTCATTGGGATGAAGAACCAGGAGCACTCGACCTTAGAGGAAAGTTGACCACAAGGATGGGAGGAAGAGCATCAGGATTGAGGGCAAACCCAGTACCAAACAGGTCCTTAAGGGGAAGCCCAGACACATGGACAAAAAGCAAAGCAGGTCCAAAGGAGTGGATCCAAGGGGATTTCACATACTTCATTCCTCTTGTAGTGATTGCCTGTGGCTGACCCTAGACCAGAGCCTGAAAGAAGTATGTGACCCAAACACTGACTGAGCAAATTCATTCCTAGTTGAGTAACCAAAGGATATGAATTAATGAGCTAACACTAATCAATGGGGGGCTGAACCATGGCCTCTTATAGGACTCTACTCTAGGCTCTGTTTCATTGGATTGACTTATTAATAATTTGGATGAAGACGTGAAAAGACTGGCCCACTAATCTATGCAGGATAAATACTGTGCTAGAGAGCAGTCTTGAGAATCATAAAAAAGTGCTAGACTGAAGCAAGGAGCGTGAAGAAGAAGAGAGAATGTAATGGTTCTACATGTCAAGTCCTTCACTGAGTCACCAAAGGCACAGGTGCAGAACACGGGCTTGGTGGCTGGAAAATCTTGCAGTTGCTGGGAAAACACCTTGGGTTTTGAGTAGGTCACTCGAAGTCCGTGGTGTGAAAGAGCAAGTCTGAGAGTATCCAGAAAATGGGAGGACATCATCTTGCTGTCTCACGATGTCAGATGACACGTGGGATTTTTGTCAGGTTCCAGGCATCATAGTTTAATATGTAGTAGAGACAAATTGGAACTGTCCAGAATAAGAGAGGAAGACATCTGGAGACCCTGTTCTGGGAACAGTTATCGAGGGAGCTGTGTGTCAAGCGTGGATGAGGGTGGACACCCAGCAGTCTTCCCTGCCTTGTGGGTCCTCAAGTACGAGTGAGACTAGGTTGGGTCATTCTAGATGGCACAGTGAGGAGAAATCAGAGGGCATTATATAGACATTGGTTTTTGTCTTTTAAAAACTAAAAGACTGAATAATTATTTAAAAACTGAATGCAATTCTTGTGAAGTGATGAATCCAGCATTGCTAGATTTGACTGAGTCTCAGGGATGCTGTGGAGGGCATTCCTGTTTGAGGTAGGAAGTTGAGCTCCTTAATTTCTTACCTTTCTTCTGACAAAATGTCCAGAAGACCAGCTTCCATCCCTGGCCCTGCCAATAAAGAGCTGAGTGATTTGGGGTAAGTCACTTACACTCTAGGAACCTCTGTAGAATGGGGTTAATAATTCCTGCCCTCTCTCTCTCTCTCTCTCTCAAAGGGTTGTGACAACTGAAATGAGAGAGAGAAAAAAAAAAACAACCCAGGTGAGAGGAGATTGAAAAGTTGAAATCACTCTACCCTTGCAGGATTTTATTTGGACTCTTCCCTTTGTGGATTTCTCAGACAGCCGCCAGCCTCCAGCAGCCCTGCTTCCTGCAGCCTCTCGCTCTTTTGACGTTTCATCCTCCTGAAAGTTTTGTTCAGTAGTTTACACTCCAGGCTTTGAAGCCATCCATCAAAACTCCTCTGCCAGGAACTGCATTAAGATGTTGGCAGCAGGTGGCTGATTCTCCCCAAATGTGCTGCTTGTTCCAAAGAAAGAACATTGGAGAAAAGTGGGGAGAGGGTTTTTTCCCCCTCTTTCTGCCAAACCGTGTATATTAATGATGCCACTTAAAATCTAAAGAGGTGGCTTCTTCCTCAGGAACTTTCCCCAAGATGTGAGTGTGGTAACCTCATTGCGCTAGTAATTATTACTTTCTGATTTTTTCATAAATAAATGAGTCACCACCTTGAAGAAACCAGCCCCATGGCTGTGGTGTTGTGTTGCTCTAGTATTTCCTGCACTCGCCCCTTCTGGAGAGGCTGCGTATGAGCAGAACAAAGCAATCTGTACACAGAGAGGGACGAAGGCAGTTTGTAATTCCATAAAACACTTTGAGGCTTTCAGAAGGTGCTATATACATCAATAAATAATAATAATTTTCACTCTCTCTTCTTTGTAATACTCCCTTAGAAGGTTGAAAATAAAATTTCTTTTGCTATTGATTTTGTCCTTCTACATTTGGCAAACATTGATTTTTCCCTTTCCTAATGGAGCAGAAGCCAACATAGCTGTATTTCATTTGCTTCACTCTCTGAACTCAGCATCTCAGCTGATGCAAGCAGGACTTACAGGCAGCTCCCAGGAACACCCAGGGCAGTTGTTTAACTGGAGGGCATGGGGTTCTTATAAGACTCTGCCTTGCACATTAGGCACATAGTAGGATCCTGGTCAAGCTTTCAGTTCAGTGTAATTCAGAATATTCAGATTGATTCAGGAAGGAAAAGAGCTTTGAAGCATGGAATTATACGTGTGGGAATGTTGCTAACAATTGGAAAAACGAGGAATGGAGGGGGCTAAGAAGGAATAAGTACATGGAAGATGAGGACATATTTGTCTTAGTCTGCTTGGGCTGTTGTGACAAAAGACGATGGGCTGTGGCTTAAGCAAAAGGCATTTAGTTCTCATAGTTTTGGAGGCTGGAAGTCCAAGATCAGGGTGCCAGCACTGTCAGGTTCCTGGGGAGGGTCTTTTCCTGCCTTGCAGTTGGCTACCTTCTTTCTCTATCCTCACATGGCAGGGAGAGGCAGTAGGTCTCTGAGATCTCTTCCTATAAGGGCACTAATTCTATCCTGAGGGGCCCGACCTCCTGTGCCTGTGTGCGTGCATGCTAAGTCACTAAGTCATGTCTGACTCTTTGAGACCCATGGACTGTAGCCCACCAGGCTCCTCTGTCCATAGGATTCTCCAGGCAAGAGTACTGGAGTGGGTTGCCATGCCCTCCTCCAGGAGACCTTCCCAATCTAGAGATCGAACCTGCATCTCCTGCAACTCCTGCATTGCAGGCAGATTCTCTACTGCTGAGCCACCAGGGAAGCCCCCACCCTCATGACCTCGTCTAAATCGAACCACCCTCAGGAGACATCATCTCCAAATACCATTACACTGGGGACCAGGGCTTTAGCAAATGAACTTTGGGAGAGACATAATTCAGTCTGCAGCAATATTCTTTTGCCATTGTTTATTTTGTGCCAGTGATTAATTGGGTTCCGTGCACAAGCATCACCTAACTTAATCCTCACCCAATGTCATGCTCGCTGAAATGTGGAGACCAAGTGTACTTGAGACTTGATGTTGCATCATAGATCCATCAGCCAGAACTGCAGGAGCTGAGTCCAGGGGCCCTGCTGTGTCCCAGTGAACTCTCCTAGCATGACCTGGGAGCCAGCTGGAGATAAGAGACACACCCTGGATGCGCGTGTTTATTTTTAATCTAACCATGCTGAGCTAAGTAGGTTAAATAGAGGATGCCAACTTAGCAGGCCTGCAGTCGACAGTATTACCTAGAAATGGAGCTCTTATTGTTTTAAGAGGAAGGAGGAAGGCTCTAGATTTAGACTCGAGCAGAAGCCACAGGGTCTGGGGTGAGAAACGAGGGGCTGAGGCACGTATATCAAGGTCACACTTTCAGGTGAGATCATTGCTAAAGGTCCCTTGTGGTGATGGTGACGATGATGGTGATGATGATGGTTGCTACTACCTCTGGGCCACATGCTGTGTGTAGGAGAATCCGACTGCCGTGGCCACAGCTCAGGAGAATGTGGGGTGCTAGGAGCACAACCATGAGTACAACTGGGTCCTCCACACACATTTGCTTAATTGAGAAGATGACAGCTGTGCTGATAAAATCATACTATTAAACACTGAACATAGACCTGTAGTGAGAATTGGAACAGAAAGTATATAATATATTAAGACCTTCTATTTATTATTTTTTCATATCATCTATCTTTTCCCTATTCAGTAAGGAGGGGTGGTATTAGCAAATTTATCCAGAAGTAAATTTGGGCCTAAATTCCCTGAAATTGATCTTTTCTGTTTCTAGCAAAATCCAAGGGAGTGTGAATCTCACTGCTGAGGGATGTGACATCCTTGTGTCAACTACTTTGCTAAAGAAGATTTCTCTTTGGAAGACTCCTTTCAGCAAAGCTGCTCGAGTCAACATTCTCTTTTCAAGGTGGGCTTTTTATGTGTATGTAGTTCACCTAGAATTTCTATACCCACTGATTCCAAAATAGATTTGAGGGAGTTGTTTGTTCCAAGGGATTAAAACTGTATGGTTTGATTACATGTACAAAGGGTGAGAGTCAAGGTAATTATGCTGATAATAATGAAGGTTAAAAAGGCTCTTTTGCTGAAAATCCAGATAATTGAAACTAATTTCTATTTTGGCTTGTGTCAGCTAGATAATAGCTTCACTTCTATACCTTGCTTTGCACACATAGACTCTGCTCGCAGAAATTTACACAGTTTGCATGTTGGAGCCTCCGTAAATCTGAACTGCAGCGTTAATAAGAGACAAGCCAGGCAGCTGGTTTGCCAACTGTGAGAAGATGAACAAACGTGGATTGACTGTCGGCCTCCTTCTTGTTCTTTTAAGCAACATGAACCCACACACTCAATGAAAGTCTGAGTGCATTTATGCAGGATTCCTGGAACTCATGGATTTTTAACAGTGTTTAACTTATATATCCACTTTTATGGAGACAATCTGGGGAAAAATTAACAAGCGAAAATTGCTCGGCTCTATAAATGTGAAGAAGCGGGCGTGGGCGATGGAGAGTCCTCATTTGCTAAATATACAGCTCCTTCGTTGGAGACATAAATAAGAACACCGCTAAGTAGGTCACATTCGAGCCTGGGCTTCTCAGAAGACTTGAAAGCAGCACCGTGAATATACACTTCAAAGCCAGGATCCGTTTTTTTGTGTGCACATTTTGTTCCTGAGAAGTTTCCCATCTGTTCTCGTGTCATGGCTGTGCCACCACGGCATGTCCTCAGACTCTCTGAGTTTCTGGTGGCTCACAGGGTTTACTTTCTAATGTGGCAGGTAGAGGAGGTAATGTGCCCTGGGTGGGGGGCTGGCAGGGGACTCCTTCGGGAACTGAGGAAGGGGATGGATGCTCTCACTGGGCCAGGAGCTGCCAGCGTCTCCACTGGCCGCCGGACATCACAGGAGAAGAGAGAAGGGTCTGAGATGCCTCCCCAGGGGCTTACCCGGGACGAGGCACTGCCTGACAGAGGTTGGCAGAGTTTGGTTCACTCGTCTCTGTACCAGCGCTGCTCTGAATTCGGGATTCTGACAGATTTAAGCACCTGTTCCTAAGCGGCAACGCTACATGATCTGCCTGTCACTGTCTCAAGTGCTCTCTCTCTCTCTCTCTCTGACTCCTTTTCTGAGGAGCTCCACACAGGGAGGGAACTTTCTCACTAACATGTCACTCAATCCACCTACCCAGACACCCACTGCTCGTCGAGACTGGCAAAAAAGAAAAAATAAAAAAATATCTAGATTTTATACAAATCTGAGAAAATGCTTCAAGCCTTCCTCCCATACATGTGGTTTATGGAATGTGACACGACTCTGTAGTATTATTATCAAAAAGCTGAGATTTTAGGTGAGACAGGGCAGAAATGAACTCTCTGTTGTCTTCTCAAGCGATCGCTCAAACTGATCCAAGAGGAGGCACATTTTCTTTTTCTGGATTGTTTGGCATTGGTGGAGTTCTGCTCGTGCTATTTGGAACAGCATGTGAGAATCACATTTGTCTGCTCTTTGAGGTGGAACTGTTTGTTGCAGAACAGTTTTATTTTTCTAAAAAAATTTTTGTTTATTGATTTATTTATGTTAACACCAAAAACATTTTGTATTGGGGCATAGCTGATTAACAATGTTGTGATAGTTTCAGGTGTACAGTGAAGAGACTCAGCCATACATATACATGTATCCATGCAGAACAATTTTCTTTGCAAGCCATGCACTGATTTTATACACTGGGCTTCCCTGGTGGCTCAGATTGTAAAGAATCTGTCTGCAATGCAGGCGACCTGGGTTCAATCCCTGGGTTGGGAAAATCACCCAAAGAAGGAAATGGCAACCCTCTCTAGTATTCTTGCCTGGAAAACCCTATGGACAGAGGAGCCTGGAGGGCTACAGTCCATGGGGTCGCAAAGAGTCAGAGATGACTGAGCAACTAACACTTTCACAGTTCTTAGTACTGGCTGGTGCCACAGCCAATAGATGTTTTAATTGTCAAAGTGGCATCCAGCCTCTCTCATTGGAATGAAAGGAACTCCAGGACCTTATCTTTTCAGCTCTTTCAAGATGGGGATTCCAGCAACAGACCCAGGGCAACTGAGAGCTCCTGGGGTGGGGAAGCCTTAGCCTAGGGAGCCACCAGGAGACAGGCCTCACCTGTGTTTGGCAGCACCTGTGCCAGGGAACCTGAGCTGAAGGACACAGGTTCTCATTCCAGCCCCAGAGGCTCTGGTCACAGAGTCCCAGCTCTCTGATCCTTAGGTTCTTCATCTGTCAAAGGAGATGGTAGAATTGATGATCTCTCGTGGGGCTGCTGTCTGTGGGGTCACACAGAGTCGGACACGACTGAAGCGACTTAGCAGCAGCAGCAGTAGTGTGCTTTATAGAGTACTGAAATGCTTTCATTTCATAGGTAGATTTGGGGATAATTGGTATTTACAGACTCCCAGACCTGAAAGTACCTTAGAATTTGTCTAATTCAGTGGATATTAAGTTGAGGTTTATGAGTTAATAAGAGGTTCGGCAGGTAGATGACAGCCTTAAAAGTGTACACAGCACTTGGAGTGTCTGTACATTTCTCTGGGAAGAGTGTCCATAGTATACATAGGACTTTTCAGAGCCTGAAATCTGGAAGGTTCTTGCTCTTGACCTTGATCAAAGATCCTCTGATCCAAAGTTCCTCTTTTTCAGTGAGGAAAGAGGGTGGGGTACTAAATGTCTTGCATAGAAGCTAGCTGGTGTCAGAAGCAGGAACTGAACAAGGGTCTCCACTTTCTGACCTCTGCTTCTTGGCCCCACAGGTGGTAACAATCTCAGGTGTGCCCAGTGTGTGTGTGTGTGTGTGTGTGTGTGTGTGTGTGTGTGTCTGTGTGTGTGTGTGTGTGTGTGTAGGGGGTGGACAGGGCCTTCTAGAGTGACTGAGCCTCCTGAAGTTCTGGCCAGGCGTGTCTGAAATGAGGTCTCTTCTAGCACATTGCTACAAAACCACACTCAGGACCCACAGTGACTCTGTCTAGTCAAACAGCTGGTGTGTCCCACGCCTAGGCCCAGGGATGGTTCTTCTAAGCACTGGCTCAGCACCGTTTCCTATTTACACGACTTTCCTTTCAAATACTGCAATCCAAGCTCTCACCCAATATTTATAATTTTCATCCTTTTTTTTTGCCTTCACTGCCTACATGGGTTCATTTAATCTCTCTCTTATTTCCCTTTTAAAACAGAGTGGAAGGAAAGAGGCAGTCAAGCAAAAGAGGTAGGTCAGGAGGGAAGAATGAATGTTGCATTTGCCTCATTCACTAAGTAGGAGGAAATTTAATGTATGGGAGGAAATAGAAAGAGAACTAAAATCTGAATTTAAAACCACGTAGTTTGTTCCTTCCTAAAGAGGAATAGCAAATTGAAACAGTTCAGATACTTGGATGTGGCTATGTATCATTATTAGATTTTTCCAAGAGAGGAAAGTGATTTTATGGCATTCTGGTCATCCTTGAATTACAAGACCTAATAGAGGTCTTTTAACACCACTGAAACATGCTATTTTCATGAGGAAAATGGAAAAGGAAGTCCAACATTCATGTCTTGATTATTTGTATTTGTTCCTGATGGTCTCTCTCTAATGTATTTATTAATGGAGATTCAAGAAGCAAGGTAAGCAGTGATTTACGTCTAGTTTTGCTCTTGGTCACTCTAAGGCCACCATTGTACAACCACCATTTTTAAGCCATTATAGCCTTGAACTGTTTCCCCTTTAAGTGAAAGTTAATCCTTGCACTGAAATTGAGAAATAATATAATATGGGCTTCCCAGGTGGCTCAGTAGAGTTCAGTTCAGTCGCTCAGTTGTGTCTGACTCTTTGCAACCCCATGGGCTGCAGCATGCCAGGCTTCCCTGTCCATCACCCAGGTGGCTCAGTGGTAAAGAATCCACCTACCTAGTAACTAAGTACAGCCTTGTTGATTGTACATCAATTTGATGGACTAACTATGGAACAGTAATTAAGCCAAAGAGAACATTCAGAAGTACTTATTGCTATTTGCTGTCTGTTCAGTCCCCAGAGTGCTACAATAAATAGAACCATAAGTTTAATTAATACCTTCAGGTCTGATTACCCACTTAGGATAGGCCATAGTGGACCAGAGGTTAAACTTTCCAAGGCAGCCTACCGTGAGTGATGCTGGAAACATCTGTATTTGCCTGCAGCAAAAGTCTGCACATGAGACTTGTGCCCTGCCGAGTCCTTGGGGGTCCAATAGAGGTGTCAGCCGTGAGTCTCCGGTCAGATTTTGGGGACTTAGACTAATCAGTCCAGAAGAGCAGCATCTCCTAGTTGGCGTCCACTGCACACACATTTTCTCTGCTCTGCAGGCCTTGACGCTTTGAGTCCTCTCTTGTTGCTCCAATTGTGGCATCATATTTCCATTGACATGCATGGACTGCTGTTCCCCTTCCCATTGCATCCCAAATCTAGTTTCCACAGGATGCAGCAGGTAGAAGAGTCTGCCAAGTATCTGAGACAGCCACTGCTCCTAGGATGCAGACGTCATAGCCACGAGGAAATCAGCCATCTTGACTGTGCCTGACACAGAGTCAGTGCTCATCAGGGCCCAGCTGTAATGGCTGTGATTGCCATTAGGATGGTTGTTTCAGCATTTACCATGGTGTGCACTTATCTTCTTTAGAAGATGTGTCCTGATATGATAGCTCACATGTGGTGAATACTTCCATGTTGCCAAGCAGTGAGCCAAGCGTTTAGTTACATCACCTGCACCAACATTATGGGTTAATGTATTTCATCATCCCCTGGACAAGGGAATGGCTACCCGCTCCAGTATTCTTGCCATGGAGAATTCCATGAACAGAGAAGCCTAGTGGTCTACAGTCTATAGGATTGCAGAGTTGGAGACAACTGAGCAATTTCACTTCATTTTTCATACATTTGAAAAGATTCTCCCCATTGAGTTAATTAATATATGCAAAAGACTCTAAACAGCCAAGGCAATCTTGAGAAAGAACAAAGCTGGAGGCAGCACACATTCTGATTTCAAACTATATTACAAAGCTTTAATAATAAAAACAGTATAGTATTAGCATCAAAATAGACACATAGGTCAATGGAACAGAGTAAAGAGCCTGGAAATAAACTCATAGTTGGTCAATTGATTTTTGCAAAAGAAGCAAGAATATATAATAGGGAAAGGATGGTCTCTTCAATAAATGGTGCTGGGAAAACTGGACAGCTACGTGTAAAAAAGTGTAACTGAACCAGTATGTTACACTATACACAAACATCAACTCAGAATGGACTGAAGACATATATAGCCTTTCTGATAGCAGAGCAAGAGGCTTAAGAGTTTTCCTTTGTGTGCTGGGGTTGAGTCAAGGGTTGAGTCAAGGTTAAGAACTGTTTTTCCAACAAGAAAATTCAAGGAGGAAATAGTGTATTACAGATAGTCAGCAAAAAGTTAAAGACTGAAAGGGGAAAATGTATTTACAACAAAAAGAAAGAAAGGTGGAAAAGAAGGAAAGAAAGACTAAAAGAAAAAAAAATAAATTAAGAATAAATGGAGCTGTGGTGGTTTAGGCACTAAGTTGTGTCCAACTCTTGTAACTCCATGGACTGTAGCCCACCAGACTCCTCTGTGCATGGGATTTCCCAGGCAAGAATACTGGAGTGGGTTGGCATTTCTTTCTCTAGGGGATCTTCCCAACCCAGGGATTGAACCCAGATCTCCTGCATTCAGGTGATCTCCTGAATTGCATGTAGATTCTTTACTGACTGAGCTACCAGAGAAGCCCAAATGGAGCTGTAGGAGGCAACAAATAATCATCAGGAAGTGAGGAGAGGGAAGCAAGAGGTTAAAATTCTAAAACAGTGAATCAATCAATCACTCTCATGTAAACACATACACATGTTGTGCAGACATCCCTAAACTTGTTCAAACTCATGCCCATCGAGCTGGTGATGCCATCCAACCATCTTGTCCTCTGTTGTCCCCTTCTCCTCCCACCTTCAACCTTTCCCAGCATCAGGGTCTTTTCCAATGAGTCAGTTCTTTGCATCAGGTGGCCAAAGTATTGGAGTTTCAGCTTCCATTTCAGCAATGAGGTAGTATCTAAATAGGAATCTTGTTGTAGATGCAAACAGGAATCTTTGTGTTAGGTCTGACTTCAAAAAGCTTTCTGATAAACTCCTATAAGCTGAACTTACTCGACTGAGGCAAGGTGTTTTGTGGTGACTCAAAGCCATTTCTGAATCTGAAACCAAATTTCTGATACAGAACCTGTGATAGATCTGATGCCAATTAATGTTTTTGCTTTTTGTTTTTTTTTACAGTTAATTTTTTTTTAACTGGCTTTCAAAAGAAGTTCAGGATCATTCTTGCATCATCTCATGTCCAGTTTTTCCAGAATTAAGTTGAGATCCTCTTGATTTATAAGGGGACAGGCCAACTTTGTTAATAACATAATAAAATATACTAGTTGGAAAGAATGCCGCTCACTGCTTTGAAATAGTTGGACACGTGGCTCAAGCAGCCAGAACTTAAGAGTTTGTCAGGACCATGGCTAGTCCAGTCGTCTTTTTTTCCCGTAAGAGTTCAGATCGATGCATGGTTGATATGGTTAAGTGTCACATAATCAATTGAAAAATTAAGGCAAGAGAAAAAATACTTTGTTGATTGTGCAGTAGCAGTGTTGTTTCATTATGCAGATATGTTCTGAGTCTCCACAAGTAAATGTAGTGAAAAGCGAAGAGGAAAATTGGGGCAATTTCCTGAATTATTCAAGGAAAAAAATCCCCTAGCTTCAATTATTCATATAGTCCTTTTCTTTGAAAGTGAGGAGAGGGGGAGAAAAAAAGAGGGAAAAAAGAAAGAAAGCCTGATTGCGTTAATTCTCCACTTCATTTTGGAGATTAAGGCACATCTACAGCCCTTATTACATATCCTTGTACACTGCAGTTTACTTCTTGACAAAATATTTCTTTGCCATTGTGTTTATGCAGATTTTACCCACCCTTCGTTTTTCTCTAGTTGAATAGTGAGAACTTGAACTGACACTATTCTTTCTTTTCCGTAAATAAGGTGCCTATAAAAAGACTAATTTCCCAGTAATCCAACCTTTTCCAAACATTCCACCCACAAGGCAGCAACTTAGGGAAAAATAGAATTTTGCCTGAAGATGTAAGTTATAATTATCATCAAGAGATCTATGCCACCTCCATTTCCTTAGTGGTGGAAGCTATTAGTGTTGGGACCTAGAGTAGAATTTTTTGGGCAAATGTCTCCAGTTTATCTGTGTGCACGCAGGCTAAGTCGCTTTAGTCATGTCCAATTTTTTGTGACCCCATGGGCCATAGCTCACCAGGCTCCTCTGTCCATGGGATTCTACAGGCAAGAATACTGAAGTAGGTTGCATTTACTCCTCTAGGGGAGCGTCCCAACCCAGGGATCAAACCCAGGTCTCCTGTGTCTCCTGCACTGGCAGATGGATTCTTTACCACTAGTGCCACCTAGGAAATCTCAGATTATCTGCTGCACAGTGCTTAGTCACTGAGTCCTGTCCAGCTCTTTGTGACCCCATGAGCTACAGCCTGCCAGGCTTTTGTGTCCATGGAGATTTTCCAGGCAAGAATACTGGAGTGGGTTGCCATGCCGTCCTCTAGGGAATCTTTCCAACCCAGGGATTGAACCCAGGTCTCCCACATTGCAGGTGGATTTTTTACCATCTGAGCCACCAGGGAAGCCCCAGTTTATGTGCAGGGGCCACCACTTGTGGTGTTCAGAGAGAACATGGCAAACTAGATCTGTCTGCATGTCTCTCTATCTATCTATTCATGTGGCTGCCAGTCACATTACACACATTACATAGTTGTATATTGATTAGGACAAATTTCTGCCAGCAGTAACTTGTCTTAACAAAATTAGTGTTTGTGACAGTTTTCCATGAGGTGGAAGTAAAGTGTCTTAAGGAAGGGGTGCTATTTTCTGTTTCACATAAAATCATGGAGTGGGTTAATGGCAGCTCTGAGTTGCCAGTGATCGTAAAATTTAGGTAATATGGAGAGGATCTGGAGGATAGCAGTGGAAATAATTAGTTTGGGAAATAAACCTTAGGAGGAGATGCTAAGGAGATGAAAGGAATAGGGGTACAGAGCCTGGAAAGGAGGATGTTTGATAAGAGAACTAATATTGGTCTTCCCGAATATGAAGGCATAGTGACTGATGTACAGGCTATCCTTGGTGTTCACAAAAGGGAGTATGAGATGGAATGGACTTACATTATATGGACTTAAAGTGTATCTAACCTATATATAATCACTTAGCTGGAGCTGACTATGAAAAAGTCCCAGTATGGCACTAATTTTGTGATAAATTAGGTCCTTCTTCGAGAAGCAGTTTCTCACTATTAATTTCTATGAGCTAGTGTTGTCTTGTGGGCTGTGAGAAAGTTGGGGAACAGCTCAAAGCCCTAACGATGATGTGTCTGTGTGGCCAGAGGCTTTTCAGTGGCCTGTCCAGCTCATAAAATGTGCTTCTCTGAGTGTAGGGAGTGCTGGACTCTGCACCCCAGCTCGGGCTCTCTGAATCAGAACCTTTGGTGGGTGAGATCCTGGATGCTGCACCTTCTCATATCTGTTTGTTTTAGAAATGCTAAATTAAACTGTGAGCTGTTTGGTGACATGAATCAGATATTATTCATCTTTACTTGTACTGTGTTTTATAAATCAGGCTTTCAAAAATGAATCTCTCAATTATTGCTGCACGGAACTAACAATACAGTAAATGATAAGGTTATGATATTGAAATAATTTTATACTAGTGACTCTGATTTTGTATAAGTTTCAGGATTATTATATAAACATCATTTTGTGGGGTTCTGAAAATTAGAAAAGGATGAAGCTTGTTAATAAAAATAGGCACTAATACCTTGATGACTATGTTCAACATAAATAATCCTTAGTTTAGTGTGACACTGATCATGAAGCTTTACTTCCCAGCATTCTTTTATTATGTTGACAAATGCATTTTCCATATCACGGGGGAAGGAAGAAATCAAGGGATTTGTCTATTTGTTGGTGAGTGAGGCATACTGAGTCCTGGCAGGTGGTATATAGCTGATCAAAAATCCTGAATTCATACCTGTGCTAAGGTTTAAAACGTGCAGCAAGACAGTGTTATAAAGTAGAATAAAAGGACAAAACCTACATCATCCCGTAGCCTAGAAAGAAGCTGCCTGCTCCCCACCCCGCCCCAGACTTTACTTTTGGAAATAGAATTCAACAGTAATCTACTAGCCAGCAGTTTTTGCTGTAAAACAGGGAAGAGAGGGAGAGTTTTATCATAGCAAAGCATCCAAAGAACGTGTCCCCCACGAAGCCTGCAGGCTGTGTAATGTTGGACTTGCACACCCACCTTTTGTTGGCTTTCTCCATGTGACTCCACATAGAGGCGGCACCTCCTTGGTCCCTGTGTTTTTGCCTCCTTCAGCCCTCTTCCCATTCACCACAGTTTCATGTGCAACAGAAATGTGCTTCATGGGGGATTTCCCTGGTGGTCCAGTGGTTAAGAATCCACCTTCCAATGCAGGGGGTGTGAATTCGATCCCTAGTCAGGGAACTAAGATTCCACGTGCTGCAGGGCACACAAGCCACAACTCCTGGGCCCATGTGCTCTAGAGTCCACATTCCACAACTGGAGAAAATGCCGTGTGCCCCAGGGAAGACCCAGCGCAGCCACAATTTAAATAAATAAATAAATATGCTTCATTGATAATGCCAACCCTCAACTGCACTTCTTCCACAGGCACAAATGAGCTAGGTAATACATTGAATTCACCCTTGAAGCTCCTAGTAACCAATTCAGCTTTTTACCCAACCAGAAGTTTCAATGGTGGTAGCAAAACCAACTGTAGAGAGTCTTCTGTAACAGATTCTCAGGCTTCCTGTTCTCTGCTGATGGTCACGGACACTTGGGTGGGCGGAGAAGGGGGAGCCTTGGAGTTATGGTCGTGTTTGTGAATTTGTAACCCCTCCTCCTTGCCCTACCCCCACTGCTATGCAATGAGTCAGACTGCACTAGACACTTTATATCTAGTAGGTGGAACCACAGGAAATTGCCATTTTTGTTGGTCAAAACAGTTGTATGTAAGCAATTTACTATGATTCAACCTAATAAATGTTATGCAATCTTCAGTAACTTTATGAGATTAGTATTACTACCCTCATTCTCTAGATAAAGGAAGCTGAGGCTCACAGTGATGAAGGTGACCGAGTCAGAGAGTGTGGAGTCTGGAACTATCTCTGCTTGCCATCCGCCAGCGCTCTAGGGCTCCACATTGGGCCAGATAGCCATTTTGTAAGCAACAAACATGATCCATCACTTGAATCATTGCATTTCTGGCATCACATGTATGTTACCACTCGCAAATGTATTAGGTATCTTCTGGTGAATACAGTAAAATTTCATTAAAACATTTTCTAAATTCATGGTATTGTTTCTGAAATGAGATATCTTGTCAATCAAAGAGTGTGTAGAGAAATTGTCCCAGTATTCCATGGGTATACAGTGCTGATTCCATCTCAGTCCCCTCCCCACTAATCCTGAGGCCCTGATATCTTTCTTGGGAAGGGTTTAGAGCTTGTCCCCTGGACCACATTTACCAAGGTGTTTTGGCTCATGCCTCTCACTGTCTCATTTCCCTCTGAGCTGCTGCTCTGTAACTTGAAAAGGTTCTGAGAAGTTGATTAGATAATCCATAAAGAGAGCGTAGGTGAGGTACTTGGCAGTGCCTGCAGCAGAGGAAACCCTTAGCAAATAACATTGTTGTTTGTATTATTTGGACTTTCTGATGACCACAAACTCAGTCTGTCAATACTTTTAAGCTGGCTTGTTATACAATCAAACTTTCTGATTCCTTTCAGCTTCCACCCACATCTGTTAATTCCATCTAAAAATATTCCTGTATCTTCTATCTCTTTCTCTCTCCTCTGTTATCTGTGTATCTATCTCTCATCTCTTTTCCATCTGTGTCTGTCTATCCTCTCTCCCTCCTTCCCTCCACCCCCCACCCTCCTCCTCCCCTCCCCTCCTTCTCTCTCCCATCTGTAATCTTGGAGGCATAACCTAATATCATGTTGAAGTTTTCTTATTCTTGGTCTCCATTTTTTACCAGCCCGAGACCATATTATTTTTACAAAAAGCCACACTTAATTTAAATGTGTCAAAAATGGCAAGAGATTGTATGTGTACTGTAGATAGATTATAAATGTACACATCTGCCCAGGTACTGGGCTTCCCAGGTGGTGCTAGTGGTAAAGAACCCACCTGCCAATGCAGGAGGCGTAAGAGATGCGGGTTCCATCCTTAGGTTGGGAAGATCCCCTGGAGGAGGAAATGGCAACTCACTCCAGTATTCTTGCCTGGAGAATCCCATGGACGGAGGAGCCTGGAAGGCTGTAGTCCATGGGGTCTCACAGAGTCAGACATGACTGAAGTGACTGAGCACACATGCACTCCGGGTACTGATTCCTAGTTGCTGAGGCTGAGTGCCTAAAGGAGGCAACAGGGCACCAGAAAGTGACAATAACTTTGTGATGCTTGAGTTGTGGACTCTGAGTAATTTTTCTTGAGAAGGGTGGAGGAAAGTATTGATTAGTAGGTTTCAGTATCTACCCTTTAAGGAAAAATGAAAATGTATGTGAAATAACTTGCAGATATTGACAGTGTAAGTGAATGAGAGTGGTGGGTTGGTTTTATGATACGGTGGCATTTGAACTGGATAAGCTGGCATTGAATTGCCCAAAGTATGTATTTATGCATTAAATTTGTTTAAAATTCATGGTGCAGTTTTCATTTTAACAAGAAAATAAATGGTGGTTCTGATTTTTGTCCTTCAGTTGCTCATGACAGTGATCCAGCATGTCCCTGTACTAAATGGGATTCATGAAGGAGGTAAACACATTTAGAAACCAATTTGAAAGTCATTCATTGGAGGAAAAAAGCTCAGAATGAAAATCTATATCCTTGAATATGCAGGATTTGTTGTGTCATCATCAGCCTCAAGAGAGATTTATTGAGCACCTACTATGTACTTAGTTATAATTCAGATAACTTTGATACCAACTTTGTAACAGAATGGTTTCATTAGAATGTTAAAAGGAAGGGCCATTGGTGGGTTACATTCATTATGTGTACTTATTCAGAGTATATTATTTGTGTTGGCTTATAGGTGACTGGCTATTATTTATGTATTTATGGGTTTGATTATGCTTCATATATTGAAATGTTTAAAATAGCCAGGAAAGTCAATTTCTTGTCAAGTAAATGGAAGTTCCCTCAAAAGAGTTCTCTCTGCCATGAGTTTTGTGTAGCACCTGAACAGAAATACTTGGCGTTTTCCTTCAGATAGAGTACTTCCATGAGAGAATTGCCTCATGGAATTAAACAGCATCAAAACTCAATTACGGTAATTCATTAGGCACCTGTAATTTAAGTTTTTAAAAAGCATTCATGTACATTAGTTCAGTTAATCATCTGATGGTGTCTATTGCTCTTTTGCTAAAGGGAAGACATTATTCTAGCTATCTCATTTAATCCTTTCAACCTTCCTAGGTGGAAGATACTATTGTCACCCCATTTTACAGATGAGGAAACAGAAGCACATAGTTACTAAGTGGAAGAGCCAGAATTTGACTTGTATATTTTGGCTGTAGAGCTCATGCTCTTAATCATGACTGTGCCCACACGCTAACTCAGCAGTTCTCTATAAACTGGCATTGAATACAGCTTTCTCTTTGAAGATTGAAGGTAGGGTGCAGAGGAGTATAGAAACAAAAATTGAGCAAACGGTTTGTATGTCGAATGTTGTTCATTTGAGTGTGTTAATAAATGCAGCATCTTTGCCATGATTATTCAGAGTTGCTGCTTCCACACCTCCCCCCTCACTTCAACCTGCCCCCAGCTTTGCCTGGTTAGTTCCTCCTCATCCTACATTCTTCCCCTTGAACTACCCCTTTCTATGTTCTCCCAACACTCAGTGGTCTGTGCAATCAGTTTATTGCACAGTGTGAATTTGGTAAGGATATGTGAAGACATGATTGGAGGTTTTTTGCTTTTGTTTCTTTCAACTACTGTATTAATCATTGATTTTTTCTTTTTTTGACTCTTCCAGTCCCAGCCCTTAATTACAACTCTGGCAGATTTCTTTATTTTCTTTCTTTCTTTTTCTTTTTTTTCTTTTTAACAATGTTGTATGCTTTTCTGCTGTACAGCAAAGTGAATCAATTATATATATACATATATCCACTCTCTTTTAGATTCTTTTCCCATATAGGTGGTTACAGAGTATTGAGTAGAGTTTCCTGTGCTATACAATAGGTCCTTATTAGTTATCTATTTTATGTATTTGTATGTATATATCAATCCTGATTTTCCAATTTATCCCCCCCCCCCACCCCAGTTTAGGCAGATTTCTTAGATCTGTGATCCCTTTCAGTTATTAAAAATCCATGTCAGTTCAGTTGAAAACATGTTCTTTTTCTCCTCCTTCTAAACCCCCTGACTCCTCAGCTCAGGCCCAGGATGGTCAGTGGGGAAGGGTAGGGAACCACCTCTCACTCTCTGCCCCCTGCCTATTAAGGCCTTTGTTTTTTTAAAATCCTATGGCTCTCTCTAAGGGTGTGACTTCTTCAGAGGTCTCTAGCCTCCTGTATAGATTTCCGTATGGGAGGTCATCTCTTTTCTTGACCTCTTTGAAGCTTTCTTCAGCTCCTGCCTCAGTGGAACACCCCACAGCCTCTGCATGAGAATGAAAGTTGCTTAGATGGCCAGGCCAGCCCCTTGTGTGGTGGGTCTGCAACCTGGCTCCCCTGTGACCCCTTCCGTGTGCCCGGTCGGTCAGGAAGTGCCGTGCCTCTTCACCACACCAACAGGTGAAAGCAGGTTGCTCCTCTGCATAGTTCCCACTTCCTGCCTTGCTGTGGTCTCTCCAGTCCTTTCCTTTCCCCTCTCCCCCCATTCCAGAGAGGACGGATGAGCAAGCCCACCGCACAAGCAGATGGCCAACCAGCGTGAGAAGGTGCCAAAGACAAACCTAACTTCTGGGAGGCAAGCTCTTGGAGCTGTCTTTATTTATGGAGGAAGACTCATTGTACTTGTCCCCATCCAGCTGTATAATTAGTTTCTTTCTCAGTCTTATCTTCTCTCCTTGGTCTTATTCATTTTTTTAAATAAAGTTGGCTGATTCTTGATAAATCCTGAGGGTTTATCTGGTCCAGTTTCATCTCTCTCTCTGTGACTCATCTTTGTCCTCAGCTTTAAGTTCGGCAAAAGTCACTTTAAATATCCTGTTACCTTGACAATTATTTAATATACCTCTTCCTATGAGACCCAGTGCAGTACTCCCTCTTAATCGCATTTCCCTGTTTCTTCTTGAGTTGCTGTGGATGATAAGCATACTGATGGGACAAGAATTTAACTCACAGGAAGAAAATACTGATTGCAGTATTGGGGATGATATGGTTTGAGCCAGAGTAAAGAACTCAACACCATCTGATCCACATCTTAAATATTCCATCTTTGGTATAAGATATTTGTGAGGAATAAATAATGTGCAGGGCATTTGTAAATATGATTGGAATACTTTGTGCAGATACCAACTAGAGAGAAAGAGCTCGGCCCTCGGTTCTTCTCATTGCTGAAATGCAAAGGAAGATGAGCATCTTGCTTCTTTTTTTCAGAGCTTGTCACTGGACTGTGTCTTCTTTTTCCTTTTATCTGGAGTGACCATTATCCTTATGTTCACTGCCCCTCTATCAGTAACTCACTGATGTAAGTGTTAAAGGGCTTCCGTGGTGGCTCAGCAGTAAAGAGTATGCCTGTAATGCAGGAAATGCAGGAGATGTGGGTCCGTTCCCTGGGTCGGGAAGATCCCCTGGAGGTGGGCAAGGCAACCCACTTCAGTATTCTTGCCTGGAGAATCCCATGGACAGAGGAGCCTGGTGAGCTACACTCTATAAGGTCACAGAGTTGGACACGATTGAGCGACTGAGTACATTGACTATAAGTTAATTGCTGGGATAGGGTAAAACCAGGGAATGAATACATAAAATTGATATGTTACCATCAAATTAAAATATCTAATAGTTGCAATTTCTACTTATTAAGTCAAGCTCCTTAGTAAAATTCCTATAATTATATTTAATTTCCTTTCCTTTTTTCTGCTCACATTCTGGGAACTGTCCTATTAATAATGAAATGGGAGATAAAATGATAAGGAAAGTAACCGAAAGCGTTGCTTATTTTTTCTGTGATTAATCAAGGAGTCATGAATATTTGAAGGATATAATACTATCTCTTTAAGAACAAAAAAATCCCCTAGAAACATGTGTAACAAATAACATATGCAAAAGCTTCTTAATTAGGAGAGAGTTAAGACTTCTCACGTAAGATTAAAGTTCACTGAATTTAAATTACAATACAAAAGGAAATTAATCCTGTTAGTATTTTTGCAGAAGTTTGCAGGGCTTAAACATGTGTGGCAGTTTTCATCCTATGGCATTTGGTACCCCCTTAACATGTGATACCTCCCCCTTCTCCCTGCAACACCTACTGTGCATGTCTGCAAAATTCCTCTCTTTTTTTTTCAGAATTGTCAGTGTGAATTAATCCTAGTGAATTTCACAAATAATCAATCAGTCTGTGGGCAGGAATCAAGAATGGAACAGTCCTATAGTATTTCTCCCTGGCTCTGGAAGTTCTCTGGTGATGTAGAGACATGTATGCTCTCAGCCTCTGAAGACAATCCTTTGTCCATAGAACTTGCACATTTTAAACAATTTCATTCTTCTCTGCATTCAAGTCTATGGAACATAAGTTTAACCAATTTTATATTTATTAATAATGATCTTAAAAGCAGAAAGGATGCTCCAAGAAAAAATTCATAAACCTAGAATTAATTTTTTAAATTACGAGAGATTTCAAATATATACACATGAATAGAAGTTACCATAAAGAACACATATACACCTACCAGGTGTATGCTTATCATGTCCAACTCTTTGCAACCTCATGGACTGTAGCCCGCCAGGCTCCTCTATCCGTGGGATTTCCTGAGCAAGAATACTGGAGTGGGTTGTCATTCCCTTCTCCAGGGGATCTCCAGGGATCTAGGGATCAAACCTACATCTCCAGCATCTCCTGCATTGGCGGTGGATTCTTTACCACTGCGCCACCTGGGAATACCTATCATACATCTTTATTAATCTTAACATAATGCCATATTACTAGATATATTTTTTGCTTATATAAAATATTAGGATGCAATTGAACCCTCTTACAAACTTCTCTTTGATCTTATTTCTATTTCTTCCCCCCAAACTATTACCACAAACTCAGTATTTGTCATTCCCATTCCCATGCATGTTTTTATATTTTCAGTATAGGGTATTAAAATATAGTATTTAACATAGTATAGAATTGTTCTCAAACTTTTTGACTTTTTATTAGTAGCATAATACTGTACTTATTTTTCTGTAAAATTTTTTTGCTCATTATGTTAATGAGAATTAATCATGTTGATGGATATAACTTTAGTTCACTGAGGATTAAATGCTGTCTCGTGTTGCATTGGATGAATGTATGCTACTTTATTTATCCATTCTTCTGTTGATGGGCACTTGGATGGGTTCCAGCTTTTTGTTTTACAAGTAACGTGGGACTGACAAGGCCTGCTTGTTCATGTGTGTACATTTCCCTAGGACAGCTTCCCTTAACACACGTAAAGTGTGGCCCACGGACTCCCTGGGGTCCATGTTACCTTTTCCAGGGAGTCTTCAAGATTGAAACTATTTTCATGATCATACTAAGATGTTAATTGCCCTTTTCACTGTGCTGATATTTGTACTGATGGGGAAAAGCAATGATTAGTGAAAGCATTGCTGCCTTAGAATGAATCAGAGATGGCAGAAATGGTGCTGGCAGTCATCTTCTTCTTCTTCACTCTGCACTCACAGAGAAGGAAATCATTCATTTAAGAATGTCCCTGGTGAAGCATTGAGTACTTAATAAAATGACCTTAATGTTTAACAAAATGGATTAGTTTTATTAAATCTCAACTCTTGAATACATGTGTTAAAATTCTGTCTGGCACAGAGTGGAGTGTCCGTATAACCCTTTGGCTGCACACTGCATCTGTTTAAGTTACAAGCTGAACTAGCTGCTTTTTCATGCAGCACCGTCTTTACTTGAAAGAATGACAAACTACGGCTGTCCTACACTGACAGATAAACTACTGGGCGCCTGGCAGACATTTTCTCCAAAATGAATAAAGAAAGGCTTTCACGTCAAGGAAAACAACTGGCAGTGTTTTCTTCCAATAATAAAATTTGAGCTTTCAAGTGAAACTTAGAATCTTGGAAAATTTTGTCACTGTGAGGTTGATATTTCCCAACACTTAAAGACATTTTCTGATTTGCGACAGTGGGAAAGAATCCACCTCTCAATGCAGGAGACACAGGAAACTCAGGTTTGATCCCTTGGTCAGGAAGATCCCCTGCAGAAAGAAATTGCAAACCACTCCAGTATTCTTGCTGGAAAAATTCCAGGGACAGAGGAGCCTGGTGGTGTACAGTCTATGGGGTCGCAAAGAATCAGACACAAATGCGTGACTGAGCACAACACAACACAAGTTAACAAGTAACATATCTTTTGATACTGTCCGTCTAGTCAAAGCTGTGGTTTTTCCAGTAGTCATGTATGGATGTGACAGTTGGACTATAAAGAAAGCTGTTGTTGTCTGTGTGTTAAGTCACTTTAGTTGTGTCTGACTCATTGCGACCCCATAGACTGTAGCCTGCCCAGGCTTCTCTGTCCATGGGACTTTCCAGGCAAAAATACTGGAGTAGGTTGCCATTTCCTTCTCCAAAGAAAGCCGAGTGCCAAAGAACTGATGATTTTGAACTGTGGTGTTGGAGGAGACTCTTGAGAGTCCCTTGGACAGCAAGGAGATCCAACCACTCCATCCTAAAAGAAATCAGTCCTGAATATTCATTGGAAGGGCTGATGCTGAAGCTGAAACTCCAATACTCTGGCCACCTGATTTGAAGAACTGACTCCTTGGAAAAGACCCTGATGCTGGGAAAGATTGAAGGCAGGAGGAGAAGAGGACGACAGAGGATGAGATTGTTGGATGGCATCACCGACTCGATGGACATGAGTTTGAGTAAACTCTGGAAGTTGGTGATGGACAGGGAGGCCTGGTGTGCTGCAGTCCATGGGGTCACAAAGAGTCGGACACGACTGAGCAACTGAACTGAACTGAATGAAGTTGTCCACACTTGGAAGGTCTGTAGAATTCAGTACGTCAGTATTTCCCATCATGTTACACAACTATGCATGGGTAAATGATCTGTTCCAATTACAGGGCTAAATTTTCTTCATATACTTCAACCAAAAAACCTAATTCAGAAGACTGAAGGCAGAAGCAGATCTGAGAATTCAGCTATGTTTAAACCAGATATTAAAGACATTTGCAAAACCTTACTAATTTTTGTTGGTTTTAGAAAATATAGTTATTTTTTATAGAAATGTTATCTTAACATGTATTAGGTATCTCTGATTTATATTTTTAATAATGTTGATATTTATAGATATAACTCACATAAATAGTAGTTCTTTGGGGTCCTGAATGATTTTTAAGAATGTAAAGGGGTCCTGAACTTCTGTTTTATGGCATAGTTTATAAGAGAAATGTGCTGAGTCATGGAACAGGTATCTTCAAATTGCTCTTTGAAAGTTGATAGGAATTTGTGTTCCTGTCAGTAGACTATGAGAGCCCTGTTTTTCCACATTATCCCTCACCAGAATTTTGTCAGAGTATAAATATTGGCCAACCTGAAGTGTGTGAAATGATATCTCATTATTGTTTTAATTTGTATTTCTCTGATTACTAGTGAGTTTGATGTAATTACACATATTGATTGGCCTTTTGGTTTTCTTCTTCTGTGAATTACCTTTTCATATCCTTTGCTGATTTCCCATTCACATCCCATTAGGCTGTCCTTTTTTGTTTGTTTTCTTAATTGATTTTTAGGAGTTATTTGTATTTCTTGGTTTCTAGTCAATTTTTTTGACTATATGAGGCAAATATTTTCTCTCAACCTGTGGCTTGTCTTTTAATTTTGTTCATCATGTTTTTGTTGAACAGAAGTTTTAATTTGGTAGTCAGATTTATCAATTTTTCTGTTTTGTATTTTTTATCTTGTCTAAGAAATTCTTCTCTACCTAAAGTCCATACATATCTATTCTTAGATTTTCCTGTAAAACTTTTAGGATTTTGTTTTCCATATTAAATCTTTAATTACCTTGAGTTTAATTTTGTCTATGGTGTGAGATGGGGATCGACTTATCCCCAGCACCCAGCACACTTTGTAATCAGTTTTCCAGCACCTTTCAGTAACAAGTTCAGCATTTCCCCACTGATTTGTGCTAACACTTCTGTCACATATACACTTCCACATAGGCATGTTTGTTTCTCTAAGGTTCTTTTTACTTTCCATAGGATCATTTGTCTGTCTATCTGTACACAAATACTCCAGCCTCTCTTGATATTATTATAAAGCTATTATTATAGCTTTATATCATTATATATTATAGCTTTTATTATTATAGCTTTATTATCAGCTACATAATAACTATTTTTGAAGTCCTCCAACATTGTTGTTGTTGAGCTGCTAAGTCGTGTCCAACTCTTTGCGACCCTGTGGACTGCAGCATGCTAGGCTTCCCTGTCCTTCACTATCTTCTGGAGTTTGCTCAAACTCATGTCCATTGAGCTGGTGATGCCATCCAACCATCTCATCCTCTTTGCCCTCTTCTCCTCTTGCCCTCAACCTTTCACAGCATCAGGGTCTTTTCCAGTGAGTCAGCTCTTTGCATCAGGTGGCCAAAGCATTGGAGCTTCAGCTGCAGCATCAGTCTCTCCAATGAATATTCAGGGTGGATTTCCTTTAGGATCGACTGGATGATATCCTTACTGTCCAAGAGTCTTTTCCAGCACCACAGTTTAAAGTGTCAGTTCTTTGGTGCTTAGCCTTCTTTATGGGCCAACTCTCACATCTGTACATGACTAGTGGAAAAACCATAGCTTTGACAATACAGAGCTTTGTTGGCAAAGTGACGTCTCTGCTTCTTAATATGCTGTCTTGGTTTGTCACAGCTTTCCTTCCAAGGAGCAAGCGTCTTTTAATTTCATGGCTGCAGTCACCGACTGCAGTGATTTAGGAGCCCAAGAATATAAAATCTTCCACTGCTTCCACTTTTTCCTCGTCTGTTTGCATGAAGTGATGGGACCAGATGCCATGATCTTAGTTTTTTGAATGCTGAGTGTTAAGACAGTGTTTCCACTGTTTTCTTTCACCCTCATCAAGAGGCTCTTTAGTTTCTCCTCACTTTCTGCCATTAAAGTATGATCATTAAGATTACTTATCTATTTGGACTTATTTCCACCCTCTTATTCTGTGTTCCCTTTTCCTGTCTTTTGCCTTCGCTGCCCTCTTCCTTCCCTGATTTTTGTCGTGTTGCTGCAGTTTTTAATGGTTCGTTTTCTTCAGATGATTTGGAAACTGCCAAGGGTATTTCCAGTGTTTGACGGTTACTCTTAATTTTAAGATAGTTGCTTAACTATCCTTTTTTTTTTTTAAATAAATCTGTATTTATTCAGTATTTTCTTCTCTCAGTGACTACAAGGATATTAACACATGTGCTTAAGCAATTGTTATTGACTGTTGTAGTTTAGAGTTATTATTTACTTTTTAAATAGACTATTGTCTATTAAATTAATTAATTAATTAAATTATTACCTTTAACAAAGTTCTCTGTTCATCTCAAGTTCCACATCTTCTGTGTTCTCTTTTTTCTTGCTGAATTCCTTTTTTTTTTTTTTTTTTTAAACAACGTCCTTGGCTGGTATATTCTTTTAGTCTTTATATGCCTTGAAGTGTCTTTATGTTGTCTTTACTCAAATCATAATTTGGATGAGTATCAATTTCTTGGTTGTCAATTACTTTTCTGTCAACATGTTGAAGATACCATTTTTCTGCCTTTGCCATCTATTTTTAGGAAAAAAGTCTAAATTTGTTTCCTTAGTCAAGTGGAGAATCTTCCCAGTCTCTAAGTCGACAACTTTGAATACTGAAATAGGCTGGATTTGCAAAGTAAGCTCTACGGTCCACAGTTCCCTCCTCAGTATCCTGCCTGTGGTATCTCGTTTATAGACCTTTCCAGGAAGTGTCTAGATGGATTGTCACAGGAATGTGCGAGACTCAAAGAATTGGTCATGTTATATCCATAATTTTTCCTCCCCAATGTACTTCTTTCTTTCTACGTTCAGTTGTAAAGAGAGCGTGTGGGACCAGGTTAGTGGTTTTGATGCTGTGTCCTGTGGAGTCCACATGTGGCTCGTTGGACTGGTGGGGCCTGGTGGATGAGTGCTGGGCCTTCCGTACTTCCCTGGACTGTTCACCTTTCCTTTTGCATTAGTGACCTGTAATGCTCCTGTTCAAAAGATTTCTCCTGAAGAAAGTATTCTGGTAGCCAAAATGATTAAATCACTGAACATGCTATCTGAAAGCCCACATCTAGCTCTGTGAGGGGTTTCACACAGAATATAAGCATAACCACTCCCTCGTCTTATGTATTATTAATTACTGCTTTGCTTGGTCAAAGTTAAACTCTGCTTTTTAACTTTTACCCACCTTCAGAGTTTCCAGACATCATAAAGCAGTTATTGTGTCAGTTTTTCTAGAGTTTCACATGCTTCTTCTGTGTCAGCATGAAAACCTTAAAGATGCTTTACTCGAGTTTCATTAGAACAATAGTGACGGCCCTTACTTCTCTGATCAGATGCTCACACAGCTGCCTATTCTTCCCCAGTAGGCTTCTCCCAGGGGCTTGATTTGCCGCTCCCTTTTGACCGTATGGTCGGCAGTGGAAGCCCCCCAGCGTGAGCTGAGGGAGATCATGGCTTCTCCTTTCCTTGTTCTCTGCCTTCCTTGTACCTTGTACTTAAGACATTTTACCTGGATGACTAAGTTATAGACCCAGGGGGTTTACTTTCTTCCATTGTGATTGGTTGGCTTCAGTGGTGGCTCAGTGATAAAGAATCCACCTGCAATGCAGGAGATGCAGGAAACACTGGTTGGATCCCTGGGTCAGGAAGATCCCCTGGAGGAGGGCATGGCAACCCCACTCCAGTATTCTTGCCTGGAGAATCCCATGGACAGAGGAGCCTGACAGGATATAATCCATAGGGTTGCAAAGTCTCGGACACGACTGAAGCAACTGAGCATGGTTGTGACTGATACAGTCTTAGCTTCGATGACGTATTCTCAAAAGCTTTGTTCCTAGAGTTTTCTGAATTTTGACTTGGAAAAGTCTATGTGAAAAATAGATAATTATATATTATAGACTTTAAAAAAGAAATCAGCTTGTTCATAATGCTTAACAGTTTTTGAGCATAGTTCTTTTTTTTTTTTTTTTAATATCAACAAAGAAGATCTTTCTTCTGGTCTGGATGATCTTGACTTGGTGTGAGGTCCCATGCTACCCTGGCACTTTCCATCTGCAGAACCCAAAGTTGCTGCCATTTACAGACAGCAGTTGAAGAAGGGGATGAAGTGAAATTTAAGAAGTGCTGGAGAGCTTCCATTGCTAGTGTGCATATTTAAAATAAAATATTTCATCACTTCTAAAAATTCAGAAGATGTCTTAATACCAAGATTGTTGTTTATATACTCTCTATAGTATGTATGGATAGTCCATGGAATTCTCCAGGCCAGAATATTGGAGCAGGTAGCCATTCCCTTTTCCAGGGGTTCTTCCCAACCCAGGGATTAAACCCAGGTCTCCTGCATTTCCAGTGGATTCTTTACCAGCTGAGCCACAAGAGAAGATTCACATAGTAGGTATAGATAGGCTCTATGTGTATTAGAAATATTTCTTCATCATATGGATTAGCATTTGCAGTCTAGTCCTTGAAAATTCTCAATAGTCAAGTTTCATCTTTGCATTTGTCTTTTATTTAGATAGGTGATAAGTTTTATAACAGATTTGGCAATTTTTATGTGTTTCCATTTTTGTTGTTTCTTTCATGTTTACGTCAGGTGACCAAGTTCTTAACTTTTCTGGATTAATTCTTCTTTCCTTCCCTGATGATTAAATATGTATCATTGTGCTCTGTTCGTGTTAGTGAGTTCACTGTGTCCCTTTCCATGGAATATATTGGATTCAGAAGACTTTCTTAAAACTTACCCTGGGGGTCATGATCCAGTGCTGAGATGAGCTCTCTGTCATGTCAGTTTTAAGATTTCACTGGAGCCTATTGAGAATGCAGTACAATAAAAAGTTGCTGTTACTTAACTGTAATCAAGGAATATCCCATACCTTTGAAGAAATAGGGAAATGCAGGAGAAAAATACGAAAGCCGATCTCTCAGTGTTGTCTGATCACACCTTCGTATTCTTGTTACTACTGCGGTTTAGCCTACATACAGAACTTGTTTTTCTGTTTTGGTCTCTTTTCTGGGAATTCTTTTTTTATATTGTTTAATTTTGGAAATAGTATTGAACTAGTAGCAGGTGGTAACATTGTATATTTTGCTTGGTGTCTTTACATATAAAGGGAAATAGTAGCATCATGTTTTGGAATATAATTTAAAAATTGAACTTCAGTCTAAATTCAAATTAATAATCCTTACCCTGACAGGGTCTTTATAATTATTGACAGCATAGGTTCCATTCAAGTACTGGGGCAGAGTGAGTTCTTTAATTTCTATGGGTACTCTGATGGTGTCATAGCCCTCAAAAAGTTAATCAAGGAATGTAAATCAATTTTAATGCTATCCAAATCAGGACCTAAGCTTGGAGATACTCCAAATATACTATAAAACACTTTCTACCCAGGTGTTTTTGGGAACACTAATGCCCCTAGTGTTGTTTTAGCTGGCTATATAGTCTCCTTTGGCCTAACTGTGGGCCCCTTCAACCTTTTGGTGTGACATTGTCGATATATCTCAAATCTTTGATGTTCGTTCATATCCTTTGAATTGCTTCTTAGAATTTATTATAAGGCATTACACTATATTTATCTTCAATGTCATTATAGAGCCATTTAAAAATGACAATAAATTGAAAAAAACCCTTTTGTTATGGACTGAATATTTGTGTCCTCCCCAAATTCATATGTTGAATTTTCATGGGGGTGGAGCCCTCATGAATGGGATTAGTGCCCTTATAAAAGAGATCCCAGAGCCCTCTCTTGCTGCTTTCTCTGCCATGTGATAAGGACACAATGAAAAAATGGCTGTCTGCAACCTAGCAGAGGGTTTCACCAGAACCTGACAATGCTGGCACTCTGATTTCCAAGCCTCCAGAACTGTGAGACAAGAATTTCTGTTGTTTATTAATATAAGTCACATAGCCTATGGAGACTTTGATGGGGTTGATTGTAAGAGAGCAGTAGCAAAAAAAAGAGGCAATTTTTTTCACTCTTCTAGATTATACAAAAAGGGCTTCCCAGGTGGCCCAGTGGCAGAGAATCCACCTGCCAATGTAGGAAACAATCCCTGGGTTGGGAAGATCTCCTGGAGAAGGGATAGCAATCAAATCCAGTATTCTTGCCTGGGAAATCCCATGGACAGAGGAGCCTGGTGGGCTACAGTCCATGGAGTCTCAAAGAGTTGGACATGACATAGTGACTTGACACACATGTATGTATTATGCAAATTTTATCTAATAAGCAAGGTATGACAGTGTTTAGTTTAACAATATTTAGACATAGGCCAACTTAAAGTTATTTGCTGACATGAATATAGAGAACTGACACAGCAGGAAAAAGAAAATGTAGCAAGGGAGGAGATGTCCAAGAATGCATGTAATTCACTGTGATTACTTTTTTTGGTGTTAATGAATAGACAGTTTTTTGAAAAAGAAAATCAGATCATATAATATAGGCTGATGAGCAACCTGTTTTTAATTTACTGTAAAATAGATCATGAGTATTTTCTCAAGTCACCAAATATACCTGTGAAACATATTTTTATAGCTCCATAGTATCTTGTTCTGTGTTATACAGTATTTTATTTGATTAGTTGTTAGCCACTTAGGTTATTTTCAATTTGTTTCTATTATAAAGAGAAAGCAATGATCATTATTGGAACTCTCTCTTTGAATGTATCTGTAGTAATTTACTTAAGATGAATTATTAGAAATGAACTTGTTCTTCCACAAGTACTTAATCTGTTTTTCCCCCTTGAATTCTTTCACATGATGTTCATCTTGGAGCCCTGCTTTTACTCCTATTATTATTATTTCAAGGCTTTCCTGGTGGCTCAGGTGGTAAAGTATCTGCCTGCAATGCAGGAGACCCAGGTTCAATTGCTGGGTTGGGAAGATACCCTGGAGAAGGGAATGGCAACCCACTCCAATATTCTTGTGGAAAATTCCATGGACAGAAGAAGCTGGTGGGCTACAGTCCAGGGGGTTGCAAAAAGTCAGACACGACTGCCTGATAGTTCTTTCTCTCTTCTTTGACTTTTTGGAGGACATTTTGCTCTATGTTACCTTCTCTCTTCCCCTCCTTCTTTCTTTTCTTCTTCCTTCCTCACTTCCTTCCTTTATTCCTTCTTCTCTCCCTTTTTTCTTTTTCTCGCTTCATCTTCCTTAACCTGCCAATTCGCAGTTCATTAGTCATTTAAATTTACTGTTATATACAGTGTATTTTATTTTCTGTTACTTTGTGCTTCCTTTGACTTTTATATCAACTGTGGATATAAGCTGTGTTTCATTCCTTGAAAAGTTTTGGAAAGTTCTTCATGCTTTTCACAACGCCTGACATCAGAGCAATCACAGAAACAAACAGGTTCTGCTTATAGTTCATGTTTGCTGTTTCTCCTGAAGGTTTCAGAAGCATATTCTGACCTGTTTCTGTAGGTGTCATACTCAGAGGTGAAGGGTGCTCTTCTGCTTGTCTTCTCTTCTTCAAGAGAAAGGTGTATACAGTAGCCTTTTCTCCTCTTGTCTCTATAACATTTTGTTTCATTTATTTTATTATGTCCTAAGCATTATTTACTCTTGTTGATATTACTCTTTAATGTACATAGAAGACTGTTTTATTTGTACTCCATTAATGCAAGAAGAATTTTCTACAAATTTTCAGGATTCTGCAGTTGATTATTTTCATAACGTTACTCTGCCACGGAGTGTCATGGGTGTGAATGTTTTCCTCTCTTTGCTCATCAGCCAGTGGTGTCCAGACCCTATTTTTGTCCACAGACAGGAGCCCAGATGGTGCTGGGTCTCTCCTCTGCCTTTATGAGTGATGTTTGAACCCTATGTTCAGAGGCACACCTAAAGGGATGACTGTGTGTCTCTCAGTCTGATGTTCATGGGACAGCAGACTTCCATCCACAGCACCTCTGCTTTGTCTACAGGGATTTTTTTTTCTCCTCTTTACTCCTCTCTTAGATATACTGAAACAATCTAGCATATGGAAGCAGTAATTACAGGAAGTCACTGTTGAAAAATGTGTTAGTTGCTTAGTTGTGTCCGATTCTTTACAGCCAGTGGACCACAGCCCACCAGGCTCATCTGTCTATGGGACTCTCCAGGCAAGTGGAGTGGGTAGCCATTCCGTTCTCCAGGGGATCTTCCTGATCCAGGGCACTATCAAGCCTCTTTTTGTGTCTGCCCTTGTCTATGCTATTTGACAGTTGAAGCATTGCCTAAAGAGTGCACAGGTGTACTCACTGGTTCTTACTCGTTTGTTTTCTGGGAATCCAGAAAGAATGAAGGGTGTGTTTGTGTGTGTGTGTGTGTGTATGTGTGTATAAGGCAGAAGAGAGAGAGTTGTGCTGTAGTTTAATAACCCTCAAAGATAACAGGGTTGCTTAGTTGGTGCAGTGTAGAAACCTGGGGTGGTGAGATGCTGGAAGGGAACGGAGTCACTGACCATATGAGAAGCTGT
Source organism: Okapia johnstoni (assembly GCA_024291935.2). Lineage (NCBI taxonomy): Eukaryota > Metazoa > Chordata > Mammalia > Artiodactyla > Giraffidae > Okapia > Okapia johnstoni. The sequence continues at coordinate 10,139,467 of CM044317.1, forward strand.
ATCTATGTTCAGCCATAGCCACATACCATGGTAATGGATTCTTATTTTAAATGTATTCAGTGCTTTTTTTCTCATTAAGATAAGTTTATTTATAGTTTATGTAACTTCTGATTGGCAGGAAAATTTATGGATCATTTTAGAACACTCTCCCCCTGAAGTGTTAAACCATGTTAGCATTTAATGAATTACTCTCCAGGTCTCCTTAATGACTGATTCCTGAGTCTTCTGATGACTGAGATTTAAAGCAAATGCACATTATAATAATTTCTCCCATGGATTTTCTGCCTCACTGTTCCTCTGCCAGAACACAGACGATTGATTTCGATACTAGAGTCTGTGGTTTTGAGGATCAAGTTTAGATTGTCCACTGATAGGAGGAGCCATTATGTAAAATCCCTCACCCGAAAGAAAGCACGGTATCTTAGATGCTTCTTCTAAACCCAGCGTATCAGTTTCTTGTAGCTGCTGTAAAAAATTACCACAAATTCGGTGGCTTAAAACAACAGAAATGCATTTTCTCACAGTTCAGTAACCATCTAAGGTATCAGTGTCAATTAGTTAATACAATTTTGAAGCCTGAAGTCCAAAATCAAGGGCAACACTCTCCCTGGAGGCTCTAGTGGAGGGTCCGTTCTGTGCCTCGTCTCGATTCTGGTGGCTGCCTGCATTCCATGGCTCATGGTTGCATCCCTCCCGTCTTTGCCTCCGTGATCACATCTGTCCCTGGATTTAGGGCCCACTCAGCTAATGCAGGACACTCTCATCTCATGATCCTCATCTTAATTATATCACCAAATACCCCCTGTTCCAAATTAGGTCTCATTCATAGGCCCCAGGGATTAGGAAGTGAAAGTGTTAGTTGCTCAGTCATGTCTGACTCTTTGTGACTCCATGGACTGTAGCCCACCAGGCTCCTCTGTCCCTGGAATTCTCCAGTCACAAATACTAGAGTGGATTGCTATTCCCTTCTCCAGGGGATAGTCCTGACCCAGGGCTGGAACCTGGGTGTCTTGTGTCTCCTGCATTGGCAGGTGTTTTGTTTTGTTTTTTTACCATCTGAGCCACTAGGGTATTAGGACATGGACAGATATTTTTGGAGGGGGGCATACACACCATTCAGCTTACTGCAATTTATCATTTATACCTAAAACCCATGAGTGTCTTTTTTATTGAGCAAATATTAAAGCAAGACTAAGGCTTGAGTTTCCATGGGAATGGAGACAAAAGTTGTATATAGGTCAACTCTGAATATTTTTTTCGCCAACGTTTAAAGAAAGTTGGTAAGTACCTCCCCAGGTCCACTGATTGTGACAGTGAGTGAGCTTTGATTGTTTTTCCCATCCTCCTCTTTTGCCAGGGTACCCAACCAAAACACAGGCAGCAGAAGAGTCTGGGGACAAATAACTCTGGCGTCTGGCCCTTGAGTCAGAGTTTGTTGTGTGTGGCTGGAGGACATGGAATCACAGAGTGTTAGTCATGGAGAAAAAGAAATGCTATTAATTTTGAGAAGAAATGCTAAAACTGGAGGGAGGGAGTGAGAACACCAGGGCGGGGCCAGACCTGTCTGGGCCTTCTGGGAATGATGAAGGGATGATGGGGAGGTGACCAAGAAGGAAAAGAGTCTTAAATAAAGAAGATTTCAGGAACGACTCTGTCTGCCATCAAGAAGAGCTGGGGAGGAAAGTTGGGAAGTCAGGGATATTCTGTATTCCCTGATGCCTCCCCTGTCCTTCCACCCGCACCCCACCCCGCCTGCCACCCCCAAACTCCAGGGGGGCAAGAAACAGGTGAAGATCAAGGAGAACAACCTGCATTTTAAAGTACCTTTCTTCAAGGACCTCAAAGTAATTGTTGATTTTCAAAAGCATTCATCTTGCAGAGTTAGCTACTGTTTTATTTTTAACTTGTGAGACCTCAGCTCAGAAATGCCAGGGTTACACAGGAAATTAATGTGAAGGTCTCCTCGCTCACCTGGGAACATTTTTCACCATCACATCACCTGATCTATCTTGACAACCCTGACCTCTGGCCTCTGGGCTTCCTGGAAGAGGATGTTCTGAAGGTCAGCTCCAGGAATCAGGAACTGCCGGAAAGAAGACCTCACGCATTTAGACCAGAAAAGGCTCCCTTTTTTGAAAACTTTCACAATCTACCTGGGCTTCCTTTTTGCTGTCCAAGGAAGAAAAGATAAGGGGTGGTAACAAACATTTATTAGGCTCTTCGTATGTGCCAGCCAGTTTGAATCATTTCTCTCCTTTACTCTTTGAGTGATAAACATATTTATTATTTCTATTTTGATAGGTTTGGGGAAAAAATGTTTCTGAGACGTTAAGTCACACGACTGAAGTCTGTTTGACAAGGGCTGGAACTGGAGTTTGGTCCTGACCTCGTGGAAACTCTTGCCCCCAATCTCTCCAGAATCAGCTCCCCCGTGTTGCCCGCATCAACTCGCTTCATTCTTCCCTTTGCCTGCTGCATCCATCCTGGTTTATTTCTGTTTCCTGAACATCCCAGGTCAGTTCCAGCTCCAGCCTTAGCTCTTCTGCTCTCTTTCTTTCTGGAATGTTTTCCCTCTGATCATGGTCTGTTTTTTTTTTTTTTTCCTTAGTTTTCAGCTCTACTAGAGTTCAGTGTGATCTACTCAGGGGAGCCTCCCTTGACCACCCCACTTACACCACTCTCACCCCCGGGCATCTCACTCCAGCTCATTTTCTTTCTAGATCAAACATGGACATCCGATGTATGTCCACCCACTAGAATGTCAGCTCCAAGAGGGCAGGATCTTAGTGGTCTCCTTCATTCTCTGGCTGGGCACATTTGTTGAATGAATACATTTATTTCAATATATTTGTTGAATAAATGCATGCATGAATGAATGAATACATGAATGACAACATATTGTCATGCTAGTGACATTTCCTAGGCATTTTGGTACCATTTCCCTCTGTTGTCAGTGTGGTTCAACTTTAATGTTAATTGTGATGTGGTTTTTTTAGGACCTGAGAAGTTGTCTCCAGGTACTATCTAGATACTCTCTAGGTAGTGTCTACATGTCCAGGGTAAAGTAGAAGAATGAGTGCTACACTCAATTGAAAAAATTAAGATTAGCAACAGAAGTAGTAAGTCCTTGATTTTTGAATTTTTTCTCTCTGTATGAATTAGTACAGACATCTGCATTTAGGCTAGAGAAACTACACATGTTACAGGCAACCTATCTTATGTAACAGAGGTGTGTGAGAAAAAAATCTGTTAGCTTTAGTTAGTGATTAGCCTAACAGCCAGAGAAGGCAACGGCACCCCACTGCAGTACTCGTGCCTGGAAAATCCCATGGATGGAGGAGCCTGGTGGGCTACAGTCCATGGGGTCACTAAGAGTTGGACACGACTGAGCGGCTTCCCTTTCACTTTTCACTTTCATGCATTGGAGAAGGAAATGGCAACCCACTCCAGTGTTCTTGCCTGGAAAATCCCAGGGTCAGCGGAGCCTGCTGGGCTGCCATCTATGGGGTCGCACAGAGTCGGACACGACTGAGGTGACTTAGCAGCAGCAGCAGTAGCAGTAGCAGTTAGCAGCCCAACAGCAGTCACTCGTGGGGGCTTCTCTGGTGGTGCAGAGGTAAAGAATCTGCCTGGATTGCAGGCGATGCAGGTTTGATCCCTGGGTCAGGGAGATCCCTTGGTGAAGAAAATGGCTACCCATTCCAGTATTCTTGCCTGGGAAATCCCATGGACAGAGGAACCTGATGGAATATAGTCCATAGGGTCACAAAAGAATCAGACACAACTTAGCAACTAAATGACAACACCATTCACCCCTGGAGTCCAGGTGTCATATTAAGAGTTGTAACCTCTTAATGGCTCTCAGCACCATAGTGAGAAACATGTCCCAAACTGAGCTTATTATCTTTCCCCTGAACACTTTCTCCCCAGCCCCCAAACCTTCCCAGTCTCAGTGATGCAACCTACTTTGTTCCTTAAGCCAGATACTGAGTAGGAGAGGGGTCACACTAAACTCCTCTCTTTCTCTTCAAATCCCAAGGTAAAGAAGTCCTGTTGAGGCCATTTCTTGCTTATCTCTTCAGCTCCATCTCTTGTTAGTAACTCATACTCTCCTCCCCACTGCCCACCCCATGGCCACACTAAACAACGGTCATGTCCGTAGTGCACCGTGCTATTTCACATTTCTATGCTTCTTCTCATACTTTGTGTAGAAGGTCTTCTCCCTTGGCTTACTTCTCAACATCCACTCAATTTTCAATACTCAGATTAAGTGTCATTTTTCCATTAAAACACTTTCCTCTTCCTTCCCACCAGCAGAATCAGCCCCTCCTATCTGTGGGCATCTGGTTTACTTGATACACACTTAATTCATCTTTTCCCGTAGTGCCTAGCATACCACTTTATTCCAAGTCCTCCATGCCCACTCCCTGAATGAAGATTGAGATCTACAGGAAAGTTGGCTTGCTTTCCCCTGTAGCTAAATCTATAGCATGGTGAGATGTTTGACATTGTGTCCCTGATGTCTGTATGGTTGAGGAGGAAAGCCTGGGATTTAGAAATCCACAATAGATGCTCCACAAAGTGTGTCATGGATAATCTTGACATGAATAATTGATAGTTGACTGTAGCATCATCAATTAGTAATGCAGGTCAGTCTTGTTTCATTAGAATGTAACTTGCTGGAAATACAGCTTTTGTTTATTTATGTCCTAATTTTTTTAAAAGTACTGTGTCAAAAATGGTGTGGGTATCCAAAAAGTTGAAAATCAATTAATCAAGTATATCAGGTTCCAGAGTGACCAGAGGAGAGGCTGATATTCAGGAAACCCATTTGCTCTCATTAATAAAACAATCTTATCCATATTAAAGTAACAGTAGATGGAGGAGAGGAGAAGGATCTATTAGTGTGGTCCAGCTGGGGACCTCTAAGATCATTCCTTCCTTCACGGAGCTCATGAATAATAAAATAAATCGGTGTGGCACCAGGGAATAAGCTGTAAAGTGTCACAAAATGCCAGGAACAAAATCCATCCAAAGTGCTCTTTTTCTTCCTGAGGAAAAACCTAAAAGAACTTTTCTGATTACCTGACAGTCCATTTAATCCCCAGGAAACATTCCTTTGTTATAGTTTCAAGGAGAATTACTTGAAATAATCCTTTGTACAATGTGCCTGGTTCTATTTTAGTTTTAAATCGTGTCCCCTTTCTTTTTGAATTTGTTAAAAAAAAAAAGACATCTAATCAATGCCCAAGTGGAAGTGGTATGGCCAAGTGCAAGCTTCTCTCTCTCCTGGATGAAGTTACCTTTTGTGTAGAGGCCCTTTTAAAAGAGACTTAAAAGACTTCAGGAGCTGAGAAAGAATAATAAAAAAAATCTTGAATGTTATAATTAAACTGTACAGACTTAAGCATCTCCCTTGAGTATTATTGAAGAGGAGCATGCCTTTTGACCAGCTAACTCCATGCACGGATGCTCACAGTGACCCAGATTTTAAGGGACTTGGGCATTTCTTGGATAAGTACCTATGAGAATTTGTCTATAGCATGTGGTCAAGGCAGGAGGAGAGGGAGCACAGCCCTGCCAATAGTCAGGCCTGGTCTACTGATTATCAGTTGAAAAGTGGGATAAGAAAGAAAAGGAAAGGGAAGGAAAGGAGTCTTACAGATATCCTGTACGCCTTTTAGGCTTCCCCATAATTTGGCTTGGAAATGCATCAAAGCAAAAGAATAAAGAGGGGAAAACATCAGGGAGATTTTAATTTAGGAAATAAGGCAACATTTAAGCTCACACACGTGGACTCTGTTTGAGAGACAAAATCAAGACTCTTTGGGTGAGCTTTCCACCACGCCTCCCCACCCCCCATTCTAAAGTACCATGAATGGGAATTTTTTCCTCGTAAGAATCTCACTATCCTGAGTTATCCAGTGTTTTTCTGATTTAAACATTTTCTTCTCTCCCTCAGGTTCCTCCTTCCTCTTTCCATTTTCCAAGGCAGAGGTGGGGGAACGTGTATAATTCCTGATACAATTCTAGCATTTCTGAAACCCATCCCACCCAATGACTCCATCCAAATTCAAAATGCAAAATTAATGATTAGTTACTGTGGACACAGTCACTCAGTTCACAGCTCAGGCACCTTATTTATTTATTTATTTTTGTCTTTCAATCGTGTATTGCTTTCTTCTTCCTCTAGAGACAGAGTTTCTTTTTGATCTCTAAGTAGTAACATAAGGTTAAACCTCAGAGTGATTTTTTTTTTCAAGGATGAACACTGTCCTGATAGTTTTGAGGTAGCTAGTTGCAAAGAAGATTCATGAAAAAATTAAGGTGGAAATTTTGTTCACTCTTTCACCTGTTGAGGGGTTTTCAAATTTTTCTTAGAGTTCTTTTTATTCTTTTATTTATTTTTAGGGGAAAATGGTAGATTCTATGAATGCATTTTAAAACAAACTTTTAGTTAAAAATAATATCCAATTTGGCCTTAACTAGAGCATGGCAGAAATAAAAAAAGGCAGTTAATGTGGGATGAAGTAAATGCTTATGTCAAGTTGCCAGCACATTATCTTCGTGTCTTTTACAAGAAGGACTTCACTTGCAGAAATGGCTCTTGACAAAGTTAAGTGGTCCTATATATTGTTGGGGAAATTGCCCTTATTTTGTGTGCTTCTTGTTCCAGTAATGGAACCCATGAGCAGTGGATAATTGTAGCGGCCTCATCTATCAAATAATATTAGAAGTCAACAGCTATAATCTGAGCCACTTGCTTTACACAGCTTTTCTCTGTATTTTCTCCTCAAATTGTCAGTTGTTACCTGTAAGTGTCCCCATTCCCTGTGGTTGATAGAAGCAAAGAGATTTAAGTAAATCAGGAGGTGAGCCATGTGCAGGCTTGGGCCCAAGCTCTGTGGCCAGCTTACTGCAGCAGATGATAACAGCTCCCTGAATAGGGAAAAATCATGGTTCTTTGTTACTATTACTGGCGCAGAGACTGGGAGAAAGGGGGTTTTTTAGAGATAGTCTGGGCAGTTAAGAGCTGAGTTTAAGGGGGTCAGAAAGGAACCTCTCATTACTGGAGAGTAAATCCATGGGCATTTCAGCATTCTGACCTACTTTTGTTCATCTCTTACATCCCTGTGCTAAAAGCAAAGTTGCTCGAAAATAGAGTTGTGCAAGCTTGGGGGTAGATACTTAGGTGGTTACTAGATTATTCCATAAACTCATTTGTGGGTGTAAAATATTTCATGATAGAAAGGAAAATGTTAGTTTTGCAGGAATAGTCATTATAAGCATCTTTGGTTTGCTTCCTCTATCAATGAAAAGTCAGAAAAATACCAAAGCAATCAAATAAAATTATGAATGTACTTCACTTGATGGCAGACAGTTTTTATGCATATAAACTACTGTTATATACATATCTAAATTATAGGACTTATATAAAAATAATAATAGTATATATATATGAATAATAGTATATATAAATAATAGTATGTATATAATAGTGTATATATATATACACATATATACAGTAAGATCACATTGTGTCTATCACGTAGTAGTCTATTTTCCAGCTTAATATATAATAAGCGTATTCTATACTCATAACTATTCACTTAATACATCATATTTGATGTCTGCATTATATTCCATTCCATGCATTCCTTAT